>CM037035.1:10433211-11016286 GCA_020882235.1 Schizaphis graminum | reverse complement strand
AAAAAAAAAAAAAAATTGTAGTAAATGGTTTAAAAAAAAAAATAAAAAAAATAAAAAAAATAAAAAAAAAATAAAAACAACAAAGGCAAAAATTTCTGATAATTTAAATCAGTATTTATTATGCTATATTATTTAATTGTTTTGTCAGAATGACTTTAGTAGAATAACTAGTGGGCTGTTTTTTTTTTTTATAAATATTATTGGCTATTGCACAAGGTAGGTTATTTAATTTGTCATGAATAAAATATAGGAAATAAATTAATTATATCATGCATGTATTACTTATTAGTGGTTTGGACTTAAAATATATATAATTTTTTACTATGTATTGTTGTAGATATTAGATTAAAGTACTATACCTGAAAGCTTTCACAAAGTTTGCCGCGTTATCAGTTACAATGAGAGATGTCTTATTCTGAATATTAAATTCCGATAATACTTTGTCAATAATTTCAGCTATATTGTCATATGTATGTTTTCCATACATTCTCCTACAAGCAAGTCCTTTTGATGTACGCTCTAATGTGGTTTGATTTAACCAGTGTACTGTGAACCCCATGTAAGACCTATATAAAAGAACACAGTTTTTAATATTATTATGAAATAAATAAATTAGAAATGTCAAATGTACATCATTGTTATTACTCATTTAACATAAAATAATATTTATCTATATATTTACCGGTGAAATACAGACCAGCAATCTACAGTTAATTCAGTGGCGTACCCAAGGGGGGGGGGGGGGGGGGGGGGTAGGGGGCTTCAGCCCCCCCCCCCCAATTGGCCGTGTTATGGAGTACATTTTGTATTTTAAAAGACAAATTTTAAACCATGATAATTCTAAAAACGGTATTGAATACAACGTATTATCTTTAGTAACAATGATCTAAAATAAGCAAAAAATAGACTTTATGTAATTATGGTTCCGATATAATATTATTTGATCGGTATGAACGTAGTAACAAACATTATGATACGACAACGACTGTTATCTGTGGTGTACGGGTTAGGTGTACTCAGCGAGGACGAAATAATTAAATTATTTTCTAAAAAGGCACCCCCCAGAAGGATGCAATTAGAAGACTGGAGCAGATAAAGTAAAAAATAAAATATGTATTTTAAGGTTATATAAAATAAAATAATTTATAATTTATCGTATAACATATTTTGTATAATAAATCAATCCCTACTTCCTACTATTTAAATATATCACTAATATATTATGTATGTGTTATAAAAAATATATAATAATGAAATAATACAATTAACAGCTATAAGACCTTATTGAAACTAGTGATAAGATGTCAAATTTTTATTTACTTTGTTTAAAAATAAAGTAACTCGTTAAGATAGAAATTACTTCTTAAAAAAAAAGTAACTCGTTAAGTAACTTAGTTAAAAGTAACTTAACTTTTTAACTTAACTTTAACTTTTTAACTCGTTAATGCCCAGCCTTGACAATTACATAGTTAATATAGGAATTATATTATTTCCTTACTTGACCCGGGTTCAAAGTTCAATGATCTTTTAGCAGTTGATTCATTGGTATTTTTTATAAAACCGTGGTTCAGAAACAGATTTGATATTTTCAACTCTTACTTTACCAATAGGAGACTGAATATAAGAAACTGATGTCATAAACTGAATCTAAAGTTAAATAGTTAAATCTTTGAAATATATACAAACAAAGAAAACACAATCATTATTTTTATCAATACTTGACATATTAGTTTCATTGCTCATAGGTTTTATAGATCTTCCACTGAAGTTTTTTTTCTTTAACATAGGATAAATTATTATCTATATTTTCGATCATTATTTTTCCAATTGGAGACTGAACATAGGAAACAGATTTATTAACATAAACTGATGTGTTTGCTAGGTACTAAAACTGGACTTGATAGTATTAATTTATCACCTACAAGAAAAAAAACATACACTGATAATTAATAACTGTAAAAATATAAACCTTAATTATATCTATCTTATTAATTTATTATTCTAATAGTTTTTGAAGTAATGAGTAGATCTAGATTATAGAGGGAGGTTTTTTTTTAACTTACAGTTTTCTTTAACACGGGGGGTGGTTAAAACATATTCTGGATCTTTATCAGAATCATATATTTCTTCATCAGATTCCCCACTTGTATTATTTGATATAAGCATCTTAAATTTTTTATTTAAACCTAGTAAATATATAATACAGTATTAATACTTAATAAGTTGTAAAAATAATTAATCATATCATTTAGATATTAACATTTTTTTTCACTATTGTATCAATAGGTTATTGATTTATTTATATACAGGGTGATTTATTAAGCCTAAAACACTCATTATTTCAAAAAGTATTCATGTTTTTGAAAACATTTTTTACATAGTTTTAAATCGTTAAAAATACTATGTTTTTATTAAAAAATTATACTTTTAAATATTTTTTATCCCTATATTTTTTTAAGTTATTTACTTTTTTTAATGACAACATAGAGTTTTAATTTCATATTCCAAAGCAGAATAATTTTCTGAGTATTTTGATACATAAAAATCGAATTTAGGGTAAGTAGTTTATGAGTTATACGTATTTAAAGTTTAGACAAGCGGAGTAGTGGACAAACATTTTGCGGGGTAACCCCGTACCACTCCACTCCGCTTGTCAAAATTTTAAATACGTATAACTCATGAACGACTCGTCCTAAATTCGATTTTTATGTATCAAAATACTCAGAAAATTATTCTGCTTTGGAATATGAAATTAAAACTCTATGTTGTCATAAAAAAAAGTAAAAAACTTAAAAAAATATAGGGATAAAAAATATTTAAAAATATAATTTTTTAATAAAAACATAGTATTTTAACGACTTAAAATTATGTAAAAAAATGTTTTCAAAAACATGAATACTTTTTGAAATAATGAGTGTTTTACGCTTAATCAATCACTCCCGTATGTATATTATATTATAGTTAATCAAAATAAAATGTAAATAAAAAATGTATATGTACTATGTTAATCTAGTTGGTTAGAAATAAAAATTATAAAAGTATTTTTTTTTACTATCTACAAATTTAACTAAAAATATGAATAAGAACCTGTAGTTTTCAACATAGGAGGACTTGCAATTCTTTTGGATTCACGATTATCTTTACTTTTGGTAATATGTATATCTTCAGTGGCTGATAAGTCAGATAAATATTGGGCTAATTTGCATTTAGCACGAGCTGATTCCAAACTACCTATGGAGATTAATTTCAATGAACAATTAAGTATAGGTTAATTAAAGGTATAGGTTGATTAATTTTGTAAAATATTAAATTAGGTAATTTTTAAATCAGTAATAATAATTTATAGGATATTATAATATAATACTTACTATAAGCATTTCCAAGTTTTCGTGCAAGCAACTATAAAAATTCTAGCTGGTTAGGAATAACTCTTTTTTCAATGCATCTTTTAATGTGTTATTTATATTTTGGCCATGCACATGAATTTTTTTTTAGCCATGTGTCAGGGACTACTTCCACTGATTCATCGTTAAAAAAATGAACGACAAACCACATCATAGTTTTTTGTACTTCTAATTAAGTTTTCAGAAAAAAAAAAAGCGGGTAAGTGAGTATCGCTCTGCTGTACATTAGGGGGTGGGGTGGACTTCCGACTAGGGTAGGTTAAATTTGAATGCAATGATAGGTATCATTGTATACGAAAAACGATTCTGAACGGAGATGATTTGTCAGTCTAGGATATATTATATTTAAATATTATCATATATTCTATTTTGAAACAAATTCAAACATTTAAGTAAATGTTTCAAGACCTTACGTCAAGTAATTTTTTAAAAATAACAAAAATCAAAAATTAATTTTTAGTAAAACGTTATTTTACACGTGTATTTTTGATTAAAATTAAAATTAAAACTTTAAAGACTCGTAATTTTTTTAAATTGAATAATCATCAACATTTTTTATAATTATTCTAAGCTAACTTATGGACAGCATAGTATTACATTTTCAATTCTTAGCTTTTGATAGTAAAATATTTATAAATTTTTAACTACCAAATAGTGAAAAATATTCATGATTTTGACGAATTTTTGTCAATATTTGAACTTCAAATGGTAATAAAAAAAAAATTGTGCCTATATATTTTTATAATTTTTAAATGAGAGTTAGAACAAGTTATGTGGACCCTTCAATTAAATTTTCAAGTAATTTGTCCCAGCTAAATTTTTTTATCAACATTTATAAAAAAAAAATTTTAAAAAATTGATTATTTCAAAAGCCTATAAATAGCTCCAAAAAAGTCAAAATGTTTTGAAAATCATATCACGTAAAGAAAATGGCAATCTAAATAACTGGTAAAATTTTCAAGTATTTACGACTTAAACTGTTTGAATAACAACAAATATCAAAAATCGTTAAGGCTAAACCGTTATTTAACGCGGGTTTTGTAAAAATTTAAATTTCAAACACTCATAAAAATTTTTTGTCTTAGTCCGGTAGAGTTTTTTTTACAGACAGTTGAAGAAAAATTTATGGAGAACCTTGCATCAAATTTTCAAAATTTAGTTATAAAAGAAAACATTTTTACGATTTTTCAACCACAAAATTACTTGCAAATTTTCGCAATTTTGACATATTTCGTATAAATTCGAACTTTAAGCACTTATAAAAAAAATTGTGACTAACGATTTCGGATTTTTTTTTTATTACTTTAAGAACAACTTATAAGAAACCTTGTATTAAATTTTCAAGATTTTTTTGCCGGCCAAAAAAATTTTATCGTAATTTAAAAAAAAAATAATTTAAAAAATTGAAAATTTCAATTGTCTATAAATAGCTCAAAAATAGTCAAAATACTTTGAAAATTTAACTGTGTAAAGAAAATGCTAATATAAACATTTGGTGAAAATTTCAAGTATTTACATCGATTAGTTTTTGAGTTATAGCAAAATCAAAATATCGATTTGGTCGGAAACTGGTTTTGCGTAAAATTTCCCGTTTTTCTGTCATTATTTTTTGTTTTTCTCGATTTTTTTGAAAACTGTTGGAAAATGTTTACTTTTGCCCCCTCAAAGTACCAACTAGATTCGATTTCCTTTTCAAAGAGGGGCTAAAGTCAAAAATCGAAGCATTTTTACTGCCCCAAATGTTGTCGACAGACACAGACACAAAAAAAAAACACACATCACTGTAAAATCAATACATTCATCACTCCGTTCAGAATCTAAAAAAAGTAGAAAAATAATGAAAATGTAAATAAATATAAATAAATTTGTATGTAATAATAAATTAAGAATAGATATTATATACATAATTTATTATACATATACCTATTATTATGACACAATAAAAAATTTTGACAAAATCAACAAAAATATTCTATAGGACTTTATAAATTGTCGCTATTTAAACTAAAATAAATAATAAAAGTAAGATAACTTCTTACATAATAACATATTTATTAAATAATTACCTTACTTATAATTAGAAATTCGTTTTTGATTTAGTATGAATAACTGGTAAAGCAATTAAAGAATAACAGTAGTTCAATAACATTATTTTGCAGTCAATTTGTGAAATATCTAAAAAAGTAAAATTTCTAGAGAGATTCTTAACTATTTCAATATTAAATATAGATGATTCTACTGGTTTTTTGTAAAATGTATGTTGTTCTTCAAAGATTCTACCAATTATTACAACATTGTCATCATGGGTATTTACAAAATTAAAACATTTAAAAACAGCATTACTTTTGGTCAAAATATAACAATCAGAATTATTTGAAACGTTTAATTTTATATTATTGTGGGTTGTACATTTTTTGAACTGAGATCCATAATTATTTTCAAGTAATGGTCCACATTTATGAGGCAAAGATAATTTATAATTTCGTGTGGAGCGTAGTAATGATGTCGGTCGTTGTTTATTATACATTTCTGAGTATCTATTAATAATTTGTTCAAGAGGTTTTTCATGCTTGCGTATTTTTGATTTTAAATTTTTCATGTAATTTTCGAATACAAAGCAGAACATTCATCAAGTGGTCCATAATACTCATAATCATCACATATATGAAGTAATGCATGGACATTATAAGAACAATGTTTACTTCTATAAATTTGTTCAAATGTCTTAACAAAGTATTCTAGTAACTCTCTAGCATAATTTAAAAAATGCTGATAAATAGGAATAAGTAAAATTAACATGGCTACATGTAAAGACATAAAATTAGTATATGCATCTGAAGAAATAATATCTTTAAGTACAATTGGACCAACATATAAAATAAATAATCTTAATTCTGTTGCCTTCCATCGACTAACTTCTTGTACTAAACGAGTTTTTCTAACAAAATCTGAAGGAATGCAGGACTGAATAGCTAGCAGTGCAGTAGATAATGCATTTATACTGCGGCCTGGTAAACGAACATTTAATGGTCCTTTGAACAACCACAACTGAATAAGTTTTTTGACTATACCCAAATTAACAAGGTGCATATAATCTAATGGAAAACTTCGAATTAAATCAACGCCAGGTAATTCAGTGAGTTTAGAAGTTGTTTTCCCAACATGATGCTCTTCATTTGACATATTTACATACATATCATGAGTTCTTTCTGCCGATTTGTTGTTGCAGTATGGAAAGCAAACTCTAGACTCACAATTCTCTCCTTCGTAAAGACATCGTGTGCAAGAAAAATACTCAGAATGACCCTTAATTTTTAAAATATATGATCGGGCCGGAGCACACAAACAAAAGCATGAATTAAAACTTTTTTTATTATGACCATGCACATCAATGCCATCAGTCAAAAGTTTCTTGGCTTCTACAATAAAATCTTTTAGAAAATCGTTACTGTCGTTGGGTTTAGACTTTCCATAATATATACCGACAGGAAAGACAGTTTTGTTAATATCTGAACTAACTATATATGCTAAAATTGGCCACAGTTGATTATTACAACTCTTTGCAATGGGCAAACCATCTATACCAATAACAACTTTTATTTCAGTCATATTGTGAGGGGCAAATCGTTGAATTTGTTGAACCAAACCAAAATGATAATAATGACCTGGTTCAACAATACGGATTTGATTGTTATTTGATTTTGGTGTGCTTAAAAGAGTCAGACTATCTAGAGGAAGATTTTTGGTATGAATAACTTCATGTCCTTTCATTAATTTAAGTAACTTATTCAATGTTATTTGAGGAACATTACACTCTAATGCCCAAGTACTTAAATTATTAATAAAATCTTCACTAGCAGCATTTTCATGAGTAATTTTTTCATTGGAAGTTGAAAGAAAATTTTCTATATTTTTAGACTGATCATCAATAGAAACTTCAGAGTAAGATGATTGTTCAATATTTTCGTTGAATAAAGTTGAATAAAGGGATGAATTTTCAGTGTTAGTATCTAGAAGTACAGGATTGTTTTGATGAGCTTCAGCTATTGACTGCTGAATACAAGTTGATGATGAAGGTATTTGTATTACATCATCATTAAATACAAGAATTTCCTCAATAATTTCATTACAGATATCATTTGAATAAATATTTTGAATTAAACTTAACTCTGCGTTCAACTTTCTTCTCTTAGATCTTTGACTTTTAATATTTGATGACATTATTATATAAACATCTTGTACTTGATTGAGTTATATTCTTAACACATATATAATATAAATGTCACTATGCTTTAGATTTATTCGAGGATTTATTATTGGCACAAAAATATATTTTACATATGTTAGGTACTATTTTAATGTTATTATCAATTGATATAGTTTTATTTTGTTAATTAATGATACAATTTATCAAACTCAATTAAAGTAAAAAAACATTCAATTTCATTTTTACTTTTACTTAAGAGTTAAGATACTTATTGTGTCAATATAATAGTAATAATACATTAATAAATATATAATATACTTTAAAGTTATACTACAATTGGGTCCCTATAAAATAATGCTCGCAGCTCACTGTATTCATAAATTAAAACTAAGTAGTTAATATAAAATATAGCTGGAACCAATAAACAAAAATAATAAATTAGATAGGTAGGTAGGTATCATTAATTTTTCATTTAAATTATTTATGCCGTTGATTAAAATTACAAAAAATAAATAAAATAAAGTTTCAGAAGGAAAGAAATAAGCCAATGTTGTTTCAAAACATATAATATAACTAAAGCACTCAAGTAAACCTTATAATTTAGTCTCAAATGGCAGATATTAAAATTATAGGTACCATCAATGATCGAATAATACAAAAGTTGATGTTAAAATCAATTATTTATTAACAGGTACACATATAAAACTAATATATTAATTATAATAATAAATATACGGACTATTCGGCTATTTTAACATAGATACAATTATCAAATACAAGAGAAGCTCACTGAAAAAAAGATTAATCAAAGCTCAAATTAGGGACCATAAAAATAACTTGCCGGGCCTCATGCATTAACCACAAATCATAATGACAGACTAAAACCTAGTCTCCAAGTAATATTAAACTTTAAAATATTAGGTATAAATGGTATAAAGTATTTAATATACTTACCCGTTGGCAGTAACAAATTCAAATTAATGTATACTGTATTTTACACATTAACAATAATAACACGATAACAACTTAACAAGACGTGACGTTTAAATTTTTTTTTTTTTTTTTTTTTTTATTATAGCTTCAAGTTTACAACTAATATAGCTCAACAATTATATAAGCAAGGTACAAATAAAAAATAAAACATTACAATATTACTACAATTTAAACATAGATTTTATATAATAAAGCCAGCA
The DNA here is from genome assembly GCA_020882235.1 of Schizaphis graminum. Classification (NCBI taxonomy): domain Eukaryota; kingdom Metazoa; phylum Arthropoda; class Insecta; order Hemiptera; family Aphididae; genus Schizaphis; species Schizaphis graminum. Next base: position 11,007,482 of record CM037035.1, on the reverse strand, counting down.
TCCAAAATAAACTTGATAATACATTTAATCGTAAAGATGCAATTAGTATTGAGGATAGAATGGAGATTAAAAGGACAATTGAAAGAATTTAGAGAATTAATTAAGTCTAGACGTTCGGTTATCAGAGCAGGGCAATCGAATAATATATGAGATAAATCGCAAATATGTTCATCGAGATGCAGTGTACAAAAGGGGGAGTCGTTTAAGCCGAGTTTGAACGAATGATTGGGTAATAGAGAATGTCCAATACGTAATCTGTTAAATTGTATAATATGTGATCTGTGTAGGTCTAACTTGCTGAACCAGATATTGTTAAGAATATTAGGAGTAATGTCTCTATACCTAGACGCAAAGTTACTAGGTAAATTATTCCAGTATGAAGACCATAGATTGGTTGTGTAACGTTTAATAAAAGGAGTAAAGTCAGAGTGCGGAAGTAGAGTAACAGATGGGAGGATAATGTTAGATGTGGATTTAGCAAGATTGTCGACAAACTCTGTATGGGCCGGGAACGGACAATAATAGGCCGTGCGCCCGGTTACCAATGTACTTCGCGCTTACTACGTATTATACTAATACACCGACCGACCTTTGTAAATTTGTGTAAATTGTGTATAGCCCAGTCGAATTAGACGAAAATAATGCTTCAGTTCGGAAAAAATCCCATCAAGCTGAAATTTGGCATACACCTTTATAACGTCGTCATAAACAATGTGTAAAAAGTCGACCACGAAATCATGTGCGCGTCAAAGGTTATTTGAGGTCAAAGGTCATGAAAATAGCCTTTTTTTTAATATCTCGCTTGTTGCTGGTCGTACGATAAAATGTTTCATACAAAAGTTGTAGAGGAGGTAATTTTCTACAAAAAAGGAACTATGATATTTTCACGTAAGAGTTATAGTCTTTGAGCTATAAAGCCTACAAAGTACATACTTTTAAAGAAATTTGTTTTTTCACTAAAAACAAACAGCCTTTGCGTTATTATCTCGCTTTGAGCTTGTCGTACAAAAAAAAGTTTCAAATAAAAATTGCAGAGGAGAATATTGTCTACAAGATGTTTTTTTTAATATTTATAATATGTAATTTAACTTGCAGTATTCACCATTTAGAAAATTACGATTACGTAACGATAATAAAAATGTATTCGTTTATGCATGTCTGGGTAACGGGCGGCTGATTGTTTGTGGTACAGCATGTTGTTAGTATATATTATATGGTATATAATATTATATACTATATAATGTTTCAATGAAAATGTTAGGTTAGGTTGATACTCCCTTTTATTTTTTAACAATACACGTTGCTCGGGCAGCTGCGAATTGTTTTTAATGATTCTACTATGACAGTACCTACAAACCAAGAAACATTTCTTTCAAATCGATTCAATAAAAATAGATTAATTTGTACACTAATGCAAAAATTAGAAAATGTTAATATTAAGTCAAGACAAGCTAAGGATCGGTGTCGGTGAGTTTCGGCCCAGTCCCTAAATAACGTACGAGTTGCGGCCCGGGTTTATGAGAGGTACGTACGAATTGCGGCCTGGGTTTATGAAAGGTACGTACGAATTGCGGTCATACAATAATTATGTATATTACATATATATATTATATACTATATGTCTATATGTCTATATAGATACAGTATATAAACATCATAATATTACGTATTTTCTAGTATAAATTTAGTGTATTTGTCTTAAAAAAAATAAATAATAAAAAAAAAGTCAAAAAATTAAAAATATTGTTATAATATAATAATGATAATAATGTTAAAAAATTAAAAGTATTCATGTATTAATAAACCAATTTTTTGTTATAAGAAATGAAATTACCAAATAGTATTGTATAGTAATAAAAAAATAAAAGTAACTATTCATACATAAATAAAAATTTCACTACTGTTTTGGCAAGCACTTAAAACTTAAAGATTTTACTAATTATTGATTTCTTTTCGCTCATATTTTGTCATCTGTTCTCTAATGAAAGATTCTTTTTCACATATTTTTTTTGTTCTTACACTTTTACTTTTAAATTTAAGAGGACGCCACACGGGCAAACGAAACCATGCAATGACCAAGAGAATGCGCTGTTAGGTGTTTTCATGATCCGCAAGCACGCGACGTTTAAGCCGCGCCCACTACTCACAGCCGCGTACCGACCGACAAGTTGTCGAATTCGGGAGCGTTGTTTATTATCTTATGAACGTTCGTCCGTGACATATCCCGTCGAAATAAAATTCATACACGTAAATGCATTGCCGCCATATTCGCTCTTATACCTACACTAACCATCTTTTAATTAAAGCCGCTGTCAGCCCAATTGTATACCTATTTGTATTTTATAACAATATTATGTTGGCTAGAAAATCTAGTTTTTACCGTACAAATTGTTGTACAAACATTTAAGTATTCCGAGTATTCGAGTTAACAATATTTTACGTACAATAACTTACGATTTACATTTAGTTTGTAAAAATATCAATATAGACATACCAATTATGTATTTAATTTTTATACTTACTAATATTTTCGAATGTATTACCATAATACCGTTAATTATAATAAATATTATTATTTTTATTATTCGATGACAATATTATAACATTGAGGACGCTAAACCACCGAAAATACCGTACAAAAACATTCCAATTTTGTTCCAATAATACGGTTAAGTAAATGGTCTTAGAGCAAAATACCTTAATTAAAAGTTGTAGAGGAGTTATATCGGGTGACGTATAAGACTCGATTTTTGATATTTTAATTTTTTTATACCAATTATTCATAAGTAAAAAAGTGAAAATAACTGAAAACGCAAAACGATTTTATCGATTTTGAGAATGAAATATTGAAAACCGAGTCTTATACGTCACCCGGTATAACTCTTCTTACATTTTATACAGCCATAAATAAACTACTTGAATTTGATTTACACTTACTGAGTTGCAATCTAAGAAAGTAAAAAATAAAAAACCATTCAACTTGTCTAAATTATATTCAAATATTTTATTATTTTTTTTTTATAATCATTTTTTTTTTTATGTGGTCTGGTTCTCGAATATCTGATTTCATCATTCTTTTAGGGAATTGTGGATCAATAATTTCGGGTAATAAAGACTTCATATAAAACCTTAAAGTATAAAATATAATATGTTAATAAAATAGATAAAATATAATATAAATATATTATAGGTTAAATAGATAAATCATGATTCACTAGTAATCGTGTATTCGTGTGAAAGATTATCTAATTACTCAGTGTACAAATTATTAAAAAAAAAAAAGGACTCACGTTTGTAGTGGTTCAGACATTTTAGAATCCCAAAATGATTGATCAAAGTATATTTCTTCTATACTGATCCATTTGGCAGTGTATATCACAAAAAAGCATTTTAGATTCTGAACGGAGTGATGAATGTATTGATTTTACAATGATGTGTGTTTTTTTTTTTTTTTTGTTTTTTTTTGTGTCTGTGTACAGCATAACTAGTCGAAATAATGCTTCGATTTCAAACTTTGGGGGTGGTTTCCGATGGCAAAGTGGATATCCTTGGTGCATTATAGAGGTGAAAAGTAAACATTTTCCAACAGTTTTCAAAAAAATCGAGAAAAACGATAACGATAAAAATTTTTTGGCCGGCCAGAAAATCTTGAAAATTTAATACAAGGTTTCTTATAAGTTGTTCTTAAAGTTATAAAAAAAAATCCGAAATCGTTAGTCACAATTTTTTTTTATGAGTGCTTAAAGTTCGAATTTATACGAAATATGTCAAAATTGCGAAAATTGGCAAGTAATTTTGTGGTTAAAAAATCGTAAAAATTTTTTCTTTTATAACTAAGATTTGAAAATTTGGTACAAGGTTCTCCATAAAATTTTCTTCAACTATCTGCAAAAAAAACTCTACCGGACTAAAACAAAAAATTTTTATGAGTGATTGAAATTTAAATTTTTACAAAACCGCGTTAAATAACGGTTTAGCCTCGAACGATTTTTAATATTTGTTGTTATTCAAATAGTATAAGTCGTAAATACTTGAAAATTTTACCAGTTATTTAGATTGCCATTTTCTTTATGTGATTTGATTTTAAAAATATTTTGACTTTTTTTGAGCTATTTATAAACAATTGAAATTTTCAATTTTTTTTTATTTTTTTTTTATAAATGTTGATAAAAAAAATTTAGCTGGGACAAATTACTTGAAAATTTAATTGAAGGGTCCACATAACTTGGTCTAACTCTCATTCAAAAATTATAAAAATACATATTCACAATTTTTTTTTATTAGCATTTGAAGTTCAAATATTGACAAAAATTCGTCAAAATCATGAATATTTTTCACTATTTGGTAGTTAAAAATTTATAAATATTTTTCTATCAAAAGCTAAGAATTGAAAATTTAATACTATGCTGTCCATAAGTTAAGCTTAGAATAATTATAAAAAAGTTTGATGTTCATTAAATTTAAAAAATTTTACGAGTGTTTAAAGTTTTAATTTTAATTTGAAATCAAAAATACACGTGTAAAATTACGTTTTACTAATAAATAATTTTCGATTTTTGTTATTTTTAAAACATTATCAAACGTAAGATCTTAAAACTTTTACTTAAATGTTTGAATTTGTTTCAAAATAGAATATATGACAATATTTTAATATAATATATTAACATATCCTAGACTGACAAATCATCTCCGTTCAGAATCGTTTTTCGTATACAATGATACCTATCATTGCATTCAAACTTAACCTACCCTAGTCCGAGGTCCATCCCACCCCCTAATGTACAGCAGAGCGATACTCACTTACCCGCTTTTTTTTCTTTTAGTAGCGTGTAATTGTCCCATTATTTGGTAGTAATATACGTGTTCTTTTTTCAATTTAATTTCTTGCCCTTCAACTTTGCAATATTGTAGCTAAAAATAAAATCAAAATCAAAATTACATTCACACTTCACACAACATAATGTTACGAAGCCACGAAGGCTAAAAATCTTCAAATCTAACGATATTTAACCGTATATCTTATACAACTAAATACAAATGTACCTACTAAGTAATTATCGACAAAATATCGCAAGAGAAATATAATCGCGAAACCAATATATTGCATGTAGCATGAGAAAAATATCGTCAGTATAAAATATAGTAGCAATTTAATTATAACATAATATTTAGGTCACGATATTTTACCGGCAATATTTTATTGGTATATACCACTAAAATTATAATTATTAAATATAATTTAACACTTACAAGTTTACTGTTCACTGCTTCAATGGCATCGTTTGAATCACGAGCAGAATATGGACATTTTATTTCCAATAAATAATGTTCACCAATAAGACCATCTATAAAATAAGTTGAATATTACAAAAAATGTATCAGCAGTTTCCCTATATTGGGGGTAATTATTCAGATTTATATATTTATTATATTTTTAGACTTTTAATGTACCTATATAATATATTATATATATTTTTAACTTGTGATTTAATATTTATTATTTTTAAAATATAAATTATGATTCATCCAACTAATATTTTGGTAGTAAAATAATAATAATGTTCTGTTACCTGGGCTGGCAGCTAGAAATGGAAATTCTGGATCTATAATCAAACCATTCTCATAAACTTTTTCTTTCGACAATTGTTCAAATTTTTGACGAGCTAAAGTCTCCATTTCTCTACCATACTGTACCGATTTTGTTTGTAGACTGTCAGAAGCATATAAAATATTATGAACTACATTTTTGCAGCTAGTGTTTGACCGCATTTTACAAATTTGACCAAATCTTGAAGCTGTTAGTCGTATTTTACGTTCGTTGTACCACATTTCACTGTTGCTTTGTTCTCGAGTCTCAAATTCGATTTTTTTTACATCAGCTCGACCTAATTCTTCTAAAAATGTAATTTTTTTGTTTTCCATTTCTTCTGATGAAAAAAATTCTATTAGAGGTTCAGCCAGTCCATAATTTTCGTCTTCTCCATCCGTTTTAGATTTTTTAGCTTTTCTTTTTTCCGGAAATAATTGCCTTCTTTTACTGGTATTAAGCCGTATTCTTTCACTGTTCTTCAAAAACTTTTTACCAAATATTCCTGTAATAAAATAATTGTGTAGCTAACCTATATTAAAGTTACTATTTTATTAAACGTAAATATGCATTTTACCTGGACTACATTTAGTTAATGTTTTATGAATTTGTCTTAAATATTGTTTGGAATTAAATGACACAATGGCAGCTTCTACTCTCGTATTATAATTACCTCTACTACTAAAATTTAATCGTTTTCCGGCAATGTGTTTATTAATAACAGAATTAAACTGTTCACAGATATTAGAAGTCTTATTTTCTAATAAACTTTCCGCATTAGTTACAAGCCTTGAAGCAATGTTCACTATTTCCCTCATCATTCCACTAGTTTCAGCTTCTGGGACTAAATTTAATTGAATTTGTTTTGATCGATCACAAAAATATGACCTACAATTTGAATGATAACCAAGTCTGTGATATGGTGCATTGATTAAATCACTTCTGAGACCTAAAATTATATATATTTTAGCCTTTTTATGCAATAAAGAAATGTTGGTAAATTGGCCAACAATAGTACAACATATTATACACTATATGATATAACAACATACACATTTTAAAATAAATTATTATCCTACTCCAACCAAATTCCAAAATTATAAATAGGTACCTTTAATTTTTTGTGTTTTGGTAGTATTGATTTCTTTTCTCCAATGTAATGCTGCCATCTGAACATCACATCTAAATCTCTTAATGTTTGATAATATAAATTTACGAACACGAAGAGGGTAACTCGAATTTCTAGCTAGTGTTGTTAGTTTCGAAGCATAATTTCTCATAAGATGGTTTTTACACTCAATTTTTCTTATTGTAAAGTTAAAGCCATATGGTCGACTTTCGGCTAACCGCTTAGTAACGCTACTATCTCCATCACCTTAATATCAAAACATTATTTATTATTGTAATTATTATTATTAATATAATAAACACAATTTTTTTATAGACAATATTTTTTTTCAAATTCGACGAAATTTGGAGGGACCGTCTCTGCTCAGAATTATTATTCGTATACAATGATAATATCTTTGAATTCAATTTAGCTCATAATTTACCAATTAAACAATTGTATTTAAGACCATGCATTTCAACGCTGTTGGAAAATCCTTGTAGCACACCATCTGCTTCCATGCAAGTTGAAGCCTTTTTCCAGTTGAGAAAACATGTATGTACAGGTTTTTCTTTATCCTTCATACTTGAAGACCTTTGACAAATTATGCAATATTTATTTCGAATCCCGACAAATAAAACTTTTTGGGTTCTATAACCAATTATTGATGCCTGTAAACAAATATATAATAAATAAATTGATTAAATAAATTAATAAAATATATATATATACTATAATATAAATACTAAATACTAAATAGGTACATTGGATGAACTCAAAATATTTTTTAATATAAATGTACTTAGATAATAAGTACGTACCGCGCCTGATAGTGCATCGTACTTGGTTTTATAGCTTCGCTTGGACCATTGCCCGTCCGCGACCACTGTAATAATTGGTATGCCATCCACATCCAAGCTACCAGATTCTATTGCCAATCTCCTTTCTTCTTCACCGGCTTTCTTCATTTCGTCCCAAGCTGTAGCGTGAACTATTTCAGCTACCTCGGTTTGAACACGCAAAAAACCAGAACTGGACAATGCAGGCAAATCAAGAAATCCTGATAGTTCTGCTAACTGTGTATGTCCAATACCTATAGCTTGGCAAGCATTTACCGCAGCATTATTAATATTCATTTCTGAATTATGAATATATTCCGAATGTAGTCTAGTTTTAATATTACACACTGTACACTTAAAAGTAAAAACTGATATAAATCCATAATTCACTTCTGATTCATATTCCGTGTCAATAAACGAACAACCATAAGGACCACTATGTCGTTTTTTAATTTGTTCTATTATATGAGACATGTTGACGATTCTCCGACCAGTTAACATTCTAAAATAATATACATTTTTAATGCATTCATTGTATTTAAATTGTATTTTTAAGGTAATAAAAGTCAAATTAATTTTTTACGAGCGTTCGAAGTTGGACATTGGATATTTACACGTCAATTAACAAATTGGCATACGGTTGTTTTATTTTTTGTTATTCAAAAACGAACAACCATAGATAATTTTAATTATGTTTATTTATCATTTTCTAAACATGATAAAACGTTCAAAATATTTTTATTCGTTTTTATAGCTATTTACAGACTTTTTTCTAGTTTTTTTTTTTTTTTTTTTATTCGTTGGGTTAAAAAGCTTGAAAATTTAGTACAAGGCTCCTCTTATACATTGTTACAATAATTGTTTAGAAATATTAAAAATAAAAGCCACGATTTTTTAATTTAGAGTTCAAATGTTGACAACATTTATCAAATTAAAAATGTACAAATTATTTTGTAGTTAAAAATATATAAAATCTTCAATTTTTATAGCTAAGATTTTTTAAGTTCAAATTTGGACGAAATTAGTTAAAGTAAAGATATAATAACTTTGGTTAATTTGTTGTACCTACTTTAAAAATATTATTTGCGGGTTATTGAAACTTTTAAAATATATTATTATATTCTATACACAATAACATTTTCAAATGCAATTTTTGATTTAACCTTACGGACATACTTACTGAGTATTTGATTTATTTGTCTTAATTGATGATAAGCTATCATCTATTGTCTGAATACTCAAACTATGTTCAGACGCATTGGAATCACTATAAAGTATATATTATAAATAATAATAATAATAAGAGTTAAAAATTAAAATATATATTGTCAACTAAGTTATAAACAAAAATATACAAAAACTCACTAAACTTCATTTGACCATTCAGTTACTTTCGACGATGACATTATAGGCGTAATCACGTGTTCAATCATAACATTTGCACTATAATTTAGGAAAATAAAAATGTATTGACTAGCCTACAAGATAATAGGTAATAAGTAGTACCTAGACACTTACTCTTTCTTAGCAATAAACTCTTTGTTTGGTGATTGTATGTATTTAGAGTCAATAATTGGTGAAATATTTAAATCCCTAAAAAAAAAAAATCGGTATACATTTTTATGATAATAAAGACAGTATAGTCACTATAACGAAAATATAAAATTTTATTGGCTACAACTAAAATACGATATTATATTATATTTATTTTAAAATGTTCGATCGCTATAAGTAAATGTGCGATGACACACTGTTGATATTACAAGTGCGTAAAATCAGAAGGACGTACTTACTTGAATTGTGATAAAGTCGGATCACTCGGAGCAGATTGTACTTTTTGGGCTGTAGGCTGAACAAAGGTAGAACCTCCTGGAAAGGAACCATCATATCCTAAATATGATCCAAAATTGTTGCTTGAAAAAAAAATATCAATTTAGGCACAATACAATTTTAAGAAAAACAATTCATAATGTTTGTTGTACCTACCTGACAAGTTTTTCTGCGGGTTCATGTTCAATTAGTTCATTAGAAACAATAGAAACAGAGTTACTATCTTTTTTTATTAGTTTGAGACGGCCTTTCATAATATTTTTGATGGATTTTTTTTTAGAAATATGTGTTCTTTTTAATTCCGCAAATGTAGGGTTCACATCTGAATAGTTAACCAAAGTAGCGTCATATTCGTTTTTCTTCGTTAATCTAAATACACTTTTATTCACTTTTTCGGATGAAAAGTATTCGACCAGTACAGTGGGATTTTTTTCATTAGGCATTGAACGAGTGCCTGTTGATTGCCATTCAATGCTGTCAGCATAACTTTGATTGTACACACACATATACCACAAGCCTGGTGTTGGTTCCAAGTTATAACACTGTACTAGGTCATCACTGTTTAAATTTGGTTTTTTAAGTAATTTAATAGCTTCTTTTAAGTTTAAAGATGAGCGATTTGATAGCAAAAAAATATTTTGCAAAACCATTTTTATACAATAAAGAAACAACGATTTTTTTTTTAAACGGAATAAAACACACGCACGCTAACGTTAACTACTTCTAAACTAAACGAGTAAAATCAATATATATTTAGATATATTGTATATAGAACACAATATTAGTCGAATAAAAAATGAACTAGAATTTGTAATTTGTTTGATAAAATGCGTTAGGTACTCATAATATTATATTATGTTGATGTTTTTAATTCCTTAATTGTACAATAATTATATATTATAATTATTTACGATATCTTTACGTTAAAGATAAAATATCATGATATAATCATTTTTAAATTATATGTTCAAACGTCCAAATGTAAGTAAATATATTAATTGATATTATATTATTAGATAAAAGTATCTGACAGCTAGAATTGCATTTGTCATTAATATTATATTGACATTTCAACAGTTGGTCATTATCAAACGCATTAAAAAGTTAATAATTTAGAAAAATAAAAATTTATCAAAATAATATACTCATTATAATAAAATATAATTATTCTCTATATAATATCAATTATAATATAATAATAATATCATTGCATGTAACAAACAATATTCAATATCCCGCGCGTTTCGAATACATTTTACTGACCAGTACTTCAGAGTACCTACACCATCGAATGCAAGCCAACGATTTTGTTGTACGTTATATACAGTGTTTCGACAATAATTTATTTTCCGTGTTTATTTGAATAGTTTTTTGAATTTGAATAACATACTTTAATAAAATTGTTCAAATAATCAAATGTATAATATGTATAATTTTATTGAAATAAATCACCTTTATAAATTTAATTTTATTTGTTACTTTTAAACTTTTAAAGTAATTACTAATTTGTATAGTTGTGTTGTAACGGTATTTAATACACTAATTATTTGATGAGATAAGTTTTAATTTTTATAAATTCTTATATTTTTAACACAATAAATAATATATATTAGGTATATAGAAATTATTTTTAAATGTTTTTGAAGAGGTTTTTATAGATGTTTTATATAACATATAGGACTCGATTTTCGATATTTCATTTTCAAAATCCATAAAATCGTTTTGCATTTTTTGTTTTTTGTTTTCACTTTTTTGATTTGTGAATAATTGGTATAATAAATTAAAATATCAAAAATCTAGTCCTATATGTTAACAGATTTAATTCTCCTCTATAACTTTTATAATAGGTTTTTTGCTCTAAAACAGTTAGCCGTGTTTTTGGAACTAAAAAAATAAGTTTTTTCTCACAGCCGCGGCTGTCACGGCAATACGGTAATGTAAGGACGGTTGCGGGCATCGTAATAAATCGAGCATAATTTTATTTTGTTTTATTTCACGTAAATAATAATATGAAAATAATGCAACGACCGGCGAAGCGCGGACCGCCGATAACAGACCGGTTTTGACCTGCCATCGGCGAGCGCGCCTGGATGTCAGAGCTAGGAGGGGACAAACGCTGCCGCTAGAAACGACAGCCAGGGTTGCCATGTTGGGCGATTTATCGCCAATTGGGCTATCTTTGTTGGACTGAAGTCGCCAATAAAATATGACTTGCGACCAGTCGCCAATTGGGCTACCTAAATAAGCCAATTTTACAATTTTGGGCGATTTCAAATACCATTCTAAATTATATTTTTTTTTACGGAAAAGGATATTTTATTATATTAAAATCAAATTATTTTTTTTCATAAACGCAATCAAAAATAAATAAAATGTCATGTCTGATAACAGGCAATGATAAAAAAATAAAATATGTTGGCTGATAAAATTATAGACCTATTAGGTTTATGGATAAAATGAATGGGGACCATATTGTCTGGGGATCTTAATGTTTCGGTATTGAAGCATGTTTAAATTTTAAAAATAACTTTTTTTATTGTCAAATGTCAATACTTCAATAATCATTAATCAAAAGTTGACAGTCGTAACTCGTATTCCTTTGGAATTTCCGATAAATAGAATCGGACAAATGTTATATTTTGTAATATTATTGTGATCAAATATTCCATAACTTTTTATTATAATTTTTTTAATATAACTTGTGATATTGTAATGGGGAAGTATGCAAAGTACACAAAAAAATACAACCCAGATTGGGAAAAATCTGAAGTTTTTTCTGGTAAATATATTACTAATATTAGTTTTAGTTTGCTTAGTTTTAGTGTTTACCTACCTATTTCTATTTTATAGGATGGCTTCAGCAAGCTCCAGAGGCATTTGCTGGTAGGGGAGAAGCATTTTGTAAACTATGTCGGGTACCATTAAGAGCACACAAAACAGATTTAATGAAACACTCAAATACAAATGCTCATAAGCACAGAGCTAATAGTATAAATATTACAAAACAACCGGGACTATCATCATTTGGTAAGTTGAACTTGAATTAAAAAAAAAAAAAGTAAATTTCTGAAATGTAACGGTTATTTTAATTTAGGAATTATAGTCAAAACTGACACAGAAAAAATTAGAGATCTTAAATTAGCAATGCATATAGCTACACATTCTGCCATTAGAACAATCGATCATCTCGGTGAACTTTTAAAAGATTTTGGTGGGCCATTTAATTCACTTGAACTACATCGAACTAAATGTTCAAAATTAATTCTAAATGTTATAGCCCCAGAATATTTAAAAGAACTTATCGATGATATAGGTTTAAAATCATATTCCATAATCCTCGATGAATCAACAGATATTGGCACACACAAGTATATGGCCTTTTGTGTCAGATATCATAGTGTTGCTCTTTGTGATATGGTTACCGATTTTCTTGGATTTGTGGAGATTGAAAAAGCTACTGCAGAAGTATTAAAAGATGCATTTTTAGACTTTTTAGTTCGATCCAAATTAGACATAAAAAATTTAATTGGAATTGGCACAGATGGCGCAAGTAATCTTTGTGGTAAAAACAAATCATTGTTTACATTATTAAAGGAAATAGTACCAGATCTTCAGCTTATTAAATGCATTTGTCATTCGCTTAACATTTGTTCAGCTCATGCATGTGAAGAACTACCTAGTAGCTTAGAATTTCTGGTTCGAGAGACAAGAAATTGGTTTTCATACAGTTCCTTGAGACAATTGACTTATAAAAGTTTATTTGAAGCATTATATGATGGAAAGACTCCACCTAAGTTGCCTCAACTATCAACCACTCGCTGGTTAGCTTGGTATAGTTGCATCAAAAGTATACTTGAACAGTTTTTGGCTTTGAAAACTCACTTCAATATTATAGCTCAAAGCAAAGAAGGTTGTTACATGTCTAGAACATTAAATGACATGCTTAAAGATGATACCCATTTGTTATATTTAATGTTCTTAAAACCAATTTTATTTGAAGTAACGCAAGTCAATATAGTTTTTCAAAGCACAAATGTAGATATTTCTAAAGCATATAGTGATCTTAAAAGACTATTGATTTCCATCATTAACAGAATCTTAAAACCAAATCATATAAGCAATATAATTCCAAAAAATGTCGATAGGAGAATGCTTAATATCATAGATGTGAAAATACTTAAAAATGCTTTAAGGTTTCCTGGTTCCCATCTACCTTTAAACTGTGTAGATTTTGGTTATCACTTTGAAGAGCAATCAAAATTAAGTCTTGAATCTGGAAATTTAACAAAAGTTCAATTGGAATTAGTTCAACAAAGGTCATCCAATTTTTTGTTTCGTTTATGCCATGAAATGTGTAATCGATTGCCAGATAATTTACAAGTTATTGAAAAAATTAAATATTTATCTCCAGCTGAATGTTTCAATCAATTTTCTAGACCAAAGTTCTCTGAACTTCCTATTGAGTTGGCTGGTAAGAATGCAAGGTAACAAATATAAATAACTATTAAATATTGTATATATTATTGCAGGGCACATAGATAGAGATGCTATAGAAAGTCAATGGAGACAACTTGGTTCATTTAAATACAATGAATTGATTACTGAAACATCTATCAATGATATATCTATGGTAAAGTTTTGGATACAACTAAGCCAAATTAAAACAGCTTCTGGAGATCATCAATTTGCTGAATTGTGTCAATTTGCATTAAAAATAAATTCATTGCCAGTATCAAATGCTGTAGTTGAACGGGTTTTTAGTATAATGAATGTTACTAAAACTAAAATTAGGAACAGGATGGGACAACAAATGTTAGTGGCTTTGATACGTATAAAAATACATAATCAAGTTAAAAAAATTTGTTGTACCTCATTTACTCCGACAGCTAATATGTTAAAGGAATTTAATACAAAAATGTACAACAGCGATGATAATCCTAAAATTGCCAACCTGCATAATGAAGAAAATGAAATGTTTAATGCAATTGAATTACTAGGCGAAAGTATTCCCTGAAAACTTTTAAATTGTTACTACGAATATTACCTAAGGTATATTATAAATCTATTTATTTCATTATTTGTTTTTGAATTGTTATTAATTTTTAATTATTAAGTATTTTTTTTTTCAAACCTGTTGTTTACCTTTTGTTCAAATACCTATACAAGTATGAGTCAAAAAAATTTTCAGTTATTGATTGTTAATTGTTATAACTTTTAATATGTTTAAAAGTTGGTTATTAATTATTTTTATATAAATGTATGCTTAAGAAGTTGGTTAAATACAATATTTGTTTATATATTTCTTATGCTTAATAAGACAGGTCAAACATTATTATTAAATTAAATCCAAAACAATATGGTACCTATAGCATTTATAAAATCCAGTTTAAATATTCATCACATCAAGAAATGTAGATTCTAAAAACATACATTATGGTATTTTACTTTAAAACAAAATGTTCATCAATATTCTATATCTATATTATTAATTATGATTAATATTAATAATTTATCACAAGACACAAATTCACAGCAACTAGCAAGCTAAGCAAGGTGAACTGATAACATGATAAGACAATTTACTGTCCCCACTCCCAGATTGAACGATAAATCGATTTAAATGATAGTGGCGATTTTGGGCGACATCAGCGATCTCTATTGGCGATTCAACTTTAAAGTCACCTGGCAACCCTGACGACAGCAGCACATGACGGCCGCAATTAAATTTTTTTTCTGTAAAAATGCCAATTTTGTTCCAATAATACGGCTTACTGAATGGTTTTAGAGCAAAATACCTTAATTAAAAGTTGTAGAGGAGAGTTATATTGGGTGACGTATAAGACTCGATTTTTGATATTTCGTTCTCAAAATCGATAAAATCGTTTTGCGTTTTCACTTTTTTACATGTGAATAATTGGTATAAAAAATTAAAATATCAAAAATCGAGTCTTATACGTCACCCGATATAACTCTCCTCTACAACTTTTAATAAAGGTATTTTGCTCTAAAACCATTCAGTAAGCCGTATTATTGGAACAAAATTGGCATCTTTTTGTACGGTATTTTTGCCCGTGTGGCGTCCTCTTAATGTATGTTTCCAATTTCCCATACGTGTTGAACATTTCATTTATCGTTATTCGATTATCGCTATGTAAATCCAACACCATCTGATCAATTGGTATATATTTATTATATAGGTAAGGTAATGATAATTACTTAGGCCGCAACTAACCTATACCTAAAATATTAATGGGCCACAATTCACCGGTCTTCAACACCGGAAACGACAAGTCGGGCCGCAACTCACCCACAGCCCTAAGGATGATGCTGACGTACTTATCATAGAAACAGCAATTGAAGAGGCTCAAACTAAAAATACAATAATTGTTGGAGAAGACGTGGATCCCCTAGTTATTCTTATTTCACGAACTACGTCACGCGAAAAAGTTTATTTTTTAAAACCTGGGAAAGGAAAAGTTGAAACAAAAATATATTCACCTGATTGCATGGACCACTACAATTATGGTAGAGATATAATCTTATTTTTGCACGCTATCACTGGATGTGATACAACTTCTTCATTTTTCAATAAAGGAAAAGTAAATGTTTTAAAACTATTTGAAAAACTTCCAGATCTTACCAAAATAGCAGAAATATTTAAAACAAAAAACTGTCCAATCACAGACATTTTAAAACATGGATTGCAATTCATTTTAGCCATGTATGGTGCTCCAAAACACGAGGACTCCATTGATAATTATAGGTTTTTAATTTTTGCCAAATTGACCAGAAATAATAAACCTGTCAAATTATCATCACTCCCACCCACAACTAGTGCCGCCCAACAGCATCTACTTCGTGTGTATTATCAAATACAAGTGTGGCTGGGTAATACGTTAAATCTTGAACAGTGGGGGTGGGCTATGAATGACAATATTTTGGAACCTGTCACTACATTATTACCACCCGCACCTGAAGAATTGTTGAATATGATTTTTTGTAATTGTACAAAAGGCTGTAGTATTAACTATGGGTGCAGAAAAATAGGAGTTAGCTGTTCAATTAATTGTGGACATTGCTGTGGTCAATCATGCTTGAATTCAAGTTCTTCGAATGGTTTGGATGAAAATGATATAGACGAACCTTATGAATATGAAGGCATAAACGCCATATACCCACTAGACTGTTTGGCTGAAGAAGACGACGCTGACGAATACCAAAATAACGAAGAATAAGATATTCTAATGCAAGACATGTATCATATTATGATGAGTAAACCGAGAGTTGAGTTATTTGTTAGTAATTAAAATATTATATTTAATCACTTTTTAAGTGATGTTTAATGTAAATGGACTAGGCCTATAGGGGAAACCATGTAAAAAAAAAAGCGCCCAGCTTCTACCTCAATAGTGGTGTGGAAACGAATACATTTTTATTATCGTTACGTAATCGTAATTTTCTAAATGGTGAATACTGCAAGTTAAATTACATATTATAAATATTAAAAAAAACATCTTGTAGACAATATTCTCCTCTGCAATTTTTATTTGAAACTTTGTTTTGTACGACAAGCTCAAAGCGAGATAATAACGCAAAGGCTGTTTGTTTTTAGTGAAAAAACAAATTTCTTTAAAAGTATGTACTTTGTAGGCTTTATAGCTCAAAGACTATAACTCTTACGTGAAAATGTCATAGTTACTTTTTTGTAGAAAATTACCTCCTCTACAACTTTTGTATGAAACATTTTATCGTACGACCAGCAACAAGCGAGATATTAAAAAAAAGGCTATTTTCATGACCTTTGACCTCGAATAACCTTTGACGCGCACGTGATTTCGTGGTCGACTTTTTACACATTGTTTATGACGACGTTATAAAGGTGTATGCCAAAGTTCAGCTTGATGGGATTTTTTCCGAACTGAAAATCTAATTTGACTGGGCTAGTATAGCTCAACTAGAATTGGTTAGGTTCGCCGCGCAAATACTAGTGAGCTATGTAGTGTGGTGGTGTGTAAGTGTGTATATATGTTTGTGTGTATACTTAAATCTAAGACGAATAGGTAACTCTAAAATAAATAATGGTAACTCAAATGTAAATATGGTATAAAATATGATATAATAATAAAATAAACAAATTACGGCCCTTTTGGCCCAACAAGTAAAAAATGTATATAATAAACCAAAATGCCGGTTCGGCAAAAACAGGTATAAAAGGTGTATATATAGATATTAAAAAAGTGCAAATATATAAAAATTCACACTAAAAGGTATAAAAAACAAACGTGATAGCTTTATGGTCCTTATGACCGAATAGAGTAAAATATTAGTATATAGGTATAAGATATAAGATAAATAATAAAATAAACAAATTACGGCCCTTCTGGCTCAATAACACAATTATAATATATAAAAACAGCTATTAGAGCTGAAAACTTAGGTAATTGATATAAAAATATATAGCCCTTTTGGCTCAACAGAATAAAAATATATAGCCCTTTTGGCTCAACAGAATAAATGTTAACAATACCTAAATATAATAATAATAATAAATAACAATAAAAAATAACTCACGGCTTGTCGGTGCACTGCTGGCCAGCTGCTACCTAGACCTATATACACTAAATAAAATTCACACTCAATAAATATAATATAATTACAACGAAATTAATGACCAATAATGTCGCCAAAACGTAACAGCGACTATAGTATATATAATATTAATAACGTAAGAACGTGGCGATTCGCGCACACGTATATAATATAAAGTAAAATATATGGCGATTACGCGTATATAAATCCACGCAACAAATATAAAAAGTATAATAATATGATAAATAGTTATAAGTTAATAACAATAAATAGCAATTCGTGCATAAGAAAAAAGAATATTATATTATTCACGACGGCCTAGCTCACGACGACGGACGGAGGAAGACAAAAATTGCGGCGGCCGTGTTAATCTACGCGGACCGGCAAGCCGGCGGCAGCAGATAACGCGCCGATACCCGATTTGCATAATATTATATAACTCAAAAGACACAAAATATAATTAAAACTAAAATAAATATAAAAATAACGGCTGGTGCGCGCGAGTGTTTGTGTGTGTGTGTGTGTGTGTGTGTGTGTCGATCGGCTGTTCGTCCGTAACCGCTAGTATTTTATATTCTTATATTATAGGTATTATTATTTTACACTACGGCGGCAACAAACTCATTGCCATGAATGCCGGTATGACCGGGAATCCATATGAAATGTATAGTATAGTTTAAAGAATTAAGATTGAAAATAAGTGATTTTATATGTAGAACAAGTGGGGATAATTTAGAGCGTAGAGGGTTTGAGTTTAGGGCTTGAAGACATGACATGGAGTCGGAAGCTATTAGATATTTGTTAGGAGCAAAGTTAAAAATGAGTGTTAAAGCATCAAAGATGGCGTAGCACTCGGCTGTAAAGGAGGAAGACGAAGAGGGGAGATTATTTGAAAAAGAAACACGTAACTCTGGAATATAAAATGCATAACCAGCAGAAAAAGGAGAGACAGAACCATCTGTATAGACAACAATAAAATTGGGGAAGTTAACAAAAAGGTGATTCGAAAAAGCTGCATTTACCATACAGTGTGACATTTTTTTAAAGTCATTGGAGGACAAATCGGAAAATAGATTACACAAATGAACGGGAGGAAAATAAAGAAGAGAATCGTAGGATTGTTCATAAATTGGGGGTTTGTCAGATCTCATGACGTAATGGTGGAAAACAGATAATACATTAGCAATATCAGACAAAACAGGCATAGTCTTAGGAACGTAGCGCCAATTGAGATATAGTGAGTAAAAAGTATCAAAAATGTAATGATCGGTATGGGATAATGATTTCAAAAGAAATTTTCCCGCAAGCCACCTGCACCTGACATTGAATGGAGGGCATAAAGCCTCTACCTCAATGGCCGGACAAGGAGTGGACCTAACGTATCCCATAATGTTCCTAAGACAAGAAGTTTGGTGTTTATTAATTTTTTTCCAGATAGAGTAAGAAGCTGAACCATAAAGGAAACAACCATAGTCAAGTTTGGAGCGTATGATTGAAAGATAGATAGATAGAAGACTAGAAGGATGTGAGCCCCACCAAGTACCGGTAACCGTTCTGAGAAAATTAGACCATCGAGAGACGAATGATGTAAGTGAATTAATATGTGGAAGCCAACGAAGTTTGGAGTCTAGAGTGATGCCTAAGTAGGTCACATTTGGAACGATTGGTATAATAATATCGTCGATAAGTATATCAGGGTGATTTACGTACCTACGTCGGGTGAATATGACAGATTTAGATTTTTCTGGAGCAATTTCAAAGGAGACTTTTATAAGGATTTCACTTAGATCTTTGAGGACAAGGTTAAGGTTTTCGATAGCGAGATTAAGGTGTTTGTTTGAAGTAAAAATAACCAGATCGTCCGCATATATTAGACATTGATGACCGCGCGATGAGAGATGTTTTTCTACGATACTCATATATACGTTAAATAAGATGGGGCTTAGGCAACTGCCTTGTGGAAGCCCGGAAAAGGTAGAGCGAGTGTTAGTAGCACCGAAAGGAGAAGAAAAAAATAGATTCCTATGCTTGAAGAGGGAAGGTAAAACGTTACAAAATAAAGTGGGAACTTGTAAGGAAAGAAGATGAGAAATAAGAGTAGAAATGTTAACCGAATCGAAAGCACCTCGAATGTCGACAAAAGTGGCGACAAAAAATTCTTTGTTGTTGAAAGAGTGATAAATTTTTCCAATAAAAGTTGAAAGACATTCCAAGGTACCCATACCTTTCCTAAAAGCAAATAAATTAGCAGGAAGGATGGAGTTTGACTCCAGCCACCAATCAAGTCTAGATTTGAGCATAAACTCAAAGACTTTGCATATAGACGAAGAGAGAGATATAGGGCGAAAAGAGTTATTACTGTTAGGTTTAGGAATAGGGATAACACGATAGGCAGTCCAGGCGGATGGGACCTTTTGAGATGCTAAAATATTATTGAGAATGGATAGAAAAAAATGGATAGCATTGAGGGGTAAATGTTAGTAGTATATATTTGTATGTTCTGAGCACTTTTGAGCAGGGAGATTTAAAAAGTTTAAGGCGGACTTTCCCCCTCAAGCCATTTTTTTTTTCCCTGTAACACGAAAAAACACTGTTTTTCAAAAACCATAATGTATGTTCTGAGCACTTTTGAGCAGGGAGATTTAAAAAGTTTAAGGCGGACTTTCCCCCTCAAGCCATTTTTTTTTTCCCTGTAACACGAAAAAACACTGTTTTTCAAAAACCATAATGTATGTTCTAAGCACTTTTGAGCAGGGAGATTTAAAAAGTTTAAGGGAGACTTTCCCACTCAAGCCATTAATTTCCATCCTTGTATATTATACATGTTGGTTACACTGTATTTTTTTTTTTTTTTTAAAGTTATAAATTGTTTATTTAATACACTTTAGTTCAGTTAGTAATAATCCTTCGTATGATCAAGTTCTGTTTTTTTTGTTTCAAATTTTTTCTTAGTAAGTGAATATTTTCAGTTGAAAAAATGAATTTTCAAAAATTTAGCAACAATTTTTGTTCACTTGTTACTTTAGTACGAAACAATGTATATCCTGCACATCCACAATATACTACATTTTCATCAAGATTGAAAACATTCAACTTATTTCCACTAACTTCATCTCAAGATAAATATTCATTAGCTGAATGCGGTTTTATATATTCAGGAAAAAAAGATATCGTTGAATGTTTTTGCTGTGGACTTATCTTACATAATTGGGAAAAAGATGATAATCCATGGATCGAACATTCAAGATGGAATCCGAAATGTATATATGTACTATTATCAAAAGGAAATCAGTTTATTGAAAATGTGATAAAAAAATACGGTAATATTAACAACATTTGTGAATGTAATTGTGAATCTAGGTCATATGATACTGTTTGCTAACAAATTGTATGATTAATTCTAACTTTTTTTATGTTATGATAAATAAATATTTTATTATTATAATAAATAATTTAAATGTGTTAATACATGATTTAATACCTCGTGAACATGTGGCCTAGTGGGATAACGCGTCTAATTTAAATTAAATATGTTAATGTTTCTAAAATTTCAGGTTCTATGGTTAGGTAAGTAGGTAAATATAATAACCCTTTACTCGCTATCTGACTGGGTCATATGTTCACATTTTTTTTTTTAATGTCTATCCCCCCCCCCCACAGGGTTAGTATATAATATGTAGAAGTATATAAAAAATACTAGTTTAAGCTAAGCTCCCTACTGATCATATTCAAACTTCAAAACAATACCGGTTTACTACATTTTTTTTTTTTTTTTTTTTATTTTTTTTTAATATTTTAGAAAATTATTGTTGTTCAAAAAGTGTTCACCATTGATAGAACTCATCGTCATATAATATGAATCCATCACTCGTTGTATCAAAATCAGTGTTCGATATCCGTCCTTTTAGCAAGAAAAGTGTGACGGTTGGACTTTTAGTTAATAAACAAATTTCAATTATTATATTATTAGAATGTAAATTAACTAAAAAAGTTGTAACGCTTGATCTAGAACAGTGGTGTACATTAATGTGTGAAAACAATTTTAATACAATTATTAATAATTTACATACTCGATGTAAACGTGTTAGAATTTCAGACAACTTTTTCTACTCTGTTAACGTAAACCAATCAACTATTGTTTTATATTCTAATGATAACTACATAACATTATCTCATGTTGATCTTCATTGTTTAAAACAATTACAACATTGTATAGACTTGTATATAGTTGAAAAACAGAAAAAGTTGGAATCATACCAAAAAACATTCGATACAGCTTACGCGTTAATCAAGGCTGACGTAAACGGGTTACCATTGTCTTGCCAACGAAACGAATTTACAAATCAATATATTCAAAATTATGATTTCAGCTATAGTAATATACAAAGTGATGATATTTTATTCATGTACGAGCTATTACAATTTCATTTTAATTCTTTATCAAACATGATTTTGCAGGATTTAATAATATTGTAAAATATATATATATATATATATATTACCTAACTGTTAGTAATAATTTTTATATTATTTTTTTTATTTTAACCTATAAATGTATTATTTGATTTCTATTTAAATAAAAAAACAAGACATATAATATTGTAATCAAAGTTTTATTATTTATTTAAATGATTTCCAGCCACCACTATTATAAACATAGTTTATTTATAATACATATCAAATTCGTGTAATTATTTCTTCGAATCTTTCATGAAGCGGTCGAAAAGTATTTGAACGAATTGGTTCAGCTCACTCGATATTGTTTGATCCTTTACCTGATCGGTTATTGCAAGCTTCATTGAACATTCAGCATGTTTCCATCTGTAAAAATTATTTTTATAATAATATCTTACTTAAAAAATAAATAACTATAGTATTATTATTGTATATTATATATTATTGTATACTATAGTTATTTAGTTATATTTGAAGCGCGATAATAAAGTAATATAATATATTTTACCTGTCCTTGGAATCAACATGCTCAATGTTTTTCGTTTTATAATGTGACAACGTCCAATAGTCAGTAGATTTTTCGTCAGCAGGTGCCTTTATAATCAAAATCCCGTCGTCTTGTCGAATGCTCATTGAATTTGTAATTTCAAATCCAATTTTCTGATCTTTCATCAATTTTCCAATTTTTTCTCGATAAGAAATATTCTTTAAAAAAATAATTTAATTATAATTTTGTTCACTTGATCGGTTATGTAAAATCACTCACTTTTTTTGATTTTTTTACATTGTTTTTCTTCTCGTAGACCCTCTTTTGACTACCCGGTTTTATTCCTGTTTTTTTGTCTTGCGTGTCTATCATATCAACCTATAACCATAATAAGCGATTAGTTAATGTTTTTTTAGTTTATAAACAGTTTTAATTAAATGTTTAATAATTTTAACATTTAAAAAAATTATAGTAACATTATATTTATCTTTACCAAGTATGACTTAATATTTGATTCTATTAAAAAAAATAAAAAGATATATTTTTTATTTATACTTACATCGCTTACAGCAAAGGATTCTTCATCATCACTCCTGAATGAATTGACCGACATTATTTTATTTTTGAAAAAAAATTTAATTTATTAAAAAATAGAAAACTATTTGTATAAACACATGGACTCGCTGTAGACTCGTTGAAGTAGACTGAAAATATTATATCAAAAGGATTACTTATAAACGTATTCTCTCCTGGTCTCAAGTAGTCTGAAGTTCATTATACGACCACACCCTTGTTATTACATTCTTAAAAAAAAACAGGTTTCTAATTTTTTACCTATTTAATACATTAAGCAATAATAACCTTTTCTTATTTATAGATAAGCAGATCTCATACTTTAGTATATAATATGCAAATAACTCAAATTAATAGGTAATATTCATGAGAATTGGCAGTATTTTCGAAACATGTTTGTCAATGTTTTTATTTTAAGTTCATTGTACGACCACGATCTCGTCACTATATATTCTTTAAACCTATGGTTTTTATACCTATTTAATATATTTGGCAATAATAACCGGTTTTTTTTTATAAAATTCATTAAACGACCTCGACATCGTTACTATAATCTTCAAACCCAGGATGTTTTTATCTATTTAATATACTTTAACATTTAGCAATAATAACAGGTTTTTATTTACAGTAATGCGGATTTCATACTTTCGTATATAATATGCAAATAACTCAAATTAATAATAGTTATGAGAATTGACAGTATTTTTGAAACGTGTTTGACAAGGTTTTTATTTTTAAGTACATTGTACAACCAAAATCTCGTAGCTATATAATCTTTAAATCTAGGGTTTTTTTTTTTTTACCTTTTTAATATATTTGGCAATAATAACAGGTTCTTATTTGTAGAAATGCGGATATCGTATTAATTATAACCTCCGACTCTGTGAATATAATACGAATATCATAAAAAAAATAGTATAATTTCTATTAACTCAATTGATTATAAGATTTTAAAGAGATGGAAAATTGGATACTATTTAATAAGGAATCCATTTTTTAAAAACCCTCAGTTTTATTGTGAACACAAGACACAAGTGTACGCAGAACACCAACATTTTTTTCAAAACATATCTACAGAAACCAAAATGTAAGTACTTTTTGTTATTATTTCAATTTTTTATTCTATTATATAAAATTATATATAATGAATCTAAAATTTATCTAAAAAAAAAAATAAATAGTTAGATATAATATCAACTTTTATCATAATAACGCTACAGTAATGTACCTATTTTGCCTATATTATACGCCAGGTAACATTTTATTTAAAAAACAAAGTAAACGATAGTAATATGATGAAATTTGATATTTTTCGTTCTTAAACAGTGATATGAACTTGGTTTTATTATTAAGGATAAAAGAAATATCTATAATATTATAACCATTAAAATAATTTTAAAATGATCTAATACAAGTTTTTTTATTTTTTAAAATTTTTTTTTTTATCGGTCTATTTTAGTTAAATATTGTCTATTAATAAAATAAAATAAATTACA
Source organism: Schizaphis graminum (assembly GCA_020882235.1). NCBI lineage: Eukaryota > Metazoa > Arthropoda > Insecta > Hemiptera > Aphididae > Schizaphis > Schizaphis graminum. The sequence goes on along the minus strand of CM037035.1, from coordinate 10,982,518 downwards.
ATTTTTTAACTATTTATATTACTCATAATAGTTCCAATCTATATGTAACAATAAAAAAAAAAAATATACTATAAATACTTATAAATTATAGAATAATACAATGGATTCTCAAATTGAATATGTCAACACACTAATCGAGGAAATATTAAATCAAAGACAGCAAAATGATGAATTTTCAGATAGGGAAGAAGAAACTAAAAAAGAAAAAATTAGAATAATTAATAAAAAAATTCGTCAGGCATATAAACGGAAAGTACTGAACCCAGTAGAAATAATAAATTTAAGAGATGAAAAAAATAGTATTTTAAGCGAGTACAATCATTTTAATTTTATTGGTTTACAATGCGATAAACGCATACGTAGACAATTATCAAATTTGTATGATCAATTAAATGATCTAAAAAATGGTAATTGTGAATTTGTTTCTATATTAAATTAATAATCACCCGATTTCAGATCACTGATTATTCAATTAGCCATATTTAATTTAGTTTTATTTTAATGTTATTATTATTATCACTGTTTAAGCTATTATTAACCCTTCGTTAGTGTGTTAACGGTTTTTTGCATCTTTAATGTGTTGGGGTTTATTACACCCCATAATTTAAAATAACAAAAAATCAAAATTATAGTTCAACTTAATAAAAAATGAATTTTATAATAACTTGTTAATATAATAATAATATTAAATAAAAAAATAACTATTTTTAGTATACTTTTTAGAACTTATAAGTAAATAAAATTTGTCAATACCTATTTTAAATGAAATACATTAGACAAAATTATAAAATAAACACATTTATAGTATAAATGTACTAACTAAAAAAGAAAATCAAAATAATTAGTAGTATCACGTAAAATCTTATCACGTGGGGTTTAATAAACCCCAACACACTAACGAAGGGTTAATTGTTATTTTATAAATAAAAATAAATGTATCAACATTCTGAATTTATTTTTTTTACCTTAACAAATGAAGAATATTAGATATACACTAAACCTAAACAAAAAAATCTTTGCTAATGAAATGAAACTGTTTTAACATAAATAATTATAAAGATAAAAATAAAAAGTTTTTTTTTGAAAGCAGAAATTTAAGTTAATCACGAAATAATGTATACTATTTGTATCATTAATAATAAAAATATTAAATATTATAATTATGTTTTTATTTTTTTTAAAATACTAACAGAACGATGACTATACCAGATGAGGCAATGTATTCATGTGTCATTCCATACGAGCTATGGCGGGTTATGGCATATCCATTTGCGTATAGCGAAAGAGATCTGTTAGATTTGTTTAATAATTCGAATTATATACTAAAAGAAGTATATGTTGAAATTACAATAAATCATAGATCTAAAAAATCATATTGTTCTATGTTTTGCGTACTCAATGATAACAATCATGGTAATATAAATAACATTTGTCTCGTTGGTTATCATAGACAGTTTCTAACAATTATGGGATTACAAACATATTGTCAATTCCATAGGTGTATGAAATGTTCAAAATATTTAACAATAGTTGACTTATATACACAATTTCCATTAGCAACCAATCCATTTACGACATATACATTTATACCGACACATGGAGATTTGATTAATACCGTTCATTCATAATATATAACATGTAATACATTAATTTTTAATCATAACTCGTCAACTATTGATATGAATAAGACAAGTATTGTTTTTTGTAAATAGTTCATATATTCGTAAAATTTTCATAGAAAATGACCTTCTGTAGATGTGGTCGGTTGTATGAATCAATGAATCTAGCGTACAGATGGCAAAGCTCCAGTGACTTTTATAGTTCCACAATACACTCGTTTTGTGTGTCGCATAGATGATTCGTTAACATTTATAACCGACCCGAATCCGATAATTCGGTGGCTACAACGGTGTGGAATAACATATGAAACTATTTAAAAACTAAGTTTTATTCAAATCAATAACTGATTTGTAAAATATATATTTTTTTTTTTAAAGTTTTCATATTTTTTTTTTTCGGATAAAATATATAATAATATAAAAAAATAATTTTTATAGAAAAAATGGATTTAGAAATGGATTATTCACAGGATTTATTCAATCACATCAAAAATGAAATTAAAAGACTAAAAAAGCAAATGGTTGAAAACGAAGAACGAGAAGTACAAGACCAAAGAGAAAAAAGACATTCGCTAAGTTTAATTAAAAGAGATTTAAAAATGTTAAAATATGAAAAATATTTAGCAAAAACAATTTCATTTGATCCGGAAAAAATAAAAAATATAAAAGAAAGAATAAAAAAATTAAAGGAAACACAACAGCTTGTAAAAAATTATTATGCCTTTTATTCTCAAACAAGTTTTGAAAGAGATCAATCCACTTATAACCTACACAACAAATTTACTGTATTGTTACGCGACTTAAAATTATTAACAGAACCGTATGAAAGTATATATTAAGTATATAAGTATATAAGTATTAAATTTATATTACTTGAAATATTAGATATTATTTATTTTACCTAATGATTTTTTTTATTTAATAAAAATAAAAATATACATATATATTTAAAGAAAAAAAAATATATGTTTTTTTATTATAGCCTCATTATGAAAAGAAAAGTAATAACAAAATATCAGCGTATGAATACGTCGGGAACTGGACTGATTGAAATCGAGAGATTTAAAAAATGTGCAAAAACTTACATCATCAAGAACTATAAGAAATATACAGATTATAAATCATTTTTTAGTTATATTTCAAATAAGCTAATTTGTAAGTTGAAACAATCATGTCTAAATACATCCATAAAATTTAATATACATGTTGACGCTGTTTACGAACGTCCAGTAACCCATGATATTCAGGATATGGCTTTTAAAACTTCAAACATTTTAGCATGTAGTTCATCTGATTTTACTATTTTATTGAACAGAATGTTTAATAAAATATCAACTGAGGAATCAGAATTTATTGCAAAAGGTTCAGGTTGGTCACTTGTATCAATAGATGGGTTACAATTAAGAATTAATTTAGTAAACCCTTTGAAAGGAAGTTCATATCTTGATTTACCTATATTTATAAAAAAAAAAAAGCCATAATAAATGTTAGAAATAAAGATGTATATTGTTTTAAATATTCTATACTTAGCAAATATGATCAACGTTCGAATAAATCACGATTTAACCAAACGTATTTCAATATTCTAGAAAAAAAAAGTGGATTAAATTTTAAATGTATTGATTTTCCGACACCAATAAAACAAATAAAAAAATTTGAACGTCTAAACAATGTTTCAGTTAATGTTTATAGTTTAAATAATAAAAGTAATATTTTTCCTTTATGTATAAGTAAAATAGAAAGAAAAAATCATTTTGATCTATTTTTATATAATAACGATAAAACATCGCATTATTGTTATATTAAAGATTTTTCAAGATTTATTAGAAGTCAGAAAACTAAAAATTGTTCTAAGTTAATTATTTGTAAGAGATGTTTTACAACTTTTGGGAATAAACCGTGTAAAAGTAAACTTTGGGGTGAAGAAGGATTGATTAAACATAAGCAAATGTGTGATAAGAATGAATTAGGAAGACCAATAATGTTTGAAGAAGGAAAAGATGATGAATTCATATATTTTAAAAGTTATAAAAAAACCAATAGAATACCGTTTGTTATTTATGCTGACTTTGAATGTATTTTGAACCCTAAACAGACTATAGAGTTGAATAAAAGTAGTAAAAAATCTAAGGTTTCTAAAACCTATATTACTCATTTACATGAAATTATGAGTTATGCGTTTTATGTAAAAGTTGATTATAACAGTATAACAAAAAAGCTATTGCATCAATTTAAAATTCCAACAAAGATAATAATGTATAGAGGTAAAGATGCAGCAAAAAAGTTTATGGAAAATATGATCGATATTGGAAAAAAGATAAATGATGTATATGAAACTAATATACCAATGGCTACATTGACTGAAAAGGAAGAAAAACAATTTCAGAGAGCGGAGGTTTGTGAAAAATGTTTATTATCTTTTAAAAAAAATAATTTATTAAAGGTTAGAGATCATTGTCATTTTACTGGTAAATATAGACAATGCCTTTGTTTTAAATGTAATTTTGTAATAACTAATCCATCATTTGTTCCAATTTTTTTTCATAACTTATCATATGATAGTCACTTTATAATTCGAGAACTTGGTTGTGATGATAATGATATTCACGTTATTCCGAATTCATCGGAAAAATATGTATCCTTTAGCAAAGAAATTGTTCCCAGATTTAGTATAAAGTTTGTTGACACATTCCGTTTTATGGCCTCCTCATTAAGCGAACTTGCACAAAATTTGTCTGAAGATAAATCAAGATTTAGAGAGACTCTAAAAATATTTTCTTATAAAAAATTAGATTTAGTCACACGAAAAGGGGTTTTCCCTTATGAATATATCGATAGTTGGAGTAAATTAAATGAAACTCGTTTGCCTCCAAAATCTGTATTTTATAACTCTTTAAAAGATGAAGAAATTAATGATGATGATTATTCTCATGCTGAAAAAATATGGAAAGTATTTGATTTAAAAACTTTGGGTGAATATAGCGACCTTTACTTGAAAACTGATGTAAGTATATTAACGGATGTATTTGAAAATTTTAGAGATTTATGTTTATCTACTCTTAAACTAGATCCTGCTCATTATATGACTGCTCCAGGATTTGCTTTTGATTGTATGCTTAAATATACTAAGGTTAAATTAGAAAGATTAAAAGACTTTAACATGCTTTTGTATTTCGAAAATTCAATCCGAGGTGGAATAACTCAATCAACTAAAAGATATGCTAAAGCAAACATACCAAACATTAGAGGTTTGAACTATAATCCGAATAAACCAATTACATGGATAACGTATCTCGATTGTGTAAATTTATATGGAAAGTCGATGTTAACTGAACTACCTTTCAAAGATTTTGAATGGGTTGATGACTTAGATATAGATGTTACAAAAATTCCAAACGATTCAAAAGTTGGTTATATATTAGAAGTCGATATTGATTACCCTAAATATTTACATAAAAAACATAACGATTTTCCATTTTTACCTTTAAACGAATGTCCCCCAAATTCAAAAGTTAAAAAATTAATTACTACGTTATCACCGAAAAAAAATTATATTATACACTATAAAAATTTAAAACAAGCAATTGCTAATGGACTTAAATTAAAAAAAATTTATAGAGCTATCCGATTTTCTCAGAGTAAATGGATGGCTTCATATATTGAACTCTGTACATATATGAGAGTAAAAGCTAAAAACAACTTTGAAAAAGATTTTTGGAAGTTATTAATTAATAGTGTTTTTGGTAAATGTATGGAAAATGTGCGTGCTAGAATTTCTTTAAAATTGGTTTCGTCAGCTAGAAAAGCAAGTAAATTAATGATGAAAACTAACTTTAAAGATAGAACTATATACTCTGAAAATCTTATGGCTATTCATCAACATAAGGAAACTATTAAATTCGATAAAGCAATTTATGTAGGATTTGCAATTTTGGATGTTTCAAAAACATTTATGTACGATTTTCATTATAATGTAATGAAAAATAAATATGGTAACAAAATATGTTCTTTATACTCGGATACAGATTCTATGGTATATGCTATTCGAACACACAATTTTTTTAATGATATAAAATACGATTTATCATCGTTTTTTGATACATCGAATTATCCTATCAATCATTATTGTTTTAGCGAAATTTATAAAAATCAGCCCGGTTATTTCAAAGATGAAATGGGAGGAAAAATTTTAAAAGAATTTGTTTCATTAAGACCAAAATTATACGCTTACAGAACTGTGGACGATGTTGAGGTAAAAAAAGCTAAAGGTGTGAAAAAATATGTAATTAAAAACCACATGCAATTTAGACATTATATAGAAATATTAAATGCATACATAAACCATAAAAATGTTGATGATAAACAAACACGTAGAAACATGAATTTTATTCAATCGAATAAACATATTGTTCATTCTAAAACAATGAATAAACTTGTACTAAGTGCTAACGATGATAAACGTTATATAATGAATGATGGGATTAAGACACTAGCGTATGGACATTATAAAATTAAAAAAATAAATAATAGTAATAAATAAAAATAAATTACATACATTAAAAAATCTTTATTTTAAAACATCTGTAGACGATATCCACGAATTATGACTTGAATCGAAACCCATCCATTTAACAAGCATTTTATCTTTAACTTTTTTTATAATACGCTCAATTAAAAATGTGTTCGGGAAATCAGTTAATTTAATTTCTTGTTCATAAAAACCTCCTAGAATTATATTATCTGATTCATCCTTTAGTTGATAAGTTATCGGGTTTGTATGTAAAACTTTTGATATTGTAAAAATTTCCGTTGTCCAATTCGGTGTATATCCTTTACCAAATATATGTTTGTATTTTGATATTCTTACTTTATCATTAATTTTAAGTTTTGGTTTATGAAATATTTTATTATATATTTGTACATTTGATTTAATTTTACTTGTATTCATTCGAGCTTCATATGGTGTAAACTTAATTGTTCTATGTTTTGTATGATTATAATTATTAATAATTGTTGATATTGTATTATACCAATTCCATGTACCTGTCGCAGTAAAATGTTTATATATATTATTTTTAAGTGTTCGTATAACACGTTCGCCAATTGAACATTTGATAACGCTATACGAACTGTAATGTTTAATTTTATATTTTTTCATTAAATCTTGAAATTGATTATTATAAAATTCTGTACCATTATCTGTTTGTAATAATTTTGGATTAGCTTGTTTTAATATATTAAGCATACCTTTTGTACATTCTTTTCCTGTTTTATTTTTCAATGATTCTACCCATACATATTTTGTGTATGTATCTATAACAACTAAAATGTATTTAAAACCAAGATTTTGATTAGAATGGGATTGCATGTCCATTAAATCAGCTTGCCAGAGGTCATCTTTAAATCGTGTTATTACACTACGTCTGGGAAATATTTTTCTTGCAGGTCGATGTAGCTCATTAGCTATACACTCTAATGTAGACATTATACTATTATATTCCTTTCACGTAATTCTTCTAAAATAGATATGATTTCATTATTTACACCAGTATTACCAGCAATTTGAGATGATGTTATAAGATTCAATCTAGTAACTAATTCATTCGGATCATCATAGTACACTAATTGTGTTTGAGGTATTACATCTTTATATAAACCAGAACCTTTCTTAGTTGTCGGCGATAAACTAAATTTAAATAGCTGACCTGTTAGAGGTTCTGTAATTTTAGAACTATTCATAGGAGAAGAAAAATCAAATGGATCATTCCTTATGCTCGAATCATCAATAACGTTTCTTCGTTTAGCGCTTGAACTAGATAAAAAGTTATCGAATTGTTTTAAATTGAATTGGGGAGGAGTTTTAATTTTTGCGTTATTAATTTTTAATAATTCCTCGTTTAATTGTTTTTCTTCAGTTTTCATTCGTTCATAAAGAGGTTTTACAACGTTCATCCATTTGAAATATCCTGAGGTTTTAGGTTTTCCATCTGCTTTTAAAAAGACTTTAGTTATTTTTTAAATATTATAATATGATTCCATATCTTCCATAGACATATTTTTTGGTACTTTTTCACATAATAAAGACCAAAGTCCTTTAGTCCAAGGATAGTAATTATCGAGCAAGTGTAATTTACCGTGTTCGAAAGTAACAGGTATATTTGATATTTTAAGTTGATTATTAACCGCATCGTAATGCATACCATAAGATTTATCATAACGTTGTAATTTAGGATTTGAAATTAAAAAATTGTCAAACGATGAATTTAGTACACTATCGCTATCTTCACCACTAGCGTACACGGTTTCTTCTTTTTTGATAGTGTCGGATAAATGTGTAGTGTTTTTTTCTGACAGTGTACTCAATGGTTCTAGTAAAGGTTTAAATGTATCACGAAAATAGTTATCAGAATCTATAATACCACGCTTCATATCCATTATTTTACGTTTGATATTTTTTTTTGATGTTATCAAATTTTCTAACAAAACTTTATCTTTATTCATTGGAAATAATAAGCTTGATATAACTGATTCACCCAACGTTAGATAATACTATGTAGATGTTAACACTGTTACAACTGTATTTATATTATTATTTTATTTTAATGAAAGAATGGAAACCACATCTATATCTACCTTCATTCATTTCACGTGTTTTGTCTATAACCATAAATCCATAATCATTATGATTCCAACACAGATGAGACATTTTTCGAAATTCAGAGAAATCCATATCTGCTGATGAATGGTCATTGAAGATATGTCGTAAATTCGTATCATCTTGTTTAAGTATTATTAAAAAGTTTGAGTTATCTCTTACTAACTGTTTTGGTATTTTAGAATATGTTTGCGCTAAATAAAATACAGAACTAGCACCTGAATGTCTACACATTGAGAAGAATTCTCTAATTACAGATTGTGGATCACAAATCACGTCATCAAAAATTATAATAGAATTTTTCTTAGTTAAGTTTGGTTTAATAACTTTATCAGCACTTGAAAAAATGAAAAAATTGGCACCTTTAATATCATCTATTATTTTTTTTAATAAAATATATTTTTCTTGATTAGAAGTTTTAGAGTATAAATAGATATTCTCAAATCTTAATCCGTTTTCATGTGTTATTAGGTTATACATTATATTTGTTTTACCTGAACCACTAGGACCAACTATAATAGCACGTATAGTATCAGGTAATAATGGTCCGTGTCTTGATGTTTTCTTTATTATTTGAGAATCTACGTTTAAAATATCTAATTTATCTTTCTGTTCAATCAAATCCATTTTTCTTATAAATACTCTAGAATTTTCAAATTATAATCAGTTATATGTGATGTGTTCAACCCGTAAGTGGGAATCAGATAAGACTGGTAAAGGTTTCGTAAATTTCCTTATAAATAGTCTCCCGTTTGAAGCCCATGTTCCAAAATATCAGTATTGTGGACCTGGTACGAAATTAAAAAAGAGGTTAGATCGTGGTGATAAAGGAATAAACCCATTGGATACTGCATGTCGTGATCACGATATTGTGTATGCGACTAGTAAACATTTAGAAGATAGACATAACGCTGATAAGGTGTTAGAACTCCGTGCTTGGGAAAGATTTAAAGCAAAAGATACACCTAGAAAAGAGAAAATTGTAGCGTACGCAGTAGCTAACACAATGAAAGCTAAAAGAAAAATAGGTATGGGTTGTAAAGGTAAACGGGGAAGTGTTAATAAAATTAAAAATGGGACACGAGCTGCGATAAAAAAAAGAAAGGTTAAGAAAAATTATAGAGGTAAAAGACTGATTTTAACACCAGGTCAGACAGGTGGTGCAATTCCCTTAATACCTATTTTCGCAGGATTATCGGCACTTGGTAGTTTAATGTCTGGAAGTGCTAGTGTGTATAATGCAATCCAAAATTCTAAAAAAAAAAAAGGTAACGGATTATATTTAAAAAATAAAGGATCGAAAAAAAAAACTGATGAAAACGCTACCTAACAGACCACTTACATCTAGAGATATTATAAAATATGTTACAAAGTTTAATATCAGTCATTTCCGTGGCGTCTTTTCACGAGATGACTTACCTAAAAAACCTTATCAGATTGAATGTGGTATATTAAACTTGGACGTATCTTCAGGTGATGGAAGTCATTGGGTAGCGTTTTATAAAAATAAAGATAAAGTTATATATTTTGATAGCTTCGGTGATTTACCTCCACCAATTGAATTACAAAAATATTTTAAAGGAAACAAAATTATATATAACTATACAAATTATCAAGATTATAACACATTTAATTGCGGACATTTATGTCTTGATTTTTTACAATGTATGAATCGATCACATTAAGTTTGACAGGTAATGATACTACATTATCTGCAAATTATTTTCCATCTCTAAACGTTAACGAGGACTCGGAAATAGCTTTGATATGCTTACAAACGTTTAATTCATTTCCGAACATAAATTCAACTAATAACAGATTGGAAATAGAAGTTATCGGAGATGGGGATAATAAATTTATTCAAGATGCGAAATTTAAATATGAATTTGAAGAAGGATATTATGATATTCAAGATATTAACAATAAAATTGCTAAAGAGTTATTAACCTTTAATAAACTAAACGGAACATATTTATCATTCAATATAATTATGGATCAAATAGATTTTAGATCATATATAAAATGTGATGGAATACTACATTTTGATATTTCAAACAGTATATGCTCTGTATTAGGGTTTGAAAAAAAACAATATTTTTCACGCAATGATATTCACCGATCAGAAAAAGCTGTAAATTTGAATACAATTAATTCTATAAAAGTGATGTGTAATATAGCTCAAGGATCATTCAACAATCATCTTCAAAGTCATTCGATTTATGAGTTTTTTCCGACCGGTAAAACAGGAACAAAAGTGACTCAATTACCACTAAACCTTATATATTATAAACTTAACAAAATAAATATTGATTCAATAACTATTCAATTAGTTGATCAGAACAATAAACCGATTGATAATTTCAGCGAGACATTAACAGTTGTTCTACATATTAAACGTCACGGATCTTAAAATTAAATTAAATTTAAAGGTTTTCTAGAAATAAATATGAATCAATCAATCACATTGAGTATAACTGGGAATGAAACCACATTATCTTCAAATTATTTCCCGCCTCTAAACGTGTACGAAGATTCTGAAATAGCTTTGTTATGTTTACAAACATTCAATTCGTTTCCAAACATAAATTCTTCTAATAACAAACTTGCGGTGAAAGTAATGTCTAATAATAATAATGATGAAGGTATATGTTATATTGCATTAAAAACGGGATGTTACGAAATTGCAGATATTGACCGTCAAATTAAGAAGCAAATAAATTCTTACAATGAAAAATATGGTACAACTTTAAAATTCGATATTTCAATTGACCATAATGATTTTAGATCATACATAAAATGTAATGGTATAATTATGTTTGATATGGTTAATGGAATAGCACCTATATTAGGATTTGAAAAACGAGACTATTTTCCAGAGTATGAAACTCATCGATCGGAAAAAGCTGTAAATTTAAACACAATTAATTCTATAAAAGTGATGTGTAATATAGCTCAAGGATCATTCGACAATCACCTTCAAAGTCATACGATTTACGAGTTTTTTCCGAGTGAAAAAATTGGGACAAAAGTTGTTCAATCACCGTCAAATTTAATATATTATAAATTAAATAAAATAAATATTGATTCAATAACTGTACAATTAGTTGATCAGGATTTTAATCAAATCCAAAATTTTGGTGAGACATTAACAGTCGTGTTACATATTAAACGTTACGGTTCTTAAGATGGGGTTAAAGTTCAATATAAACCCATTACTTCACATTAATCGAGCTAGTCATACGACTAAAGCGTTACCGATAACATCGACTAAAGTAAAAAAATTAACGGTGAAAAATAAAAAAATTCTAAAGGCTCTTGGTTATAAACTAAATAAAAATGCCTGAAAGTGATATTTTGGATATAAGTTCACGGTTTGAAACAGATTCTAAAATTACAAAAATTGAATATCATTCATATACACCGTATACGACTTCATTTAATAATAATGATGAAATACGTATATCAATCCAGCAAACGGATGTTTATCCATATCTACATGATAGCTTTTTATATCTAGAGGGAAAAATAACAGAAGCTGGTAAAGTAGTACTTTCTAATAATGGTTTTTCATATCTCTTTGATCAAATACGGTTAGAAATCAATGGTATAGAAGTAGATAGTACACGTGTTCTTGGTATCACTAGCTCCTTGAAAGGATACTTATCAGGTACCCCAGTTGACTATTATTGTTATGAAAATGCAGGTTGGACTTTTAAAAATGATACAAAGTCTACGAATAATGTTGGTGAATTTAGTGCATGTATTCCGTTAAAATATTGGTTAGGTTTATTTGAAGATTTTAAAAAAATATTAGTTAATTCTAGATTAGAACTAATATTAACACGAAGCCATAGTGATTTAAATGCTATAAATGTAAAAAGCGAAGGAAGTGCCACCACAGGTACAGTCGATTTACAAAAAATAGTGTGGAAGGTACCACATATTACTGTTGACGATGAAGAAAGGTTAAAATTATTTAAAATTGTAGAAAAAGAAAAAAGTTTGTTTATTCCTTTTAGATCATTTGAAACATTTGAGTACCCCGAACTGGGAACCACTACCAAAGCTGTGTGGAACTTAAAAACTGCTTCAAAATTAGAAAAACCACGATTTATTATAGTGGGTTTACAAAAAGGTCGAAAAAATCAAATAGCAAAAGATTGTAGTGTATTTGATAACTGTAACCTAACAAACTTGAAAGTATTTCTCAATTCAATAGCTTATCCGTATGATAATTTAAATGTAGATTTTAACAAAAACAATTTTTCAATATTATATGATATGTATGCATCATTTCAAGAATCGTACTACGAAAAAAGTATACGCAATCCACTGTTGAGTCCTTCAACATTCCTAGAAAATGCTCCTATAATAGTTATCGATACTTCAAAACAGAATGATTCAGGTACAGCCTCATCAGTAGATGTACAATTGGAGATTGAGGCATCAAAATCACTTACAGGTGTAACTGCTTATTGTTTATTAATTCATGATCGTATTGTAGAATATGTACCTTTCACTAGGGAAGTAAGAAAACTAGTATAAATAATTTAGAATTAAGGTTACATAATATTTAATGAAACAACATATATTAATAAATGATTTTTTATTTTAATCAAACAGTGTTCTTATTCAATTATTTTTTTTTTAAAAAAGTGTGTTTTCAGATGTTTTTTTTGTGTTACAGGGAAAAAAAAATGGATTGAGGGGGAAAGTCCACCTTAAACTTTTTAAATCTCCCTGCTCAAAAGTGCTCAGAACATACATTATGGTTTTTGAAAAACAGTGTTTTTTCGTGTTACAGGGAAAAAAAATGGCTTGAGGGGGAAAGTCCGCCTTAAACTTTTTAAATCTCCCTGCTCAAAAGTGCTCAGAACATACAAATATATACTACTAATGTTTTAGCATGATTGGTGAGATATTATCTAGACCAGAGGCAATGGATTTACGCGAAGAAATAGCAATGTCAAGTTCGACCATAGAAAAGTCTTTTGTGAGGACGTGGGGTGGAGAAAGTTGGGAGTAATAATTTGGGTGGATTTCTGAAGCTGACGGAACGTGACAGGGGCGACTTTGGAGCAAAAGTTGTCGAACCAATCGTCGTTTTCAAAGTTTTTACGAGGATTAATACAATTTTTGTATCTTCTGGCAGTGGTCCAGAGGTGTTGAATTGTATGAGAAGGGTTTAGGCTTGAACAAAAGAATTTCCAATTTTTCCTCTTTTCACTTTTGAGTAGACGGGCGGTGAGAGCGCATGAGTTACGATATTTAAGGAAGTCGACCATGGACCCTGAGCGTCGGAAGTTCCTAAAAAGTAGTGTTCTATTTTTTACTGCTTCTGTACAGGAGGAATTCCACCATGGGGTGGAGGAAGGATACGGATTAGAATTTGGTCTTTTTCTAGGGATTGAGGATTCAGCAGAATTATTAATGATACTAGTGAGGGTAGAGTAAGATAGAGTTGAAGGGTTATTATTGGTCAAAGAAGCAATTGAATTCTGAACTTGAAGGGAAAAAGATGACCAATTTGCTTTATTGAAGTTGAAAGAACTATGAGTATTTACGGCAGTATCGAAGTTGACACTGCGTTCCGTACAGTGTGATAGACGATTAGTTTTGGCAGTAACTATAATGGGGATATGGTCGCTACCATGAGGTTCACCAAGAGTGCGCCATGATAAGTACCAGGAGATATCAGGGGAGCAAAAGGATAAATCAATAGCTGAATCGGATGAGCCAGGTCGTTCGACATGAGTAGAACTGCCATCATTTAAAATGCAAAGGCCCAATGAATTTATCGTATTGTAGATAAGGTTACCACGGCGGGAAGACAAGTCCGAACCCCAGGCAGGATGAAAAGCATTGAAATCGCCGCAGAGTAGGGTATTTTGGGTAACAATTGAGAATAAATCTTGCCATAGATTAACGGGAATACTGGAGCTACTGGGAAGATAACAGGACCATACCTTTAAAGGGGGAGGCGAATCAGATAAAACGACCTCGACGCCTATGATATCAATTTTTAGATTAGTAAATCTATTTCTGGTGATATTATCAGTGAGAATAAGTTTGGATTTAAGGGAACTGTGAATAGCTACGGCTACGCCACCATAAACATCTGAGCGATCTGATCTGTAGATTTTGAAATTTGGGATAGAGAGGGAACGTGAAGGTAGGAGCCAAGTTTCAGAAAGAAGGGCAATAGAGCATTTATGATAACTAAGTAAGTTTTGTAGAGATGGAAGGCGAGCAGGGAGGCTTCTCACATTCCACTGAATTATATTAACGTAGTTTAAAGGATTAATATTATTAGCAATCGGCATCATATTTATTTTTTATTTTTTATTTTTTATTTTTTTTTTATAATATAAAATATAAATTAAAATTTGAGGAGTCGCAATGAACTGCAGTGAGGTATAATTTATGCAGTGAGATTATAGAAAGGAGTATTGAGAAGAGAATATATGGAAGATTCAATTAGGGACTGAAGGGAGGTGGAGGAGAAAGGGGTAGATAATGAAGGAGAATTAATAAGAGTTTCAGATAGTTTATGGGAAAGAGATTGAACCCATGATAAATCTCCTGAGTTATTTACAGGAGAGGATTCTAAGTTAGGGAGTTTATTTAAGTAATTACCATTAGGTGAGTGGGATTGGTTTTCAAATGCCGAGTAATTATATTTTTTGTTAAAAGAGGGTCGAGCTTTATGTTTTTGTTTACCGGAATTGAAAAAATGATGATTATCGTGTAGACTAGGGAAGCTATCTTCGCGGAGAGTGGAGTTGGGTTTAAGAATTTCGGAGATTGGAGGCTGGCTTTTTACAACGTCAGAAAAAGTATTAGCAGTAGAATAACATTTATTTTTCTTAAAATCTATAGCGTCTTTGAAGGAAATGTTTTCTGTAGCCATGATTTTTTTAATATCCTTTTGGGTTGACCATTCTTTACAGCTACGGTCTGTGGCGACGTGAGGAAGTTTACAGAAAATGCAGCTTGGATCTGTGGCATGAACGGTGGGACATTCAGAAATAGAATGTTTGGAAATACCGCAATGACTGCATCTAGGGTCACTGCGACAGAACTTTTGAGTGTGACCGTATCGAAGGCAACGATTGCATTGAACAGGAGAGCGAATACTGGGTTTGACGTCGAAAATCATATTATAGATTGAGATGTGTTGAGGTAATTTAGGGGACAAAAACTTGAGTTCAACGATGCGTGTTGCAAACATGTTGCCATCTTTTTTAACAGAAATGCGTTTGAAGCTTACGATGGGGAAACATGATTGGACTCCGTCCAAAAAATCGTCCTCCAAAACTTCGGAATCTAATCTTATAATGCCAAAAGAGAATATAAGATTCGATGGGATAGTAGCTGTGAAGCCACATTCCAACAAAACGTCTGAAGTCAAACAAAGATTGGCGTTCGTTATCGAATCAAAACTAATTTTGGTTTTTTTTGAACCAGCGGACTTGATATTTGTTATACCGGTAAAATGAGTAGAGAAAAATTTGGCTGCCTTAATAGGGTGCCAGTTTCCCAAATTTTTGTTCAAATCAATGCATTCGACAAGAATCACGACCGGGCCGTTATAATCAGGTGAGAAGGTCTGTTGTATACATTGAGACGACATATTTATATCATTTGGTAAATCAGTGGAGTGTATAGAAGTGTTTATTTGTGTAGAATTAACGTACGGTAAGGAATTTGATGTAGAGTCATTAAGGTTATCAGTAGATAAACCATTGTTAATGACCGGGTCGGCCGACGAATTATTGTCCGTAATATAATTGAAGGCTGATTGCGAAGTATTTAAAATAGGCGTATTATTTATAATCTGTTGAAGTCCGGGGGACGGGGGTGTAAGCAAATTGGAATTTAACTTACGTAAATTTTTTTTTGAGATGACGGTGGTGAAACTTGAATCCGATGTACGGTTAGTAGTCAAGGAAGGCTTGATTTTATTTGGAGCAGGTGATTTACCCGCGCGCAGGTCGCCGCCCGAAGACGACGACATTTATAGGTACTTTATTACACTAACGAATTGGTAACGATAATATGCTGCGATAACTGTGACGGAAAGAACAACCGATCGCTACAACAGCTGAAACGCGACTGTGGACGTTTAAATTAAAACGCGTAAAATGCGAGTTGAACACGACATAAATATGTAAATGCCGACTAGATGGTACAGAGTAAGACAGTAAGTCATGTGGTAACGCCGGTAACGGAATAAAACTTTGTAGTGATTAGTGAGCCGTTGCCGGTTGGCGTGTAAATGTAAAAGCAAGTCTACTAGAAATTGGAACACTGGAAGTGTAATGCGAGCATACGTCAACAATAAATGCACAGATAACACAGATATGGGTTTTCTCATAGACCTTATACTCATAGACGGAAGAAGCTAGTAGTTCTCGCGGTAAACGGTGGCTGAGCTACACATCTTGTTCCATACTTCTGCGCATGTGCGTAGGACAAACCAGGTTGCGCATAAAACGTTTATTATTATCGTATCGTATTAGTTTAAATGCTGTCCTTAAAACCAAATAATTATACAGAAAATTGAATTTTGTAAATGTATTAATAATTTTTATACGTACACAAATTTAATTTATTATGTAAATAATTAAAAAAATTCCTATTTAAAAAAAAAAAAGATAAAATATGCAGTATACATTTTAAAAAATATGCATATATAGGAAAAAAGTTGGAAATAGGTAGGTATGCTTAAATATGTGCAAAAAACTTTTAAATTTCAAATCTAGACACCACAAAACAAATTTATAATGAATCAGATTTATTCTATTTATTTTCTCAACAAATTTTTTGCGAATTTTAAATTTGGAAATGCATAATCCCGAACCCTAATAATTGAAGGGGTGAGTGGATAAAGGTGTTATGTGACATTTTTTGAAAAGTGGTTTTTCTTTTGTGGATGAAAGTGTTTAGCTATTTTACACATTATAGCAAAATATTAAATCAATTGGAACATTATTTTCGTGAATTCACAATTGATAAAGGTGTTATCTAAACATTATTATTACTGTGTAAAATGGATAAAAGTGTTATTGTCTATTAACCCATTTTATGAAATATCATCAAAATATTTTACCAGATATTTTGTGTTATTGATGCTTAACACGTTTATGCACTAAAATGAGTTTATTTTTAGGTAATTTATTTATAATTTTTTAGTACTTAGAATACTTAGATACAGTGTTTTTAATAAATAATATTATATTAAAATAATATTATTGTGATATCAGTATGATAATAGATAATAGCTAGATTTTCCCTCGCTTTTTATTATCTTTCTTTTCAGTTATCATGCTTGTATTTTATAAAATAATATTACTCGTAATATTTTATTTTATTTGTTTAAAACTTTAACTAAACGTTAAGTGTTATATTGTTAGTTGTTATTGTATAATAATAAGATTAAGTTCAAAGTGTTGAAACATGTCGTCTCGTGCTAAATTAAAATTAAACAGAGCGGTTAATAATAATTTGGTTGACCACACTACCAGTAAGATTAGTACCAGAAAACGAAAATTTACATTTAATGTTCCTGACTATGGTTTCAGCGATTCCGGTAATAATTTATTATGAAATAATATTATGTATTATATTTTGGCAAGCATACACACCAATAATTGTAATAACACTATGTTAAATATAACTTTAGTTTCATCTATTGACTATGCAAGTGATGAATCCTACAATCCAAATATAGATACTATTTTAAGTGGTATGTATTTAAACATAAAGTAATATTGAATGATATACATTTTATTGCATAGTAAAAACTAAAATTTTATGATTAGGTATAAATAATACTGTTATAAAATACTATTTTATTATAAAAGATTAATTTTTTTACAATTTAAAGATGACATTTTGGTACCTGATACTCCAGAACATGGGTATGATACCAATATTATAATTGAAGATGAGATCACTTTGATTCCTGAAAGCCCACAGACAGAAAAAAATTCTCATATTAGTACAGATGTTTTTTATAAATCTTGTTCTACTGTACGGAATTTAAATTTTGATATTAATGAAATAAATCATTTTGGTAAAACCTATAATTTTTAATATAATATTATACATTAACTACCTAATATTTAAATGTAATATTTTATGAAAATTATTCACAAATTTATGTCAAATTAATAATATTATTACAGAAGAACTAGATTATACTAATTTAGTAGCAAGTTGCATTCAAGAAGATGAAGTTGTTATTACAAACAATACTAATAGCATAGGTAAAAATATTTTAATTAAGAAAAATTAAAAGAATATTAATACCTACCAGTAGTATATATGTACCATTCCTGGCGCAGCTCTTATTTTATCAGAATAAGATAACAAAATAATTTAAAATATAAATAGAACACAAAAATGAAATAGAACATAAAAAGATCAAAAAATAAATATTAACATAATAGATTAAAAAAAGATCAGAAAATAAATATTCAAAATATCAAAATAAAAAGATCAGAAAACTATTTCCAATCAATCTATCATAATTGAATACCTTAGTTAAAGGAATTTAAATGTATAATAAACAATGGATACAACTATCAAAGATTTTAATAAATTACAACAAAATGAAATGCAAAACGAGATAAGAAACTCTATATTAAATAATAAATGTTATGTACATTTTTGTAAATATGAATACTATGAAAATAATAATAAAAATATTAAAATAATGAAATATAATCTAAATACAATTCCTATTAAGAGGCCGTCGTGGTAAAAGTGAAACGTATACAACGCTCAAGAGATGGCGTTGAATTCCATATCGCCGCCGTCGCGGTAGGCTGTAACCACGCCCATCGTGTACGCGACGGGGTCCGCGTGTTGTAATCACGGGAGAGGTACATTATTATTTCACGGACGGTCGTTCAGAGCGTTTCGCATCATTACAGGCCGTTACGTAAATTGTCGCCCGTGAATTCTATACGGTGCGCTGGCTCGCTACTAGCTCGCAAGTCGTAAACCTATTTTTTAATTAAAGCTCCTGTTTGCTTAAAAATATAAACCAATAGAATAAGCATAAAAATTATTAAACACCATAACTCGATTTATATTTCTAACTTAATTACTTTTTAAAATACATGTAAAATAATAATTTTATTACGATTAAATAAATTTTTTAGTAAAAATGTTGCGTATTTTATGTTGTAACTTATAAGTGATATGAAACAATTTTTGTACGATAATTTAATCTCCTAAAAAAATATTAGCAACATTTTAAATAGTTTTGATTAGTGAATAGTGAAAATGTTATGTATTTACAGTTATTCGTTTTTGAAATGCAACAAAATAAGAAAATCCCTATATGAGAAATCGAGTGAAATATCCAATAATGTAATAATATGAACTTCATACCCTCATAAAAACTTAAAGTGACTCTTTCTTGTAAACATTTTTTTTTTTTTTGATAAAGGTAGACAAACTTATGAGGAACCTTGTATTACATTTCTCCATTTAAAATAAATACACCTAAAAATATAATTTGTTATACTCGTATATATACAGACAGTCGTGTTGATCGTAGCGTATTTCTAATGTAGGTACTATAATAGTACTACTATTGTAATACAATATGCGTTATACGTGGAGCTATATAGGAATATATTATATTAATGTAATGTATTTATTATTACCCTAATAACAATTTATAATTAATTAATTTAAATACTACTAAGTTTATTAATACAAATTAAAAAGACATTGGTATAATAAAATTAAAATAATTTTGATATAGTTATTAATTACGACGTTGTTTAATATTTTTAACATTATACAATTTTTTTTTTTGTGCTTCTATAATGAAATCTGGTTCAATTATATCACTTTTTGACATTCTTTTTCCATATTGTGGATCTATGATTTCTGGCAAAATACATTCGCAGTAAAATCTATAGTATAAAATTTAATAATTTTTTATAAAGAATGAATTAAACATATAAATTATAAATTATTATTTAAGTAATTTATGTATAATAATATCTTTACTTTTTTAATTTATGTTCCATATTTTTGTGCCAAAAGTTAGAATCATATTTTATTTTCTCAATATGAATCCATTGTTTTGTAAATACTAAAAAATAACAATACTGTTTTTTTGTTACATATAACTGACCGATAATTTGATAAAAATAGTTGTGCTCTTTTTTTAACAATATTTGCCCATTTTCATCTTGAGTTAAATAAGTAATCTATAAAAGAATGACTAGTTAGTAAATACTTAATTTATTATATCAGTTAGCAGTTACTTATAGATATTATAGTAAATATAAAATAAAATAGATACTCACCTTTCCAGTGTGAATGGCCTCTTGTATACTGGCACTATCTTTAGCAGAATAAGGTGATTTAATTTCTAAAATTGTGCTATCATCTATAATTCCATCTGAAATAAATTACATTTTTTAAATTAAATTATTAATTAAATTAAATTTATTTACCTGGCGATGCTCCTAGATATGGTAATATATTGTCTATAAACAAGCCGCAATGGTTTACTTTTAAATTTGTCTCTTCTTCAAATTTTTCAATAGCCAACTTTTCCATACTTTTCCCATATCTACATTGTACTGGCTCTTTACTATTAAAAGTAGATGAATTATACAGTAATTCATAAACGATGTTTCTACATGATGTTGTAGATCTCATTTTAATAATTTTTCCAAAATTAGATGCTGTTAGTCGATTTCGCCTTTCAGAATACCATTTTTGACTACAACTTTGGTCTCGTGTCTCTAGCTCTAATATTTCTCCTTCTTTTTGTGTCAACGTTAAATTTTGAATAAATTGTTGTTTTTTTTTTATCATGAGCTCAGTGGTCATCCTTTCTTCTGGTGCTAAGGGTTCTGCAAGACCATAAAATTCATCGGGACCGGTACATTTTGTTTTTTTTGCACGCCGCGTTGGAAATTTAAGTCTTCTTTTAACACAGTATAAATTTTTTTTATTTTTCATAGCTAGAAATTTTTTTCCTACCACGCCTATAAAAAAAAAATTATGTAAAATATAATGTATTAACGAAAAACACGCATGACTATTTCATATTTGTTTTATTAATTTGATATTTGTTAAAAATACAAAACAATTTTAATTCATTACCTGGACTTTTTTTCATAATATTTTTGTGAATCGCTCTTAAAAAATAACCTCCTGAGTTAAATGAAATGATTGCCGCTCTTATTCTCGTATTGTACGACTGTTTTAATGAAAAATTTATTCTTTTCCCGCCAATATATTTATTTACTACACTATTAAACTGCTCGCACACATTGTTGGTAACATCAAGAATAAGACTACTTGCATGGTCTACAACTCGTTTTATTATCATTGAAATTTCATTCATTAGGCCACACTTTTCTGCTTCGGGAACACGATTTTCTTCAGTATTATTTTTTTTACAAAAATAAGATGCACATTTTTCATGCTGTCCCAAAATGTGGTAAGGACTGTTCAGTATGTCTTCTTTAAGTTCTTTTTTTTTATTATAGTAAAAAAATTGTTAATTTATATTGTAAAATACATTATAAAAAAAAAGTGATACCTATATACCTTTTATTTTTTGCGATTCTGTTTCTAATAACTCTTTACGATATTTTATTGCCATCCTAATTGCCATACTAAATTTAGTTATGTTTGAACTTATATATTTTCTCAATAATACAGGATATTTACAATTTTTAGTAATTTGCATTATTTTAGTGCTGTAGTTTCTCAACAAGTGGTTTCGGCATTCAATTTTTTTTACAAGTTGATGAGGTCCATACGGAACTATTTCATTCAGGCGTTTAACTACACTGCTATCACCATCTCCTATAATTTTAAGTATTGTTTATGTCTTATGATATTGACTATTTAAATTGAATAAGGAAGAATAATAATACCGATTAATCTAGTGTATTTTAATCCATGCATTTCAATACTTTTGTTAAATCCTTCCGCTATACCGTCTGCTTCCATTCCTGTCGCACTTTTACGCCAGTTTAAAAAACAATTATGTTTATTAGCCTTAAGTTGTAATGTATTTGATCTCTCACATATGCAACAGTAACGGTTTCTTATCCCCACGAATAAAATTTTGTTTGAACGAAACCCAATGATCGTGGCCTATAAAAACCAATATTTTGTGTCAGGTTATTAAGTTAAAAATATAATTTTATTGAAAAATTATAATAAGGGAAATTTGTATTTTTTTAACTAATTGGATAATTAATTAATTAATTAGATATTTTAGCTTACTGCTCCTGATAACGCATCGTATTTCGTTTTATAACTGCGTTTTCCCCATTGACCATCTGCAACTACTGGACACATAGGAATGCCATCCGAGTCAATATCTCCAGCTTCTAGTGCTAGTCGCTTTTCCTCAATACCAGCAAGTTGCATTTGTTCCCAAGCAGATTCTTCTATCACTTTGCTGATTTTTGAAAAATGCGACTCATATGTATTACTAGAAAATGCGGGTATATCCAAAATAGCAGAAAATTCTTTTAATTGTGAATAGCCTATTCCAATTCCAATGCTTGCATTAGTAGCTGCTTGGTTTATTGGTATGTAGTCGCAATTTTTTTCTGAGTTTATCATAACTTTAATGGAGCACATTTTACATTTAAAAATCCACAATGAAGCGTACCCAGAACGAATTTCTTTTAAATATTCGCAATCAATAAAAGTACAACCTAAACCTCCGCCGTGATCACTACTTCTAATTTGATCAAATATATATATAATATCTGCGATTCTTCGACCTCCGATACTAAAAAATAATAAAATTAGTAATAGTTAAACATTAGTTGTGAGTATAGATTTTATAACGATTTGTAGGTATAAGGTGTTTGAAGTATTTAAATGATATAATATATTAAAATATAACTACTCAACTTTTCAACTAAATGGTTAGTTTGTTTTTCAGATTCACTTTTACTATCTGTATTATTCTTGTACATGACTATCATATTTGTTGAAATTGGTGAAACCATATCAGTAGTGCTATATAATTTAATTTTAAAAATTATCGAGTTTTAGCTACAGTTTTATATTTATAACAATTAACAAAGATAGTGAAGTTTTTGATTGAAAAACACATTTTATTGCATTAAAAAAAAAATTAAAGATTACAATTATTATAAATTATAAATAAGAGAAATAAGCACACGTAATGAAAAAAAAACAACTTCACTACCCTAATAATATTATATTAAACTATTTAAATATAATAATATAATATAAAACATTCATAAGTACAAATAATTATTCATAATAACCTTGTTGACGTAGAACATTTTAATGAATTCGATTTTGTAATCGACTCACATAAACTATTATCTGCAATACCAGAGTCATTCAAGATATCAACTGATGGCACACTATTATTTTCAATCAACTGATCAGTTGAACTTGAATCACTATTAAATAAAAATAAAAAAATACAAGCTACTTATAAAATCATTTCAAGAAATTAAAACGTTTTATTAGCTAAAAAATTATTTTAAATTCTAAGCGGATCGATAAATGTAATTGGTTTTACAATATTGTGTATTTTTTTTGTCTATATGAGGAATAAAAATTAAAAAACTGGGAGTCAAACTGAAAATTTTCGCGATTTTTACATATTTCGGGAACATTTGAACTTTAATTGCTTATAAAAAAATGGTAATAAGCCATTTTTGATTTTTTTTTAATTACGATAAGTACAACTTATAAGAAACCTTGTATTACATTTTTAAAATTTTTTAATCGACACTAAAAAAAATTTTAATTTTCAACTGTCAATAAATAATTTAAAAAAAAGTAAAAATACTTTGACAATTTAACCGTGTATACATATTATACAATGCTAATATAAACATTTGATGAACATTTCAAGTAATTGTGATTCGGTTTTGAATTACAGCAAAATAAAAAAATCAATTTTATCGAAAACTTTTTGTGTGAAAATTCCCGTTTTTTCGTTACTTTTTTAGTTCTGACTTTTGATCTCCCTAGTGCACCGAGGATATTAATAATTATATACCTGCTATTTATCTGTTTTATAGTATTACTATGCGTCATAAATAGTTAAAGTTTACGAGAGCAGAATAATCCAAGTAAATTAAAAAATTAATATTTATAATTCACTCATTTTAAAAATAATTACATCGATGAATAAAATAAATTGACCTTACCCGAAAACGATAATATCTGTTTGATTGTCTAACATTTCATCTTCAGATGGTCTATATTAAAAATAATTAATAATAATATATTAATTTATAAAACAAAAAATTCATACCTACCGTATTTATGTAAGTTCATATAAATTTAAAAATGTCTGCTATCCACAGACTAAGAAACATTTTGTATAGGTACCTACCTAATTTACACAGTATGTTATAGGTACTCACTTTAAATTTTTACCTCGATTCATTCTAAGCTTCTTCATTCGAAATGCCATAGATTTTTTTTTGTATTCGTGTTTTTGAGCACGACTTTTTTTTGGTAACATTTTTAACTTTTTATAAATAATATTAAAAATATGCAAAACAATACGCATATAACTGCACCAAAAAAAATAGATGACTACTATAATAACTGTACCGTTGCTAGAGTTTACACTCGATTAATAGCGCTAGACAAATAACTGAGGTCTACGTTGTATAATATTTTATATTTTTGGTCTTTTCTGTACACTATTAGAAGTACCCGTGTCAATGGCTTCTTATTTTGGGATTTCATATTATAATATCTATAGATTTACAGTCTATGTATATTTGTATAGTAAATATACATTATTGAGTACATTCAATATTGAAGTTATTTATTACTATATATTAGAAATAGTTTATAGTGGGTTATATGGAATGCATGTAATATCAACAATTAAATTATAACGTCGTATTCTTGGAAAACTAGAATAAAATAGTCATTAGTAGTTCGTAAGACGGGCACGCTGCTTTACCACCCGTACACAAGTAGATAGCATGAATGATTTTATCCTCCACTGCCAGTGGCGGTTATAAGGGGGGGCGATAGGTGGATCGCCCCCCCCTTGGTCCGTGTTTTTTTATAATAAATTATTGAAAGAAGCATTAATCATGGTACTATTTTTTTGTGTTTCTAATTTATAGAAATAGTATCAGCAATTTGTAAAGTTGTCTTGCGCAATATAATACGGTATCTATATTTTTAAATAATTGTAGTACATTTTATTAATTTTTGTTATTATAGTATATGTACGTACTACGTAATATGTTATTCGGAACGTCGCGCGCGTGGCGCGTCGTTGTTTATATATGTATATTGTATATATATATGGCTGCTCGCTGCTAGGAATAATCTCAATAATGTAATGGATTTCCCATTCTGATATTACGATAATTTTAATATAAATCTAAAAATATAATAAACGCTGTATACTCATAGTATGGACTATGGTATATTGACTATGTTGTATACAACCCATTATAAGTGTGTCTGCACTCTGCGCTTGCACAGTCTATGTTCTTTATTTCACGTTCTCTGTGTTTATAATTTATATCGTGCTGTTTTCTGTTATAGTATTATTATTATTACGTATAATAACTCTTTATTCTTTAAGTATGTCGTCAAATAATAATAATCGTATTACTAGTTATTTTGGAAGTGTTGGTGTTCAGAAAAAATGTAAATTACAATCTAATGAAGATGGTACAAAAGAGTCAGAAACCATAGCAATCTCAAATCCAACAAATACGAATTGTTTTGATACAAGTGAGTTAATTAATCCAATAGAAATTGAAAAACTTCATGATATTGAATTAGATATTGGAAATTTCATAACTCAAACTAACGCTATAAATGATTATTCGAAATCAGTCATCCTTCAACGAAGTAATGTTCCTAGTAATGATTTTCAATATCCATTTTCAATTCATACTAAAAAAGGTAAATCGGAAAAACGATTTTTAAGAAAAAATCACTTTGAAAAGTTTCCATACATTGAATTTTCAAAAATCAAGTCTGGTTTATTTTGTAAGGTTTGTGTTTTGTTTTCAACTTCAAATAAAGGGGGTATGCATAAAACAGAGCAATTAAAAAGCTTGGTTACTGAACCAGTAATTAAATTTGCAAAGCTATTAGGAAAAGATGGTATATTAGAATTACACAATAATAATGGTTATCATAAAGATAATATACAACGAGCAAATGACTTTTTGAATACCTACAATCATCCTGAAAAAGAAGTTATCAATTTAGTAAATGATCAACGTAAAAAACAAATATTAGATAACCGTGAACGATTACGACCAATAATAAAAACGATTGTTTTCTTAGGCCAGCAAAATATACCGTTACGTGGTCATCGTGATGATGGTTTTATTTATCAAGAAGATGGGGGAAAAGTTGATTCTGTCATTAATCAAGGAAACTTTAAAGAACTTCTTAAGTTTCGAATTGATGCTGGTGACCATTTACTTAAAAATCATTTGAAAACTACCGGTGAAAGAGCTACTTACATAAGTAAACTAACGCAAAATGAAATAATCGAGTGTTGCAAACTAGAAATATTACATTTAATACTTTTAGAAGTAAAAGAAGCAAAATATTTTAGTATTCTATTTGATGAGACCACAGACTTATCTAACATTTCTCAAATGTGTTTAATTATTCGGTATATTTTACATGGAAAATCGTATGAAAGATTTTTAACATTTATCGATTGTCATAGCTATGTTTATAATAAACGAAAACACCAACAATTAGATGTTCATTTGGAAGACAACGATGAACCTCAAGAAATATTAAATAGTAAATTGGAACCTAAATTAACTGGAGAACTTTTGGGAAATACAGTCGTAAAACTATTGCAAGAATTAGAATTAGATTTAAATTACTGTGTAGGCATTGGGACCGATGGATGTTCCGTTATGATATCGGAAGTTCGCGGCGCTGTCCAACAAATTAGAAAAATTGCTAAAAATGCAATACATAGTCCTTGCTCAAATCACGCCTTAAATTTAAGCATTTCAAAATCGTCTACTGTACAATCAATTCGCAACTGTGTTGGAGTAATAAAAGAAGTTACTTCTTTTTTTCATATATCTGCCAAACGTAATTACGTTCTTCAACAACATTTGACTAACCATAGAAAATTACATAATTTATGCGAAACACGATGGATAGAAAGGCACGACAGTGTATTGCATTTTAAGGAATCAATAATTGAAATTATTGACACTTTAACTGAAATATCTGGATGGCAGGATAATATTTCTTCTTCGAAAGCTAAAATGATGATATCTGCTATTTGTAATTGTGAATTTATATTTTCTCTTTTTTCATTATCAAATTTACTAGCTGTTACTTTTCCGATAAGTAAAATTTTACAAGGCAAAGATCAAGATATTGTTGCTGCATCTGAATGTATCAAAGATGTATACTTAATACTTGGACAAAATCGTGAAAAATGTGAAGAAAAATTTCAATCTATGTTTAAGGAGTGTGAATTAATTCTAAACAAACTTGATGTTGATATTAAATTGCCCAGGATTATAGCACATCAAAAACATAGAGTTAATGCTACATCATCAAACAACCCTGTTGATTATTATAGAATTAATATTTATATTCCTTTATTGGATAATGTATTAGAAGATTTTGATTTCCGATTCTTAAGCAAGGAAAATTCAAATATTACTTTATTAATACAACTTATACCAAAATATGTTGTCAAAATGAAAACTGAAGACTACAATGGCTATTTTGCAAAAATTATAGAAATAATGACTAAAGATTACACATACTTTCAAAATGTTTCAGAACAAGCCATAGAGAATGAAATAAATATGTGGTTTACTAAATGGCTTAGACTTCAAACGGAAGGTAAAATATATATTTTAATATAATTAACTGATAATTTAATTTAATTTAAATGTATTTTTTTAGGAAAAAATATTCCAGTTAATGGGTTTGATGCTCTAAGTATGTGTCCAGAATCTATATTTCCAAATATAAATAAAATGCTGATTATTATTTGTTCACTACCAATCAGTGTCGCGACAGCAGAACGCAGTTTCTCAACACTCAGAAGGTAGGTACATGACTTACCTACTATAAGTTTACATTTAAATTTTAGTACCTATCTATTATTCATAAAATATCATATAACTTTACTTAACATAAATTAATATTCAAAAAAAATAATTCACATAATACTTTTATTAACTATTTTTTAAGTAGCCAAATCATTATTTTATTAGAATTGTTATACATTTTTAACTTTATTTTTAATCTAATTATATTAGGCTAAAAACATGGTTAAGGTCAACAATTGGTGAAGAAAGGTTGAACGGGCTAGCATTACTTCACATTCATAAAGATATTCCTATAGATATAGAAAATATTATTACACGTTTTGCTAAACAAAAAAAAAGACATATGCTTTTATTGTAGATTTTTATTATTAAAATGATTGAATAACTGTGCATCTGTGACTAAACTTTTTTTTATTTAATTGTAAGTACAAGGTGAACCTATTTTGGATAATTTCATAATATACTATGTATAATAAAAAATATTTGTTCTATTTGAAGTATTTGCGTTATTTCAAAATATTGGGGGGAAATGATGGGCTCTCCAACGACTCATTAGTGTCCTATGATTATTATAATTTCCGCCCCCCCCCTTAAAAGTCAGTTATAACCGCCACTGTCCACTGCACAGTTGTGGCAGCACATGCTACGTCAAAATTTATACTTCTAGCGCAACTTAGTTCATTAAACTTGTTTTGCGGGAATAAGAACCCTGCATTCTATAGTAATGTTAACAACACCAAATTTCATCACAATATAAAGGACAAAATTGTCTGTGTTCTCTCAGTGAGTTTTTTTTAATATCTTATTTTGACAATTTTATATAATTTTTTCAAAATTTACAAAAAACACCAACATTTAAAAGCTAATAACTTACTCATTTTTTACGTTATTAAAAAAAACTCTCTGAGAGAACACAGATAATATTATTTTTTAAATTGTGTAAAATTTTTGTTTTCCTAAAGTTAATGTACCTTGAGTGGTTCTAATTCTTGTAAAGGCTGTTTTGACGCTCGAAATACGGGTGTGAGACGTCCTCTTAAAGGAAATATTTTAATTGTCTATCATGGTAACAATATTTCTGGAAATGGAAAACCGTATGCTTCTACATTACTAGAATCACCAACATGGCTCGAAATTTGTAAGATAGCTAATGATTTAATAATTACAACCGGTACTTTTTATTTCAAATATCTCCATGATATTTGTGTTGTTCAAGATTTAGGAAATATAAAAATATGTAGCCTTGGTATGGGAGGTAAAGATTCCGATTTCAAAATGATTAGAATATAATTATATTGAATCATCAGATTTTTAATAGAATTGTTCTATTAAAAAATTAATAATTTTATCATCAATTGCAAAATGTTTCAAAAATAAATTGAATATCTTAGTTAAAAAAATAAAAATTATAATAAAGAATAGAATCTACAAAACAATATGAATCAGTATTAAATGCCTTATCAAATGATGAATCAGTATTAAATGTCTTATCAAAAGATGAATTATCTGTTAATGATTTTAAAAAATTTAATAAGTTACAACAACATAAAATATTAAATGAACTATTAAATGAATTAAAATTTCTAAATGAAAATGGAATCGGAATCGGAAAACTTCAAAAATTTGAAAAAAATTTTTTTGAAAATGATTTTACACTATGAGACTACGAGGGGGATTTTTAAAGAATTAAAATCAAAAACGTTTAATGTAAAAATGAACATTCTAACATAAATAGCATCGGATTTATACTTAAATGAAAAATATGAAGTAGGGGGTAAACTTTTAATATGTAGTGCAGATAAGCATATAAATCATATCTGTGCTGTTCCGACTTGAAAATATCAAATATTAAATGAAATATTGGAATTCAAATTAATAATAATAATAATAATAATAAAAAAAAAATGGTAAAAAAATGCAAATAATCTGTAAAATCATTCCCAGCTTTACAGATACCCGTTATGAAAAAAGGAGGCCGGAACTCTTTTACAGATATCTGTAAAGCTATCGTGGGGGGGATGAGAAATTATCCAAGTGTTGTTGATCGTTAACTACAGTTTTTCAGTAGAACTAGATAGGTGGGCGCCTACACCTATCCAATTTACTGTAAACGTCTTCAAAGCATGATTAAATTAGCAGGAGAATATGCGGCGCCACACATTCCCCACTAATTATGATCTTACTAAGAACACATTTAAAACAAACGCATTAACTGACCAGGCTACAACACTTGGACATGTATAATTGATATTTAAACACTATTTAAATAATTCGATAAATAAAAACCTCATAATATATATACATATATATGATAAGATATTCAATACCGGATGTTAAAAAACTAATCAGTCTAGCTACACAAACGTTGATATATTATATATTATTATTATTATTATTATACGTAAATATTTTTATACGTAATTATTCAACGTACATTATTAATGTAACAACGTCAAACGTCCAACGTCCAACGTCTTACGTTGAACATCTACGTTGTTACGTTGTTACGATATTTTGAAAAAAAAATTTTTTATTAAAAAAAATATATATTTACTTATATAAATAAGAAATGGAAATGGAAAACTTTAAAGCAACTTTAAATAATATGGAATTATATTGATAGATGTGGGCGTTAATGTATAATATTGTATGATAAATATATGTCATCATACACATAAAAAATGACAATACAAACAAATATTTTGGACAAACACATAAAAAACACAATTAATATGAATATCTGAGTCTCATTATACATGAAATATATATATTTATACGAATTGCATAAGAAAAACGGTGCTTAACGCAAAATTCGTCGCGGATCGGAAACGGTTTAAATGCTCGAGATTTGACTCATTTCAACAACTAGAGCTGTAGTCGATAGGTGTTAGGCGTACGGAGTGATGAATGTATTGATTTTACAATGATGTGTGTTTTTTTTTTTTTTTTGTTTTTTTTTTTTTGTTTTTGTGTCTGTGTACAGCATAACTAGTCGAAATAATGCTTCAATTTCAAACTTTGGGGGTGGTTTCCGATGGCAAAGTGGATATCCTTGGTGCATTATAGAGGTGAAAAGTAAACATTTTCCAACAGTTTTAAAAAAAATCGAGAAAAACAAAAAAAAAAATGACAGAAAAACGGGAATTTTTAAGCAAAACCAGTTTTCGGCAAAATCGAATTTTTTATTTTGCTATAACTCAAAAACTAATCGATGTAAACATTTGAAATTTTCACCAAATGTTTATATTAGCGTTCTCCATACACAGTTAAATTTTCAAAGAATTTAGACTTTTTTTGAGCTATTTATAGACAATTGAAATTTTTAATTTTTTTTAGTATTTTTTTTTAAAATAACGATAAAATTTTTTTGGCCGGCCAGAAAATCTTAAAAATTTAATGCGAGGTTTCTTATGAGTTGTTCTTAAAGTGATAAAAAAAAATCCGAAATCGTTAGTCACAATTTTTTTTTATAAGTGCTTAAAGTTCGAATTTATACGAAATATGTCAAAATTGCGAAAATTTGCAAGTAATTTTGTGGTTGAAAAATCGTAAAATTTTTTTCTTTTACAACTAAGTTTTGAAAATTTGGTACAAGGTTCTCCATACATTTTTCTTCAAATATCTGTAAAAAAAACTCTACCTGATTCAGACAAAAATTTTTTATGAGTGTTTGAAATTTAAATTTTTACAATACCGCGTTAAATAACGGTTTAGCCTCAAACGATTTTTGATATTTGTTGTTATTCAAACAGTATAAGTCGTAAATACTTGAAAATTTTACCAGTTATTTAGATTGCCATTTTCTTTACGTGATTTTATTTTCAAAACATTTTGACTTTTTTTGAGCTATTTATAGACAATTGAAATTTTCAATTTTTTTTTATTTTTTTTTTATAAATGTTGATAAAAAAAAATTAGCTGGGACAAATTACTTGAAAATTTAATTGAAGGATCCACATAACTTGTTCTAACTCTCATTCAAAAATTATAAAAATACATAGGCACAATTTTTTTTTATTAGCATTTGAAGTTCAAATATTGACAAAAATTCGTCAAAATCATGAATATTTTTAACTATTTGATAGTTGCAAACAGAATACAGTGTATCCAGTTTGAAAAAAAAACATTACAATATATCGTGGTTTCATATTCATGATAACTGATATTTGATAACAAAAATAAATGAAATAACAATAAAATATTATTTGAAAATTTGAAATTATGACAACAATAATTTTAGATTCTGAACGGAGTGATGAATGTATTGATTTTACAATGATGTGTTTTTTTTTTTTTTTTTTTTTTTGTGTCTGTGTACAGCATAACTAGTCGAAATAATGCTTCGATTTCAAACTTTGGGGGTGGTTTCCGATGGCAAAGTGGATATCCTTGGTGCATTATAGAGGTGAAAAGTAAACATTTTCCAACAGTTTTCAAAAAAATCGAGAAAAACAAAAAAAAAATGACAGAAAAACGGGAATTTTTACGCTAAACCAGTTTTCGACAAAATCGAATTATTTATTTTGCTGTAACTCAAAAACTAATCGATGTATTCACTTGAAATTTTCATCAAGTGTTTATATTAGCGTTCTCCATACACAGTTAAATTTTCAAAGAATTTTGACTTTTTTTGAGCTATTTATAGACAATTGAAATTTTCAATTTTTTTAAGTATTTTTTTTTAAAATAACGATAAAAATTTTTTGGCCGGCCAGAAAATCTTGAAAATTTAATACAAGGTTTCTTATAAGTTGTTCTTAAAGTGATAAAAAAAAATCCGAAATCGTTAGTCACAATTTTTTTTTTATAAGTGCTTAAAGTTCGAATTTATACGAAATATGTCAAAATTGCAAAAATTGGCAAGTAATTTTGTGGTTAAAAAATCGTAAAATTTTTTTCTTTTATAACTAAGTTTTGAAAATTTGGTACAAGGTTCTCCATAAAATTTTCTTCAACTATCTGCAAAAAAAACTCTACCGGTCTAAGACAAAAAAATTTTATGAGTGATTGAAATTTAAATTTTTACAAAACCGCGTTAAATAACGGTTTAGCCTCAAACGATTTTTAATATTTGTTGTTATTCAAATAGTATAAGTCGTAAATACTTGAAAATTTTACCAGTTATTTAGATCGCCATTTTCTTTACGTGATTTGATTTTCAAAATATTTTGACTTTTTTTGAGCTATTTATAAGCATTTTAAATAATCAATTTTTTATTATTTTTTTTTTATAAATGTTGATAAAAAAAATTTAGCTGGGACAAATTACTTGAAAATTTAATTGAAGGGTCCACATAACTTGTTCTAACTCTCATTCAAAAATTATAAAAATACATAGGCACAATTTTTTTTTATTAGCATTTGAAGTTCAAATATTGACACAAATTCGTCAAAATCATGAATATTTTTCACTATTTGGTAGTAAAAAATTTATAAATATTTTACTATCAATAGCTAAGAATTGAAAATTTAATACTATGCTTTCCATAAGTTAAGCTTAGAATAATTATGAAAAAGTTTGAGGATTATTAAATTTAAAAAATTTTACTAGTGTTTAAAGTTTTAATTTTAATTTGAAATCAAAAATACACGTGTAAAATAACGTTTTACTAATAAATAATTTTCGATTTTTGTTATTTTAAAAAAATTATCAAACGTATGATCTTAAAACTTTTACTTAAATGTTTGAATTTGTTTCAAAATAGAATATATGAAAATTTTTTAATATAATATATTAACATATCCTAGACTGACAAATCATCTCCGTTCAGAATCGTTTTTCGTATACAATGATACCTATCATTGCATTCAAATTTAACCTACCCTAGTCCGAGGACCACCCCACCCCCAAATGTACAGCAGAGCGATACTCACTTACCCGCTTTTTTTTTTCCTTTATGTGGTCATACTGATTTTATTCCTTTTAATTGCTTCACTTTTTGTACTGTGCAATGTGCAAGTATTTTGTATGTTAGACGTTAGATCATCTCTTTATAGTTTATATTATTATTTTTTTTAGTACGTACATAATTATAATTATTTTCAAATTGTTATTGAGTGATGAGTTAGAACTTCTGTTTTTGTTTTAACAATTTCAACGTTTTGTTAATATGGTTCAATCAAAGAACCAAGTCATTAGTTTAATTTATCAACGTAACTGTTGCATTCGAAAGCCAATACAACGAGTTGGTTCTTGTGTCGTCAAAGTGAGTACATTTGTAATGTAATTGCTTTAATAATGGTTTTTTTGTAAGAATTAAATATTGCAATCATGTGTGATTAATTTTTTAGATTCTGAACAGAGATTATTTGTTTTTAAATCGTTTCGTCGGAATGAAATATATTTGGACCAATACCTCAAACATTATAACTGTAAGCGATTTAATTATCGTCAACTTTGCTATGTCTTGAAATTTAGCAACCATACAATGTCTACAATTACTAAAATTGTTATACTATTTTGGTGAGTACTTTTTAATGATCATAATTTGTGACACATTTTTATCTAGGACTTTTTAATACTATTTTACTTATTTATCATAGTTCAATTTAATTATCAGGTCCTACAACCCTGAGGAGGCAGATTTAAAAATGATGTACCTACTTATTTATAGATGTACACTAGGGTGGCACTCAAATTTTTTTTTTTTTTTTTTAGTTTTCTCATGATTTTAATTTGATCTATTTATAATAAAAGTGATATTGTGAAAGTATGAAAAAATTTTGAAAATTTTACGAGGTCGCTCAATGCACTTAAAAATACCAAGTATAAAATAATATTAGGTACCTAAGATAATTTTATTTTTGTAATGTTAAATTTAATTATAAATGTAGTTTTAAATTAGGTATATTAGGAACAATAAAAAGTAAATACAAACTGGCTTATTACATTACATAAGTACATAACTATTGTGTTGATAAAGTGTATAAAAATCATATGGTTTACAATCAATTACATTTGTAACAAAGTTGTCTTTTTGGAATCAGGAAAATCTTTTCTGTGTTTTTCGATTACTTGCAGAATATATTGCTGTTGTTCTTCTTGATTTGTAAGAGTTCCATTAAATGATGTCATCAATGCTATACCTCTTTCAGCTGCATCATTAACCACTTTGAGAGCTTTTACTTTTTTATATCCATCCAGAAATTCCGTACTATTTTTCCAAGTACTTGGGTGTGTCGTTAAAAAGTCAGTCTTAATGTTAAGGGCCGTAAAAAACTTATGTGTATTATTTGTAACAAAATCATTTAATTCATAATTTGAAATTCTATGCTCTGGTATTTTTATTCTGTGTTCAAGAATACTAGTTCCAATTTTGTCTAGAGACTTTACCATTTTTAATTTAATATCATCTGAAACTCGATTGTCAAAAAATGCCAGTCCAATTAAAGTATCACTAAGGTACCATAAATGTCCAGAAAAAACTTTTAAGGCTAATTTATAAATACCATTACTTGTATTTTTGTACCCATTCAGATCTTTCAGGAAATTCAAATCATTTAGTGGTGCACCTGAAGCATCAGTTGAAGTAAACCATGCTTTTAAATAAACTCTCATTATGAACAAAGTAAAATGTTCTAAGTTTGATAATTCTGTGTCTTTTAGTTCAAATTGTGAACGAAACAAAACAATTTTTATACTATAAATTATTTTCGCCATCCATCTAGCTCGATGACAAGCTCCGGGTTTTTTAAAACTATTTTTTTCGGGAAGCTTTTCACCAAGGAAATATAAGCTTAATTGCAATAACTCTTTATAATCATCACGTGGTTGAAACTCAGTTAATTGATCAAAAATAAATTTTACCATATCAGTTTTTATCACATTTAAATTTGGTGATAGAAATGTACTCATTAAGCCATTTTCAAATCCCTCTTTATTTATGTTGGGCCAAGATTTTGAAAATTGTTTGAATAATGCAATATCTGGTCCATTTGATGGGCCCATTAAACAATCAAACACTTTACCTACGACAATTTCAAAAATATGATGCCGACAGGCCAATTTTAACAATACTCGTTCTAATTTTTTTTCTAATAACACACATGCACCACTTTTAAGTCCTGTATTGCTAGCAGTAGTGTCAAAACACATAAATTGAACACGATTTGATAAGTCCCAGTCGTTAAGAAGATCATAAATTGCCTCAGCTATTAGTTTTCCAGTACCTTTTAACAATTGTGGAACACCTAAAAGTTTCAAATTACCATTTCCGGAAACTAAAACGGCTTGGCGATCTACGTGTTCTGTTTTTGTCAACGTTGGTAGAATTTTTCCATCAAAGTGAATTACTAGTGAGTCAGATGGATCAAAGGCAGATTTTATATCTGCTGCAATTTTTCCTCTTTGTTGACGACGAGCTCTTCGTATTGATTCTCTATTTAAAGCAATGCTAGTCAAATCTTGCCCAACTGATTGAGCCACAGCTGCTAATACAAATGTCGCATTTCTGTTACTTATATTAGCTCTGTCCAACACTGATGTTAGGGTACTGTTAACTACATTTTTTACTCTTTTCTTTGGACATTTTGACTGTTCAGTGGACTTATCTATTTCAAATTCAATATCATCCATATCACTTTGCTCATCACAAGAAGAATCACTTATTAATTGTACTTGATATGATGATTCAAATTTTCTTTGACTTTCCTTACGTTTTCTACTATCCAATATTTCATTTTTTTGTATACGTTTTTCTTCAATTTTATCAAAATTTGTATCTCTTTTTGCCATATATCCTCGACGTCCTTTTTCTCTCTGAGCTAACAAAAACAACTTGTCTTCTTCGATATTAATTAAATTTAATGCGTTGTTATGTGCTATATCAAATAAATCGTCAAGTATATTTATAAATTCATTTTCTTTTATTATTTGGTTATCTGACCGTCTTAATGAATTTTTTTTTAAGTTTATCCATTTTGTGTGTAAATCTTTAAGTTTTTTAGATACGTGGTATTCTTGTTTAGTTGGTATATTAGCCTTGACCCAAAATGCAATGACTTCACGTGCAGTTAAAGTAGAACTTTGTTGAATAGAATAATTATTAACCAAATGTAAATTAAAAAACTTACATAATGTTTGACGATTTGATGGCAGTTTGTTCCCAAATATAGTTTCCGATGTTGATCCAACTAACCAAATATCTCGATTTTTCAATGAAAACTAAGGTATAAATTAATATTATTATTTATTACATTATTCTTTAAGAGTAAATACTGGTGAATAAAATAAAATACTTACTCGAGTCATAATGAGAATAATAAAACAATCAGCAAATTTAAAAATGTATAAAATAATCTTGTCTATACGTCCGTGACCGTTCACAATACACATAAATGTATTAAACAACACTAAACACTAAAATAGTACCGTCGTACCAGTATCAAAAGATAAACTGACCAGAGACTTAGATTAAATTAATACAATATTGTTATCGACATAAATAATGACTGCAGTACAAAACTACTTAGTACATACCTTATCTATTCATTATCGAATTTTTATAGTACTATTAT
Organism: Schizaphis graminum; assembly: GCA_020882235.1. NCBI lineage: Eukaryota > Metazoa > Arthropoda > Insecta > Hemiptera > Aphididae > Schizaphis > Schizaphis graminum. The sequence goes on along the minus strand of CM037035.1, from coordinate 10,944,635 downwards.
AGATGTAATTGCCTTGAGCGACCATAAAATATTATTTGATTTGCACCAAACTTTCAATAAAGCATTTTTACACCAAATGGAATAATATTAAACCATGAGACATGATTAAAAAAAAAAAAAAAAAAATCACATACAAATGAGTGCCACCCTAATGTACACATTATCCATGCCTACTGCAACCAGCAAAACTCATTCACAAGCAACTAGGTAGTCAACGTATCATAAGACCAGGTACTGTAACATTTTGTTTATTTTATAAGTGCAATGTGTTGTTTTTTAATTAACCAAGTTGAATGAAGGATGTAGAAAAAAACACAAAATAAATATAATTTAGTTATTTTTATTATAATTCAATCATATCGTCACCCATCATATCAACCTGCATATTTTGTTGTGTCTGTTCTGTGTCCTATAACAGAATTTAATAGTATTTTGTATTTACTATAATTTTAGTTACAGTAACCTAACATCAAACTTATTTTCCAATGCATTTGTGTTTGAGGGTTCTAGTTACATTATTTATTTATTTTTTATACAGATTTGTGTCATATTTCAGGGGTTTTTTTTTTTTGAGGTGGATTGGCAGAGTGACTGTTCAGTTACATTATATTCATAATATTAACAGTGAAATGTTTAGTAAATTCAATTAAATTGTCTTCGGTTAAAAGTAAACAAAAACAAAATTTTACTCAATAACTTTAAAGGTAAGATTGAAACAAAATTAACTTAATTAAATATTATAAATATAATTAGCAAATTACCACTATTGAAAGAATAAATTTTGTCTGATAGTTCTGCATGATAAGAAAATATTAACTGAAATGGGGATATTGATAATTAACTATAAAAGTTAAGTTATAAAAAAAAAGCGGGTAAGTGAGTATCGCTCTGCTGTACATTAGGGGGTGGGGTGGACGTGGATTTCGGACTAGGGTAGGTTAAATTTGAATGCAATGATAGGTATCAATGTATCATTGTATACAAAAAACGATTCTGAACGGAGATGATTTGTCAGTCTAGGATATATTATATTTAAATATTGTCATACATTCTATTTTGAAACTAATTCAAACATTTAAGTAAAAGTTTCAAGATCTTACGTTTAGTAATTTTTTAAAAATAACAAAAATCGAAAATTATTTATTAGTAATATTATATAAGGCATAGTGATAGTTAAGTAAAAAAAAAAAAAACTTACTTTACGTTTCCTACGGACATCCAATATTTCCCGTAGATCTTTATGTGTGGTCTTCTGGAATTTAAAAATTGTAATTATTATTGATAGTTTAGAATTAAAATTTCCAAACATAGTACTTCATGCAGAGTATAGGTTATTATATATGAAATTAGTACTAAAATATATTGATAGACATAATTTGGGAAAGATTAGGGAATTATTAGAAGTTATGTTACTGGTCATTTTTTAAAGATTGTTTTTGTATTGAAGAATAAAGTTGTTAGTTAAATAATAATTTTCCAATTATAATGCCAAAAATATTGAAAGTAATATTATGTTATATTGAATAAAATAATTACCGGTTCTTCTGCTGCCCACCAACACCTTGAAGCATGCCATTTATGGCAAATATTGCATCCTGGTGAAACAACAAAATACATTATTGCCGAAGTCATTAAAAATTAAGTATCCAATATATACTAACTTTTTGTGTGTTTTTGGTTTTTTTTTTTTTTGATTTTTTCGGCATTTGCCTGTATGCAATTTTTTACATGTACTGCACTCTTCAAAAAATTTAAATAAATTGGATAGGTATTAATTAATTACACATCAAAATTAGGTATTCAATATACATACTAGGTTTTTTTGGTTTTTGACTTTTCTTTTCTTCATTATTATCTAAATAAAAAAAAAAATAAAAATAATTAACCAATTTAAAGTTATTAATTAGTTTGACATGCTTACTATTTTTGGTGGTTGAAGGATTTTGTCCCACCACCCCATAATAGTAATTATTATGATTAATAGTAGTCATCTATATAACACATAAATAACAGTTTTCAATATTTAATTATGGAATTGATAATGTAAAGCAATTATAAAACATTCAATATCCACAACCCATAATGTTGAACAATAATATTGTGTTAGGCGTAATGAATAAAATAATTAGGTATCTGGATAAGATAATAAATATTATGCTGAACACTGTGACCTACCTATTGTGATTTAATTAAGTTGGGCAAGTGATGACACTCATGACATCAGTGACAAGATTACACAGAATACAGATTTATGTTTTTGAATAATATATTTGGATTAAAATTAGTAAAATGAATTCAGTTAACAAAATACTAATTATAGTAATTATGTTCTATAACATAATAAAATATATTTAAATATATGATATATACAGGGTAATTCTTGTATCAAACAACACTCATTATTTCAAAAAGTATTCATGTTTTTGAAAATATTTTTTTATATAGGTAATTTCAAATTTTAAAAAAGCAACGTTTTTGTTAAAAAATTATATTTTTAAATATTTTTTATCCATATAATTTTTTAAGTTTTTTAGTTTTTTGAATGACAACAATATAGTTTCAATTTCATATTCCAAAGCAGAATAATTTTCTGAGTATTTTGATACATAAAAATCGAATTTAGGGCGAGTAGTTTATGAGTTATATAAGTATTTGATGTTTAGATGCGCGGAGTGGAGTGGTACGGGGTTACCCCACAAAATGTTTGTCCACTATTCCGCTTGTCTAAACTTAAATAAGTATAACTCATAAACTACTCATCCTAAATTCAAATTTTTTGTATCAAAATACTCAGAAAATTATTCTGCTTTGGAATATGAAATTAAAATACTATGTTGTCATTCAAAAAAGTAAAAAAATTATTACAACTTATGAGGAATCATATATACAATTTAAAATCTCTAGATATTAAGTTGAATATATTTATTATAACTACGAAATAGTCAAAATTATTAAGAAATTGTATACGATATTTAAATATAAACAAATTACACGATCAGAAATAAATTAATTTCTCAAACGTTAAAATAATATAACCATGCTGTTTCTTACAATTTATTATTATATAGTACCTTTTGTTTTATTGTCATAATACAAAATTGTTTTTGATGATAGCTATTAAGTAGTTTAAAAATTAAACTTCGAATTATGTTTTATACTAATTCTTTAGCTTAATTTAATTTTTTTAAATTTGTTTATACAATTTTGAAATATATTTAAATCATTGGTTTAACCTTTTTGACACTGCAAATTACTTGGAGAACCTTCGATACATCACTAACCATCATCAATTTTATACCTTATTTTTTCTCATTGTCAAGAATTAATTTTTTCACATGTCTTATAACTTAGATTATGAATGAATAAAATACAGTGAAATTCTTTATAGCTGGCATATTATAATGTTTATTATTGTTAAGTTTAAGTTAAAGTTTTACATTTATTAGCAATTTAACACAAATTATTATTAAAAAAATGTATATTGTATTGGGATTGTGTTTCCTTTACTAATAAAGATATTAAATTAATATAAAATTAAAATTAAAATAAAATATTTTTTAAATTTTGTAGGAATGGTTCGCGGACCATAGGTTGGTGGGAACCTCTGATTTAAATATAATATGGTATATGTATATGTTGGGTTTCAAACAATATTAAACATATTTAGTTACAGAAATTATTAAAAGCATTTGTGTTTTCCAATTTTATTTAGGAATTTAAATTATAATGACTTATAAGTATTATTTTTAATAAATCCTACTCTATTATTTTTTTTTTCTTTTATAACTTCAATATAATAGGTACTATAATTTATAATATAATTTTAATCCTGAACTGGTTCATAAAACGTCACTCCAATGTAAATTTGTTCAAGAATTACTAACGACAGCAAATCTTATGAAACATTTTTTACACATCGCCAATTATATTATTCATTTAAAGAAATTCTAATTGTTTGTGTGTTAACATTACTTATCCAGTTAAAAAATAAAATATCAATTTAAAGTTAAATCAATACCTAATGTACTTACTTTAAGTCTTGAAGTTCTTCTTCTTCTAGTTGAAGCAGAACGTCGAATGGTCCAATTATTTTCGTAATTTATCGTGTGTGCCAAAATCGGAAGTTTATCTTTACTGATATATGTCTCAAGGATCCTTGTCAATTTTTCTTTATTTTTTTTCTTAATTAGTTATCATTATCGTAATTTATTGCCTGTACTCGCTGTATGATTTTACCCGTTTTCTACCGATGCTGTTCGATGTGGGTCAAAGTCATAGATACTATTCATTGTTATATCTTATGTTTTGGCCTTTTGAAATTTCAACCGTCATATTAAGTAATTGGCGACACGCGCGTCGAAATATCAAAATATGTACATTTCTTTTGGACTTTCGAAATTGTAATCGTTATCTTAGTAATTGCTAACACGCGCAACAAAATATCAAAATACATTTTTTTCTATACCTTCCTTTCTACCTATAGTTATTGTCACCAACTCGCCGATAATTTATTTTATTTTAAATTCTGTAAATTCTGATTTAGTGTGTTTTTGGCAATCGATGTGAAAGGGACTTGTTTTCATACACATTTATATATCTAATAAATACATTGGTTTTTTTTTTCTGGTAAGTAAATACTTAGTTTATAATTTTAATATACCTAATAGGTACATACTACATAGGTGCAGTGGTATGTTTACGGGAGGTGATCTTAAAGATATATCATGTTCTAGATCCATACTTTGATTTTGAATGAAATTTATTTTATATTTATTTATTATTATTTTGTATATTGTCCGGGCCACCTTCTTCTGTTTTAATAGTATTATAGCCCATATTAGTGGAGCTTGCTTAAGGGGATTGGAAACGTTGATTTTCTGTCTTTGTCTTACTCACGTGGAATATAGGAAAAATAGCTATACGCGCCTGATAAAAATTAAGGTACTTCTAGTTGTTCGATTTAAAATATTTAAAGATGATTGAATTGGTATACAAGTTTACTTTGCATCAGTCGAAGTATATTTATAATATTTTCAATACGAGTATATATTTAATAATACAAATTGACAAATTTATTAAATTTAAAATATTTATTCTCATCAAAATATTTATTTTAAACAATAAAACAATCGAAAAAGTACTTCGACCGATGCAAAGTAAACTTGTATACCAATTCAATCATCTTTACATATTTTAAATCAAACAACTAGAAGTACCTTAATTTTCGTCAGGCGCGTATAGCTATTTTCCTATATTCCACGTGTGTAAGACAAAGACAGAAAATCAACGCTTCCAATCCCCTTAATTGTAAATATCACTTTGCGATGGTATTTAAAGCTTGATAATACTACACAAAACTCAAATTATAATTATAATTATAATTTGGTCTCCATATTTTTTTTTTTTTTTGTTTTTTCAATTTTTTTTTTCATCATTAAACCACTCATGTCTCATATTGATTAATTATTTATAGTTTTTCACAAATTATCATAAGTTTATACTTCAATAATTTTCAAATGCTAAACTGAATATCATGCTCAGTAAAACAATTTGTGAATCGATGTTTGTAGAAACGTCACGAGTCATAGGTATATTTTATGAAATTGAGATGTTAATAAAAGCGTATACTATTATTATATTCATATTATGTGTTTCTATGCGTTGAGTGAAAAAACCGTCTTTATAGTTCTATTATTAGTAGGTATATGATATATTTTAATAAGTACTTATTCTTAAATTATAATCCATCTATTGTGCTTATTGTAAATATATTTATACAGATTGTACGCAAATAAAAATAAATATGACAAAAAAAAAAACTTATTCTTTAATTAATTTTATTTTCAAAAATATTTATATATTATACAGTTTTTATCAATTATCCGAAAGTTTTAAATAATTGACTTATGACGTTTTTTCAATCATCGAGTCGTGTGTAAATAGTATATTATATTAGTACCTACCTATATCAAGAATTTCCTTATTTATGAGAATAATTTTTTTCGTTTATTAAGTTGTGTAGTGTATAGGTATGTACCTACATTGTACATTTTATGAATACAGCAATTAATTAAAATTAATCGCTGAAGAAAAGTCCGGATTCAGTAATTTATAGTCGGACAAAAAGTTAAAGCACATTATTTAGTTTCTGACCAAAAATCCGAAAATACAAAATATTCTATAAAACTAATATTTATTTTTAAAATTTAAAAATGTCTGTACATATACCTAATACGTATTGTATTATTTTTTTTATATTTTCTTATTCTTATTATTTCGTATAACTAACAAAAATATAACGAAAATCCACTATAGTTAATTACCTATATATTATATTATATATCTCTTAGACCGTATATGATCTAAGTTCTAATAGCTATATCTATCGCTATGATATGTGGCTGTTTGTCTACATGTTAGCTACCATAAGATTATATAATCTAGTATCTACAAGCGATAATCAATATTACCACGATTATTATATAGATCTATATTCTAGATAAATACATGTATCTAGATACCTATTAAAATAATAATAAATTATATAATTATGAATGAAAATTGAATAGAATAATTTGTATTTTCGGACTTTTTGTTTGTCCGACACTAAAAATGTGTTCGGACTTTTCCATAGACTTTTTGACCGATTACCAATTAAAAAGTACTCGTATATTATGATTTTCATGTTGAACAATAATAAATACCTATAATAGGTACATATTTTATTTTAAATTCTGATTTAGCGTGTTTGTAGCTGTCGATGTGAGGTGCTTGTTTTCATCCACTTTCCGACTTCCGTATACCTATCAAACGCATTGTTTTTCTGGTGAGTAACTGCTTAAGTTTATTATAATGTTAGTAGGTGCACATTGGTGTAGTAGCGTATTTACGGGAGGTGATCCTTGAGATTATCATGACCTAGAGTCATTTAACGTAATTGTAAAAACCCCATTGCATTGGTATTTAAGTATTTAACTCTTGATGATATTGCACAAAAATCAAATTATAATTATAGTTTGTTCGCAACGTTTTTTGGTTGATTTGTACATCTCATTATAATTAAATTGTATATTTATTATTTGAATCGAATAATGGTTTTAACACGGATGTATCTACGGAAAATAAATATTTTACTGATACCGTAAATTAAGAAGATTCAATTTAAAATTAGTTTCATAAAAAGTTGTTGTGTAACAACTAATATGATCATTGATCATCTATAGTTTTTAATCGAAAATAAATAAGCTAATTTCTTTTTCAAAAGTCGATATTTCTATGAATTGATGTTACCCAATTAAAACCCATTTTCAGAGGTAATAATTAGTTGTTAGAAATGAAAATTAGTTACAATAAAATACTGTTGACATAAACAAAATTCAAAATCTTAAAATAACTTTTTTGATAATATTTTTGATTACATTACATTTTGTAATATACCTACGTATATAGAAAGGCGAAATTCGGCCAAGGTGCTAAACTACCAAATTAATTGTTAATATAAAATAAAATATTACCGCCTTGCCACTTACGCACCCCTTCATACTGTACTAAACTCTATTCTAACTTTAACACTATAATCTATCTTCATAAGATTAAATCATCAGTAAATTTATCGTTTTAAATTCTGATTTTTTTTCAATATTTTCGTTACTCTAATTTTATATATTGCACGTGCCTCCTAATATTATCTGTTTTATACCTTTATACATTTTGCACCTTAGATTTATATTTTATATATTTACTATATAGGATGTGAATTGTAGAAAAACACTACCCGTTAACCTACTATTATCTGGATATTAAATAATAACTTTTCGGAACTTTCTAGTATATGATATTACAATCGTAAATTATTTCTGACACGCGCCAAGGATTTTTTTTTTATTTATTAGTTTTTTAAAATAATATATGGGTGGGTTTATTATCCAAAAACGATCCTCCGCGTACCAACATGTAGTCTTTCAGTTCACAGTTTGAGAACCGCTGGGTTAGACTAAACTTAGTGTAAACTTGCTTTAGTCACAAATCTGAAATAGAGAGATTGATAGTTGTCTTACAATTTATATTATATCATAATATATATTTATGTACATGTGTTTTCTATAAAAATAATTAAATTAAAAATATTTATATATCATTTAATTAAGTGATAAAATAGATATGACAGCAATGAACTTATATTAATTAAGTGAATTTATTACAATTACTCATAAATCATAATACTAAAATATGATACTAGTTTTTATTAAAAACATAAGAACGTATGTAGAATAAAAAACAGTTTAGTTTTTTTGTCTTACTAAGTAATGTTTGAAAAAAATATTAACACATTTTTTATCATAATCAAATAACAATAAATTAAAAAATTACATTATTGAATTTATTATTCATTAACTAAAATAACTAAATCAATATTCTAATTACTTTTTCTGGTAGTCAAATAACATTAATTTGTTTAAATAACAATTTATTCATAAGAACTGTAAACAAAACACAATTATTAATTAATTTTAAAGTTTATTTTCCTTATGTTCTTTTACATATTTTACTTATTAGATACTATGAGTAGGAGATATTATTTAATATTTTAATTGTATCTAATGTTTAAAATATTAGATATATTTATTATTTATTAAAAAAAAATAACTACTTTATTTAATACAGTAAAATGAATAAACTAGGAATTCAGTATGTATTTGTATATATTTTGTAATTGTCAAATATTTTAAGGTTGTGGCCTTACATTGTATCATAAGTGGTGCTACTAAAATTACTTTAATTCAAGTTTTTTTATTATATATTTCTTTTTGGTAACATTTATAATTTTGTTTTAGATCATTTTTTAATTTATTGGCTCATTTGGATTTCTGTGATTGTGACTTGTGTTAAGGTAATTTTCAAATTAATTATTTTATAATATTATATACTCTAATTATCAGCTAATTTTGTTTTTTTTTTTTTTTTGGTTGACAGAGGTAGCAGTTGTTGTTGTTGTTGTTGTTGTTTTTTTTTTTTTATAACTTTTAGTATTAGGGTTTTTTTTTAGCTATAAGTTAATTTTTTTTTTGTCATATATATATATATTTTTTTTTCATAAAATGGGACGTCCGTGTAAACGTACACAAAATAAAAAAGAAGCAATAAAAATATCACGCGAAAACATTGTTCTTCATTTGCAAGAACTTGAAAAAGATAAATTGAGAAAACAATTAAGCCGTGCTTCTGATGATATTGTTGCTACAAATCAAAGAAAATTGTTAAATTTAAAAAGTACAATAAAACGACTGCAAGATCCGGATGTAAAAAAAGCTAACCAGATCGCCAGTCGTAAGAACAGGTCGAAGCGATTGCAAGATCCAGATTTTAAAAAAGCTAACCAGATCGCCAGTCGTAAGAGCATGTTGAAACGACTGCAAGATCCGGATGTAAAAAAAGCTAACCAGATCGCCAGTCGTAAGAACAGGTCGAAGCGACTGCAAGATCCAGATTTTAAAAAAGCTAACCAGATCGCCAGTCGTAAGAGCATGTTGAAACGACTGCAAGATCCGGATGTAAAAAAAGCTAACCAGATCGCCAGTCGTAAGAGCATGTTGAAACGACTGCAAGATCCGGATGTAAAAAAAGCTAACCAGATCGCTAGTCGTAAGAGCATGTTGAAACGACTGCAAGATCCGGATGTAAAAAAAGCTAACCTGATCGCCAGTCGTAAGAGCATGTTGAAACGACTGCAAGATCCGGATGTAAAAAAAGCTAACCAGATCGCCAGTCGTAAGAGCATGTTGAAACGATTGCAAGATCCAGTTATAAAGAATGCAAACAAGGTTGCCAGTGTGAAGAACAGATTGAAACGAATGGAAAATCCAGTTTTCAAAAAAACATATCAAATTCAAAATATTCGAAACATGAGAAAGCGAAGATTACCATCAGATAGCAGCCTATGTCAAAATGTATCTACTAAAAAGAAAACACCATATTCAATATCTTATAAAAAACGAGAACGGCAAAAATTAAACGAAACCAGGCAGAAGGAAGATGTTTTGATATCTGAATATATTTTGAAAAGGTCTCAAGGTTTATCAGAAAAATGTTATTCGTGTCATAGATTACGTTTCCCATCCAGTGTCAATAAATGCAACTCTGATATCTTCAATCGATTGGGAATGTCAATTCCAAGTGATGTCAAGAGTACTGTGACGATATGTACAAGTTGTCATCCGCATATAAAAAAATCCAAAGTTCCTCCGTTGTACATAGGAAATGGTTATGAGTTAAACAGTGTTCCGTCTTCAGTTATGCAATTAAATCAAATAGAAAAGCAAATGGTCTCCCTTAGATTACCGTTTATGAAAATATTCAAATGTCTTCGCAGTGATGGACAGCTAAAAATCAAAGGTAACGTTATCAATGTTCCAATAGATCTGACTAAGACTACATCTATTTTGCCAAGGCGTGCCGAAAATTTAGCTGCAGTTAAGATGATGAAGGTAAAATTAAAAAGAAAATCGTGCTTTAAACAACATTATCTTTATCAAAATGTCAGACCATCATTAGTAATATCAGCATTGAATGATTTGATTAAAAAACCTCTATATAAAGATGCTGAAATAGACAAAGATTGGCTGGCGCATGTGTCAGAAACAACAAAAAGTTTTGAAAACGGCTCAGATTACGAAAGTGAAGGAACTGACGACGAAGACACAAATATTGAAGCAATCAATCCGGGAACAATGGACACTATGATTGAAAACTGTGATTTTGTTTCTTTTGCACCAGGCGAAGGCATGAAACCGTTATCTCTTCTTATTGATGACCATGCAGAAGAAAAAGCTTTTCCTGATTTATTTGGTGGGCATCCACCTACAAATAAATCACCTTTAAAAAATTACTCAAAAGTAGTAAGGTCTGAACTACTGAACGTAGATCGAAGGTTTGCATCGGACTCATCTAACTTGTTTTTTAAATGCAAAGTATTAGTTCAAAAACTAATTGCAAGCAATGTGCAAATTGTTTTACGAAAAAACAAAAAAGGAAACACAACTGCGAATGACGTAGCAAATCCAGCTGTTCTAAACAAAATGATAGATAACGACCAAGGATACCGAATGTTACACAACGTACAAAATTCACCTTCATATCTTGCAGCGATGAGAAAAAATGTTTTTGCCATGGTGCGTCAAGAAGGTCAACCGACATTATTCTTAACATTTAGCCCTAGTGAATCAACTTGGACTGATTTGTTAAAGATTTTGTATAAGCTGCGTTACTCCAAAACATTGTCTGATGATATTGTCCTAACTTATGCACAAAAATCTGATTTAATTCGACAAGACCCAGTTGTTTGTGCTACTTATTTTGATCATAGGTTTAGAGCACTTTTTAAATTGATCAAGTCCAAAAATGTTATTTTCAAAGAACACAGTGTGAAACATTTCTTTTATCGTGTCGAATATCAACATAGGGGCAGTCCACACGTACACATGCTATTGTGGTTAGAAAATGCACCTGTTTTTGACCCAGCCAAACCTGAAACTTTTGGTGCATGTGTAACACTTATCAACAAATACATTACGTGTATGGTAGACGATGGCAGTCCGGCCCATGAGTATTTGCATAAAAATACTCATAGCCATACACACACATGTTACAGAACTGACAAAAACAAGCAAATGAAAAAGTGTCGCTTCAACATACCATATCCGCCAATGAATGAAACCTGTATATTGACTCCGCTAACAGAAGACATAAGTAATCCGATCACAAGCAAAATTCGTACACTACAATATGAAAAACTTCTGCAATACCTCAGGGACTACAAGGACAGTGATTCATTTTCAGATCCATCATTAGAAGACATTTTACAAAAATTGTCAATTAAAGATGTTAATGAATATAAATCCATTATTCGAACTGTTATCAGACGGCCAACAGTTTTTCTAAAACGTACAATAAAACAACGAATGATTTCTGGATTCAATGAAAAATTATTTCCGTTATGGCAATCTAACATGGATATACAGTTCATATTGGACGTTTATTCTTGTGTTAGATATGTAATCGAGTATATTGGAAAAAGCCAACGTGGAATATCAAAACTAATGAGAGACATTGTCGAAAATCTTAAGTCTTCTACTGATTTATCGGTTAAAGAACAACTGAAAAAGATAGCGTCAACTTTTTCAGGGAGTCAGGAAATTTCTGCACAGGAAGCAGTGTACACTTGTTTAGGTATGAAGCAATGCAATACTTCAACTGGGTATATATTTATAAACACTAGCCATCCTGATAAAAGAACTCGAATGTTGAAACCAATGGCAGTTAGAGGAGAAATGGATCCAAAATCTGATGACATTTTTTTTGACGGTCTCATTGAATACTATTCATGTAGACCACACAGTCTTGAAGATGTAACTTTAGCAGAATTTGGCTCAAATTATGAAGTTCGCGGTAAAAAAAAACCAGCTAACAACAGTTCTGATTCTGACACTGATAATGAACCTGATACCACTTATCCGATTGACTGCACTCTAATCGGAAAACCAAACAAGTATATACATAAATGTAAAATCAGAAAAATCATACGGTATGTTAGGTTTAATGTGGATAAAAATGAACAAGACTTTTACAGAGAAAATATTATGTTATTTTTACCATGGCGCGATGAAAAAACTGATTTGTTAGATATTAACTGTAAACAAGTGTATGAAACAAACATTGTTCAAATAAAAAAGTTATACCAACAGTTTAATAAAGTAGAAGAAACCCAATTAGACGATAATGAAATCCAAATAGAAGGGGAACAAGGCCATAACAACAATCAGCTTGTAGACGATGAAGATTGGGTACCAGACGATGTACTAATAAACGATGTTGGAGATTATGTTGAAAATTCAAATACATCAGATGTAGATTCACCTAAAGATGGTGGTAAGATAATAGTGCACCTCATAGACAATGAACAGTTTAATGACTTAATTGGATGTCTAAACGACGGTCAACGCAAACTCTTATATCATACAACTAATGTCATAAGAAGTCAATTATGGGGAAAAGGTTATCCTGCGATGAAGGTATTTGTCACTGGACCAGCGGGAGCTGGAAAGTCAATGCTTATACGAGCATTAGCCCAATCTGTAATTAGGATAGCAAATCTTAGACCAGATATAGATGATCTGTCACTTCCTCCCGTATTGCTGACAGCACCAACAGGTAAAGCTGCATATGGAATAAAAGGATTAACACTTCATTCCGCATTCAAACTACCATTGAATCAATTTGCCGGATTATTACCAAAGTTAAGTTCAGATATTTCAAATACACTACGTTGTCAGTTTGCCAATGTAAAACTTTTGATAATTGATGAAATTTCCATGGTTGGCATAAAAACACTGGGATATATTGATCAACGATTGAGGTCTATATTAAGAATAAATAAACCATTTGGTGACATAAATGTAATAGTGTTTGGCGATTTCTTTCAATTAGCACCGGTATTAGCAACACCATTGTACGATAGTTTTGAAGAAATATTGTCTAAATTTCCAAGTGCTGTAGAAATGTTATCGATTAAATCTATTTGGGAAACATTTAAGTTTTATGAGTTGACTGAAATAATGCGCCAAAAAGATGACAAACAATTTGCAATAATGTTAACAAAGTTGGCCAGAGGACAGTTGGAGGAAGCTGATGTAAAATATTTCCAAAATCTTATAACCCACCTAGACATTACTTTTCAACCACAAGTAATGCATCTTTGGGCCACTAATAACGAAGTCGACGAAATGAACAGAAGAGTGCTTAACTCTATGAATCAAGTTAGTTTCATATCCGAAGCCATTGATACGTCTGCGAAACGATCGGATATTGAATCTGCCAAGAAACTGCCACGACAAAAGACTATGGGTTTAGCTTTAAGATTAGTTTTAAAAGAAACAGCTAAATACATGGTGATAGCTAACATTTCAACCGAAGACGGCATAGTGAACGGTGCAATCGGAGAACTCATGCAAATAAACAAAGGACAGACTGCAGGAGGTAAAGAAGTTGCAAAAAGGGTTTGGATCAAGTTTGATGAGCCAGATGTGGGGTCACTAACCAGACAGAAGATAAAAGACAAACTTAAACCCGAAGGCGAACACACAGATGATATGTGCAAGTGGACACCAATTGAAATCCTAAAATTAGAATTTCAACTCGGTAATGCAGAGCACCATAAAGTAACTAGAATGCAATTGCCCTTAGTGGAAGCTTTGGCATTGACGGTACACAAAAGTCAAGGTGCCACATATCAATCTGTAGCATTTCATATACCCCAAAAATTCTTGAAGTGCAATATGTTATATGTAGGATGTAGTCGAGCAACTTCGGCTCAAGGTTTGCGTATAGACTACTTCCCTGAAAAGCCACCAAAACCTTCTGCAAAAGTCGAACATGAAATGTGCAGACTCAGGACACCAAGTTGTGCTCTTATTCCACGCTTTTCTAGAATTATGACACACAACTTGCCACTCTCCTGCATGTCACACAATATAAGGTCTTTAAAGAAATATGAAGCTCACATTAATGCGGATATCGTTCTTTTACAATCTAAAATAATGTTCTTCCAAGAAACTGGTTCAAAATCAACTGACACATATACCATTAAGAACCATACTGAATGCTGTAGAATAGACAGTATACATGCAAAAGGTAAAAGTGGTTCAATTTGTTTTGTTGGAGAATCCATTAGTCATAAAGAAATAACCTGCAGCACAACATTGCTTCAAGATCAAAAGAAAAACACACACTTAGAAGCAATTGAAGTTATCATTGAAAATATTACCTATATTGGGATATATTCATCGCCAAATTTTCCTTTACAGAAGCTTTGTGATTTCATTGAAACGGTAGCTTCCAACAAAAACAATGTTGTCTTCATTGGTGATTTCAATATAAACTTCAACAAACCGCCAAAACAACTAGTTCAAATATTAAAACATTTCAATTATAAAATATTGGTTGACGGTATTACTACAGATCACGGAACAACCATTGACAATGTCATTACAAATGTTGACATTGCAGCTTTAGTGTACGAGTCCCTCATAAGTGATCACAGACCTATTCTGGTTATGGACATAGATACTTTCAAGGAAATAGAAAAATATTCTGAGACTGTTGATGACCAAATTGTACAAGAAGAAGTCAAAAACAATTTTATTAAACCAAACGTTCCTGCAATCGATGGATTTCCTGTGGAAAAATCTAAAAAATCGATTAAATCAACTAAGGTCCTGAATAATAATAACTTGGACGATATTGAGTTTATACAGGTTGATAGTGACACTATTTTGGTTCCAGAAACTAAAACCAAATCAACCAAAATAGTCGATTATAATATCATGATTAATGATATTCAATTTATTAAGGTCAATAGCAATACTCTCAAAGTTCCAGAAAATTGCAACATAAGGTCAGATTCATTATTAGAAACAATAAGTGATAATGCAACTGTGTCAAAAAATCCAAAAAAAATAAAAATATCAAGTATTAAGAATAAAGTTGACACAACATCAAGTAGTATATTCAGTGGCTTTACTAACACTGATGGTGTATCATGTTATGCTAATTCTGTCATACAGGTTCTTTTTAATTGTCAATCTCTTGTAAATGAAATTCGTAATAATCAACTCGGACCAACACTTCAACATAGCCTACACGAATATACAAGTAACAGTGGATCATGTGATACTCGAACAATCAGAGAATATTTGGACAACGAGACAATATTATATACTTTGCAACAGCAACAAGATTGTATAGAATTTTTAGAAGCACTTATGGACCGTAGTAGACCTACATTTGAATCTTTATTTGGATTTCAAGAATTGTATACCATTCGTTGCAATACTTGTAATCATACAACGGCCAACAATGCACCTACAAGTTTGATTCTACATTTGCAGATTCCACAGAACAGATCACAAACTTTGCAAACATTATTTTCAACAAATCAAAATGTTTGGAATACATTAGATGACTACAGATGCAATAATTGTAATAACATCGAAGGTTCTGAAAATAAACATCAGATAATAGTGGCAAATGAGTATATAGTAATTCAACTAAAACTGTTTACTTCAACATTTGTAAATGGTCAATTTGTTCCCAACAAGATAACAGATCTAAAACTAAGTGGTGTACCCACCTCTATTTTGGAAATTGCTGGAGCACAATACAAAACTCAAGCCGCAATATTACATATGGGAGAAAACACGAGCTCTGGCCATTACATAGCATACCTGAGACAAGGAACTTCCAATTGGGTTTGCGCCAATGACACGACAGTTGCAGAAAAAAGGTGGCCAAACAACAGCAAGGATGTATATGTTATCATTCTAAAAAGAATGTAAAAATATTTTCCAATTGGAAAAAACAAAACATAACACAACTAAAAATAAATTATAAACATAACCTGTATACAATCTGACTGTTATTGGATTCAAAAAGGAACGTGTAAACCGCCAACTATTCACTTACATAATATTATGCATGAGTTGCCAGTCCCAAGCCTGGATAAAAAGTGTGAGGGCACTGACTTTATAATAATTGTTATTATTTAAAATAAGCAGAAACCTAGATTTTATTTTTATTTAAATAATATTGAACTATATATTATAATCCTCACTTCTGGTCTTATATGTATGGTTGTATTCAATCCTCCAAATACAAACTACAACTTAAATTGTGCGGTCTTTTAGATTATCAACATTTATTAGGTATTTGCCTAGGATCATAACATATTATAATAAATTATATAATATCAGTTCTACAACAAATCATCTTCCAGTGTTAAGTATTTAGATGACGAGCCTGTATAATAAAATGTTATTTTCCATACATAATTTAAATTGCTTAGGACATGTTATTCTGTAATTTTCTATCAAGTATGTAATTATAATATACAGTGACTAAAAATAAATAAATAAATAAAGATTTTGTTTAAATTTATTTATTCATAATACTTCATATTTTGCATTGTACATAACTATGATACAACTTGAATACTAACAATTTTTTTTATATATTATAATAATACATATTATACATTAAAGGTAAAAAGTAAATATTTAAAAAGCCACTTATTGTAGGTGTGTATACTAATTTATTACATTATATTTGTTATTTTTTACAGATTCAAAATATTTAATCAATTTAAGAGTTGAATGTATATGAGCCTTTCAATGGCCTTCATTCGGTTTAACAGTGCAAACATTTCAATTAGTTGATATTGTTGATGTATTATGAACTATGAATCTTATAAACAATTTGTCATTACTCAATGTACTGTGTGATACAAAAGTCTTACACAATTCTGTATCTATTGATACAAATGTATAAATCCACTGTTAATTTTATGAAATTTAATAAAATATAAAAAAAAAAGTCTTATATTTAATGATTTAATTTGATATTAATATTGTAAATAGTCCATAGTAATCTGGTCAAATTTATTTGGAATACCTCTATATTAAAGTCTACCAGTTGAGAGGCAAATAACAATTTGGACTACAAATAACCGAGTATAACATCAGCTGAGCTTGGTTACACTATAATATGCACATTTGATGATGTAATTCAGCTATTAGTAATATCTAAACAATAAACAAAATACATAATTATAAGTAAATATTAAGTAATTAAATGAGATAGGTACTTATAAAACTTACAAAATAAAATCTTTAGGAAATGGCGCATCTTGATGTTAATATGTAATCGTTACACAAGGAATCAATACAATGTTGAATCATATTAATTTAAAACAATTACAGTTAATACATGGTTAATTCATAATAGAAATTTAAAAACCCGCAATCAACCAACAACGTCAACATACAGAATGTAAACAAAACATATAATATCACAGGTTAAAATAGATAAAGTTTATTATTTATATCTATATACAAACTAGATTAGATACCTATGGTATATTTTCTTTTTGTGTATACCACGATTGTACATAATAATATTATATCAGATATCTACAATCAAACTGTGGTATACCAGGTACAATAACCATGCCGTATGCAAATGCGTCCTAATTGAAAAATAAAATACTTGTTTCAAAATAGAATACATGACAATATTTAATATAATATATCCTAGACTGACAAATCATCTCCGTTCAGAATCGTTTTTCGTATACAATGATACCTATCATTGCATTCAAATTTAACCTACCCTAATCCGAGGTCCTCCCCACCCCTAATGTACAGCAGAGCGATACTCACTTATTTTTTTTTTGTGTCTGTCGACAACATTTGGGGCAGTAAAAATACTTCGATTTTCAACTTCTGCCCCTCTTTGAAAAGGAAATCGGATCTAGTTGGTACTTTGGGGGGTCAAAAGTTAAAAATTTTCAATATTTTTTAAATGAGTCGGGAAAAACCTTAAAAAAATGACGGAAAAAACGGGATTTTTTACGCACAACCAGTTTTCGTCAAAATCAAATTTTTATTTTGCTATAACTCAAAAACTACTTGATGTAAATACTTGAAATTTTCACAAAATGTTTATATTAGCGTTCTCAATACACAGTTCAATTTTCAAAGAATTTAGACTTTTTTTGAGCTATTTATACACAATTGAAATTTTTAATTTTTTTTAGTATTTTTTTTTAAAATAACGATAAAATTTTTTTGGCCGGCCAGAAAATCTTAAAAATTTAATGCGAGGTTTCTTATGAGTTGTTCTTAAAGTGATAAAAAAAAATCCGAAATCGTTAGTCACAATTTTTTTTTATAAGTGCTTAAAGTTCGAATTTATACGAAATATGTCAAAATTGCGAAAATTTGCAAGTAATTTTGTGGTTGAAAAATCGTAAAATTTTTTTCTTTTACAACTAAGTTTTGAAAATTTGGTACAAGGTTCTCCATACATTTTTCTTCAAATATCTGTAAAAAAAACTCAACCGGATTCAGACAAAAAATTTTTATGAGTGTTTGAAATTTAAATTTTTACAATACCGCGTTAAATAACGGTTTAGCCTCAAACGATTTTTGATATTTGTTGTTATTCAAACAGTATAAGTCGTAAATACTTGAAAATTTTACCAGTTATTTAGATTGCCATTTTCTTTACGTGATTTTATTTTCAAAACATTTTGACTTTTTTTGAGCTATTTATAGACAATTGAAATTTTCAATTTTTTTAAATTTTTTTTTTATAAATGTTGATAAAAAAAATTTAGCTGGGACAAATTACTTGAAAATTTAATTGAAGGGTCCACATAACTTGTTCCAACTCTCATTCAAAAATTATAAAAATACATAGGCACAATTTTTTTTTATTAGCATTTGAAGTTCAAATATTGACAAAAATTCGTCAAAATCATGAATATTTTTCACTATTTGGTAGTTAAAAATTTATAAATATTTTTCTATCAAAAGCTAAGAATTGAAAATTTAATACTATGCTGTCCATAAGTTAAGCTTAGAATAATTATAAAAAAGTTTGAGGATTGTTCAATTTAAAAAATTTTACAAGTGTTTAAAGTTTTAATTTTAATTTGAAATTAAAAATACACGTGTAAAATAACTTTTTACTAATAAATAATTTTCGATTTTTGTTATTTTTAAAAAATTACTAAACGTAAGATCTTGAAACTTTTACTTAAATGTTTGAATTAGTTTCAAAGTAGAATATATTACAATATTTTAGTATTATATATCCTAGACTGACAAATCATCTCCGTTCAGAATCGTTTTTCGTATACAATGATACCTATCATTGCATTCAAATTTAACCTTCCCTAGTCCGAGGTCCATCCCACCCCCTAATGTACAGCAGAGCGATACTCACTTACCCGCTTTTTTTTTTTAAACATTAATAATTTAATTTACTTATACATATTATAATTATTTTTATTTTTATTAAACATAAGTTTTAATGATTCATGTTGCTGCCCCATATTTAATTTAACTACATAATAATATGAAGTATTAAAATTTAGTATACTAGCATTTACAATATTTTTTTTTCATTTACAATTTTCTTTACATATTATTTATTGATAGGTTACAGTTTTCCTCAGGAATGTAGTTGGGCAGACTTGATTATTTTACGCTTCATTGAAATTAACTAGATTATCTACAAAAAAGATACCTAATAAAAACCTAATAACTTCCTCGTAAAATTGAATAATGTTACAAATAAAAAATATTTATACACACCTATGATTGATGTTGTTATATGTTGGAATATTAAAATCCAATATAGTATTTTAACAGTATTATTTTAGTTTTCACATTGTTCTCAATTTTTCTAAATACAATTGTAGTATTATAATATGTTCATTCTTCAAGTCATATGTCCAAGAATATTCTTAGTACATGCTTGTAATAATCTTAGAATTTTTATATGCAATAAACATTCTGGATTAATTGAAGCCAATAGCTGTATAGTTAAAATGCAACTTGATTTTAAAACAAGCTATGTAGTACGTATTATCGACTTATGAATAACACATAATAGATCTATGATAATATTGTCTTTCGATATACATTTGAACAAAAATTGTATAGAACTGATAAAACTGAAATTAAAATTTTTTAAATACATTATTATTATTTACTATAATTTTTAAAGCTTTTTATAAAATTAGTAAAACTTACCAATAAATTATTCCAAGTTCCTGATAGGTCGTCAAGTAGTATTCACATGCGTAATACCAATTTAAATGAAACTTAGGTTTAAATAAATAGTTAAACAAAATACGTCATAAAAAAACTACCTACTTATGATTATCCATCATATTTATTATAATTTTTATTTATTTAACAACATTATATTAAAGAATAATTAATGTTTCAATATTTAATTATATTATGAATGTTGGCGTATGACGTGTTTACTCTTTACGTTAACAATGAAAGTAATAAAATAATTGAATTTTCAATCACAGAAAAGACGACTTAAATTAAACTTATTAAACTAAATGTCACGCATGAATTTTATATTTTTTTGTTTAAAAGTTATAGGACATTATTTCGCATATTAGCATAGACCATAGCACTGAAAAGTGAAAAGTAAACATTTGTATTATCTATTTTTATTGGGAATACCCAACGGTTTGGTTCGATGAGAGTTTATCTGTGATTAAAGTATTATCATTTGTTACGTGTAGTGGTTTAGGGGGTATTTTCATATTATGATATTGTTACCATAATAAAACCACGATAATAAAAATTTAAATTGATAAGATCTGTTTCATCTGATTTATTATTAATCATAATTTTTGATATTACTGATACAGTCAAGTGCCATAGTCCGTATCCACGATAGTCCATAGTTCGTATTCTGTATTCATGTAGGTAGTAGGAGGTACAAATTAAACTATAACGGTATTAGTACCTTTAGTCGAACGATAACGATTTATAATTTGAACTACTGGTCTTTGCAAATAATAATTGTGTTCTAATCAATGTCTCACAGCCATAATAACCTTTGGGACAAACACCTATGAACCTCAAACCACCCAACTTTGAGCAGCTATAACTCGCGAACGGTTAAATGAAAAATAATAATTTAAACGTTAAAATTCCTAAAAAAAATATCCCTTCTATTTTATAACATTTTAAGTATAGGTTGCCATTTGAAAATCAAAAGTTGATAGTGATTTCACTATTAAATATTAAAGTGAAAAAAATAAAATTTTTACAAAGTTTTAGAAAAGCATAAAACTAAAAATTTAAAAAAAAAAAAATTTGAAAAAAGTTAATACTTTTTGAAATAATGAGTGTTTTACGCTTAATCAATCACCCTGTATAAGTATGAGAGTAAAATGTATATGTATTACGCATATGGTGTGTATTAATTATGTATTGGAAGAGTTGCATAGTATACATAATGAAGTTAGGAAAAATAAATTCAGTAATATACCAAATATACTAACTGATTTCAAAAAATAATTTTCTCTTTCAATATTTTGTAAATAATAGTAAATTATAAAAGAAATTTCTTATGAAATATTAAATATAATATCAATCCTCTCTTTACTAACTGACGATGATTTATTAAATTGAAAGAAGTTGTAAATTTAGAACTTTATAATAATACATTAATACACTAAGCAAGAACTTTTATTTGGTGTTTATAATCTTTTAAATATTTAAATAATGAAATTATTTTTTAATAAATAGGTGGTAGGTATGTATAGTTATATTTAAATTTAATAATACTATGCTATAATACCTACAATACATCTTAAACTAAAACTTTTTAAAAAGCAATATATTCTAAAAAGTATTAAATTAAAACAACTTATTTTCTACAGATAATTCATGAAACTGAATTAACTGTTTGCTGATAGGTAGGTGCCAAAAAATTATTTTTATGAAATCAATTTGATTTTATAATTACCTGTATCGGCTTTATTTTTTTTTTGTAAAGAATGTTAAGTATGAATCTATGTTGCAATTTTTTGACTTCATCTTTTGTAGATTTTTGATTTTGCATGCGGTGGTATGTCTGGACCAATTAACATGATTATCAGAAATTTTACGTTCACGACCACAGTACTTATAAATCATTGTTATTAAAAAATAAAACAGAATAAAAATGCAAATAAATCAAAAATATAAACACAGACGCCCAGTCATTAATAAAAGGAATTTGGTCACAAATAAAAAGAACCAAGAAGTATATTATACAAATCACACATGACTATAATAGGTAGTCGAAATCGATAAAGAGAGACGACTAGACGAGAACGACAAAAATATTGTTGTAGTGATTACTGATTGCGATTGGTGACTAGTGAGTAGTGGGTACGGGCTATCAAATTAGTTATTTTTAGAAACCATATTGTGGAAAATACGTCTATTCTGTCTATCTGTGTTTATACGTCTGACTGATATGAAAATAATAGTTCATATGGCGTTATGATTATATATAATATTATACCTATACTATAATACTACCCACTTGTTAGCATTTAGGTTTATGGTTTATCCTAATTCATACCCTGTGTGCAAAATATGCTCTCATAGATATTACATAGTAGGCACATTGAGACATGAGAAGTTTATAATTTTGACTCAGAGACTTCTCTGAGACATCTCCGTGACGCTTAATGCCCCGTATTGTGAAGTTAGTGCATGCGATGTCGCAAGACAGTGGTGTATGTTACGTCACACTGTAACTTCGGTTCCATGTCATAATATCTTCGAAATAATATCTTTGGTCAAAATAACTTGGTAAAAATATCTTGTGTGAAAATATCTTATGACAAAAATATCTTTGATCAATATATCTTTTAAATTTATTTAAAAAAAAAATGTTTATTCATATAATTAATTTAATAAATTGTTACACATATTATAAGTATAAAAAATAGGTAAAAAGTAACATCTCTTCAAAATCCAAAAATATATAGGTAAAATTATTATTATCATAAATATTAAAAACTTTATTAATCAAATTAAAATTAGTACCTATTACTTAATACTGAATATTGTAAGATAAACCCCTTAAATATTGAACTGTTGGTATTTCTGAGCAATTTTCCACAATTTTACGCCATATACATTGTTGGAAATGAAAAAAGCACCCTTTTATTTCTGAATTGGGAAAAACGTCTTTAAATGCTAATATAAATGATTGTTCGAAATCAATCATAATACTTTTTGGGTTCAAATCCGGTTCAAATCTTTTCAAAACATTTAAAAATTCTATGTAGGATTGTTTCGTACGATCAGTCATTAATACGTAAACAACTGGATAGGTTGTTCGGTTATAACAGACATGTATAGTATATAATTGTGAAAACAATTTTGGAACTGTTCGAAATGTTCCATCTGCCATCCAAGTATTACAGTTTTTAAGTATTTTTAAATTATGAACGGTCGAAAAAATCAAAATTCTTTTTTCGTTTTTATTGTCGTAAAGTAAAAATTGTTCATTATTAACTATCTGATATTCGAGAGGTATATTTAAATCGTTAACTGTTAATGGATTTTGAGGACAAACTTGTACTTTAGATCTCACTCTACAGATTGTTCGAGAAATCAATGTCTGGCTTGGTAATTGAGCAGCAACAACTAATGGAACATTAGTAATAGCTTCACTAATCAAATTCCTTGTGCACACTTGATTAGTTTTAGCATCATCTTTGATTTTTTCCAAAATTTCTCTTACTTGAATTTTGGCACCGTTTGGGGCATGAGAATGACAGGATTCCTTTAATATTATGCCTATAATAAATTATGTGTATAAATAAATAAATTTCGTAAATAATGATATTTTTATAATACAATAATTACCTGTTTCATCTTTAGTACTTGTAAAACATGAAGTGCATTTATATTTATTGTACTCAGTACAGCGCCAAATATATTTGTTTTTACCATTATTATAAAAAATGTGGAGATATCCGTTATGTAATAATAGGTTATTACCTTTTTGACTTTTAATAAAAGTAAGTGTCATATTTAAACAAAAGTTAAAAATCAAAAATGAGTTAACAAGTGACAAGTTAAAACTCTAATAGCTTAAGTAATGATGTACAAACCTGCTAAAATGCCCAGGTGCCCAGCTGCAATTAAGTTAATAATAACGAAAATTCCAACTAATAAACAGATAATGCCTCTACCATTTTTATCTTAATGACATAATATGAACATATTGTACATCTGTAAACGTAGTAAATACTAAATACCTCGCAATCAGTATAATATCGACAATTTTAAAATACTATATACCTATTATAAAATATAAAATGTCGATTTTAGATATAATCATAACGACATATTATAATAGCTAATAAGCTTATAAAAATCAGTATAAAAGATATTTTGTTCAAAGATATTTTTGCTTAAAGATATTTTGACCAAAGACATTATTTCGAAGATATTTTGACTAAAGATATTATTTCGAAGATATTTTGACTGGTCACCGTAACTTCCATGCGCCATCACCCATTTTCATCGCACTGACTTCATATAGAGTTCACATAGAGAATTTTTCAGGAAAAAAATGTTAGCTATGATAAATAAAATAATTTATAACTTTCATAAATTAAAATAATTTTAGCCAGTATGTTTCGTAGGCTTATTACACCCACCCACCCTTAACAGGTATTGCAGTTGCAATACCTGATTATAGGGATCGGCGCCACTGCTTTAGATAACCGAATAGCAGGTATCTTTAATTTCATACTACCTATAGTTTACGTAACTATCACGGAATTTTCGTTTTGAAATGTTGTGCCTAGTCTGTAATGAAGATATTTATACCGGTGACGAAATTAAATGTGTTAAGTGCAATGATTTTCTACACTTTGGCTGTGCAAGCTTTAGAGAAGCATCTTTTCGGAAATTAACTAATACAGCAAAAGAAACTTGATCTTGCTCTGGCTGCAAAACAAAAAAAAAACACAGATACTATTACAGCGCCTAATATTTTTGTCAATACTAGCTCCTTTTCAAATGATACTATTGCTGACTTAGTTAAGTCCGTTAAATTTATGAGCGAACAATTCGATAATTTTAATAGTAACCTAAAAGAAATTATGTCTAACATCAAAATATTACAAGGCAAAAATAAGTTAATTAAAGAACAAAACATTAAATTGTCCGAAGAAGTGTCAAATCTATCAAAACGTATAAATCACCTCGAACAGAAATCTTTAGAAAACAATGTTGAAATTTTGGGTGTCCAAGAAGAGAAAAATGAAAATTGTGTTGAAATATTAAACAACATCGCATCAAAATTAAACGTTGGTCTCTCGGTATGTAGCGCATACAGAACTTTTTCAAGCCAAAGTAATAAACCTAGAAAAATTGTAGCTATTCTTGACTCCAAAGAACATAAATACAAGCTTATAACTGAAGCAAGAAAACTAAAACTAAAGGTACATAATCTCAACAAGGAATGGGCTAGTGAAAATATCTACATAAATGAACAAATGACACAATCAAATAAATACATCTTCTTCAAAGCCAGATCAGCTACACGGCCTACACGTGAGTTTACACATTTCTGTAGTGATGGGACAAGAGATAAAGCAAAATTTGTATCTTCATCAACCGGCTGATTTAATGCTTTTAATAATGCTTCGTCTAACTCGTCTGATTTCGTTACATTAGTCCTCTTTTTCCGATTAGGAATAGGTGTTGAAGTGGTAGGGCCAGTATCGTTATTGTCGTTGTCTTCTTCGTCTTCATGAGAATCATTTGTTTCCAGGTTACCTTCTGTTTGCCGATTTTCCATACAAGGTAGTAAAAATAATAATTTTTCAAAATACACATATTTACGTCTCTTGGTTGCAGCTTGTCCTGATTTTGTGTTTTTTTGGGTGTTTAATTCTCTACGAAAACAAGTCCGTAAATTAGCCCATTTTTTTTGCACTTCATGACCTGAATAATAATAATGATAATATAATTATAAGTACAATATATATTGACCAAAAAAATTACATTTGAAAATTTCATTGTGTGTATAAAATATAACTCCTATTATATAAACTTATGGGGAACCTTGTATTACATTTTCAAGTTTTTTGACCCAACGAATAAAATTTTATTGACATTTATATAATAAAAAAAGTGTGCAAGTGGGTATCGCTCTGCTGTATAGTAGAGATAGAGAGTAAGTATAATGACTGGTATTATTGTATACGAAAAAAGATTCTGAACGGAGATGATTTGCCAGTTAATGATAATTAGTTGGATATATTATATTATTACTTATATTTAAATTGTAATATATCGTTATTATTTTACGCGATTTCGTAAAAAATTAAATTTAATATGCTCATGAAATTTTTTCTATATTTACACTGGAGGAAGTTTACTTGGAGGAAAACTTATGGATAACCTTGTATTAGATTTTTGAACCTAAAGTATAAATCACAAAAATTTTATGAATTTTCAACTTTAAAATTCCTTGCAAATTTTCGTGATTTTGATATATTTCATAAATATTTGAAATTAAATGCTTATGAACAAAAATTGTGACTAACGATTTTTGATTTTTTTTTATCACTTTAAGAACAACTTATAAGAAACCTTGTATTAAATTTTCAAGGTTTTCTAGTCGGACAAAAAAATTTTATTGTTATTTAAAAAAAATATACTTAGAAAAATTGAAAATTTCAATTGTCTATAAATAGTTCAAAAATGGTTAAAATTCTTTGAAAATTTAACTGTGTATGAAGAACACTAATATAAACATTTGGTGAAAATTTCAAGTATTTATATCGATTAGTTTTTGAGTTATAGCAAAATAAAAAATTCGATTTTGACGAAAACTGGTTTTGCGTAAAAAATTCCGTTTTTCCGTCATTTTTTTTAGGGTTTTCTACTCCAAAAAGTGATGACAGACACAAAAATAAAAAAAACACACATTATTGTAAAATCAATACATTCATCACTCCGTTCAGAATCTAAAACTAAAAAAATTATTTAATTATAATTAATTCTTTCCAGATATTTGGCTACCGGAGCTAGTTTCAACTCTTTGTCTTTTGAGTATCTAATGGGAGCTTCTACAATACGAGATATAATTAAATCTACATGTGAGCAAATATGGAACATACTTCAACCGTTATTTATGGCAATGAAACAAGAAGATGACTGGATTAAAATTGCTGACGAATTTTATACTCGCACAAATTTTCCCAATATCATTGGAGCGATAGATGGTAAGCATATTAGGATGATACAACCAGAACATTTCGGAACATCATATTTTAATTACAAAAAATTCTTCTTTTGCGTTTTAATGGCTTGGACAGATGCAGATTATAAATTTGTTTACATAGATGTTGGTTCTTATGGAACAGCTAGTGATTCAGAAATTTTTAAAACATCTCAAATGGGAAAACGGCTTTCTGAAAACCAGCTTAATATTCCCCCCGGGAGGCATTTGCCAAATGATGATGACGGAAATGTCATTCCATTCTCTGTCGTTGGTGATGAAGTGTTTGGACTTGGAAATCACATTTTAAGACCTTATGCAAAAAGAAATTTAAACTATACCAAGCGAATTTTTAACTATAAACATACAAGAGCTCGTCGTGTGGTTGAGTGTACATTTGGGATTCTCGCAAACAAATGGCGTATATTTCACCGCCCAATTGATGTGAATATCAATTTTTGTGTTCGTATTATAAAAGCCTGCTGTGTTCTTCATAATTATGTACGTATCAAAGATGGAGTAAAATTTACAGATACTCTCTACAATTGTCCCATGGATAACTTAACGATAATTAATGAAAACAACCGTGGGAGAAATATATAATATATATAAATATATTTATTTAAATCATCCCTTATTATATTAATTTTTTACATAAATCAGTCAAAAACTGTATTTATTTTTAATTAGTAGGTACGTCGATTACATATTATTTATTTAGGTATTAAATTTAATAATAACAAATAAAGAAATTGAAGCCAATTCAAAATACGACAAAACTAGTTGACACCAATATACATTTATTTTTTTTAAATTATTAATTAAATAATTATATTTACAACCAATTTAATATACTATAAGACATAAGTACATTTGATACGAGAATGAGAGCACTCGAGCACAAAATTAATCGTCAAATCATATAAAATATTAAAATAATAAAGCTAGATATAATAGGTATATACGAATATTATATGTATAATGTATATCATAATATAATAATAGTGGTAATTACTAATTATTGTTATAATATAATTTTAAAAAAATATTAAAAACAGTTTCATTTATTACTTTCATTTTTTAATTTTCGCTTTTTTTTTGTTTTTATATTTTCTATAACATATTGAGGATCTAAAATTTTGAAAGTTATCAAAAAATGTGTATTTAGATATTACCTATCTCCTCCAAAAAACTCCATACCAATCTGAAGTCACTGGACTTTTAAAAAGAAACAAGCTGTGTACATTTTTTTAGAATAGGTAATAATAAATGTCATATTGTAATTCACATTTACTTATTTTATTGGCTTATGGTAATTTTTAGAGTAATATAATATGTATCACATATGAAAATGTAGTTAGGTACAAACTATAAAATATAAATTCTTCGAAAACCAATTACAATATACAAATTAAACTTCATTGAAAATATAGACAAATTAATTTTGCATATTTAACTGTGCAATCAAAATAAATTGATTAAATTAAAATTGAATTACTTTTTACAAAATATTAGAAATAATCATACAATTATAAAAAGCGGGTAAAACTTCGGACTAGGGTCCCTATGAGGAATAACATGTTTTTTTAATGTTTTTTTTAATTACAACGTTTTGAATGTAATGATTTAAAAAAAACTTTTTGAATATATTTTTAAAACATTTTTTTTTACATTAAAAAAAAAATATAAAAAAAATATTTTTTATTTTTTTTTTGAAAAACATTTTTCATATGTATTT
The DNA here is from genome assembly GCA_020882235.1 of Schizaphis graminum. Taxonomy (NCBI): domain Eukaryota; kingdom Metazoa; phylum Arthropoda; class Insecta; order Hemiptera; family Aphididae; genus Schizaphis; species Schizaphis graminum. The sequence continues at coordinate 10,915,225 of CM037035.1, read as the reverse complement.
TCTATGTGCAGCTTATAATCATATTATATATAATATTAATATATAATACAATATAAAATAATTATAATAATTTGTATTATAATATTATTGATACTAAATAAATAAAATTACAATTTACAACTAATAAAATATTATAAGTTTTCACAACTGTGCAGTAGTGAATCACTATTAGTGGTATAATTATATTATCCGCGGACCTAACTGATAAGCACGGACTAAGATAAACAGGACTGGAAACGAATGGGATGGCGGAGTGCGGGGTCTAGACCAAATGTACAACGCTTCCTCTTCTTCTGACAGTACAACCGCGACTGCTGTGCCATCTATTGGCAAATATTATAAGCCTATAAAGAAATAATAAAATGTTATATTTATCAGGACTATAATAATATTATTTATTATTATTTTATGATATTATATGCTAATATGCTATACTTTTTTATTACTAATTTGGTAATATTTAAATAGTTATTTCATTTGGTATAATTTAAGTAAATTTTCAAAATGCCTAGACGGTGTAGTGTAGATCAATGTCATATTTTGAAAAACAATATTAAAAGCACATTATTCAAAGCACCAAAAGATCCTAATATTTTAACAGCTTGGAATCAAGCTGTCTCTAAAGCTAATGGGAAAAGTTCCATAGCTCATTATGTATGTAAAAATCATTTTTCAGCAGAAGATTTAATAAGTGTATATACCAACTATCCTGGAGATTTAAATGTATGTTAAATTTTATGTTTATGCAAATTATAATCTATTATACAACCATTACTATTAACTGTCGTCGGTAAATAACTTAGCAACTTATAGTGTTATAAAGATAATTTTTAAAAGTATTTAAAATATTACTCAAACTTGTTAAATATTTTTCATATTTTATACATATTATTAAACTAAGAGAAGTATTTAAAAATTATAAAACACTGTAAAGTGCAAGTGAATTGATACTACCAAAATAAAGACAAAATATACTACTCTTATAATATAAAAAAAATGTATTACAGACTAATGAAGTTGCCCAACGTAAAATATGTTCTTTAAAAAAAGGTGCAATTCCGTCAATTTTTAATAGTTTGTTTGAATGTCATTCGCAAAATGAAACCTTTAATGATAGTGAACTGGTAAAATATTCTTCAACTAAATAGTAATTATTATTTTTACTTAAGTAACTATAAAATGTATAAATTGTAGTTGCTTCCGAAAATTAAAACAAACAAACGAAATTGCAGAAGAGAGTTATTATGGAAAAATAATTCACCAAAACAGTTCTGTAGTATTATTAATGAGGTGAATAGTTATTTTAGTTATTATATTACATATTAGTGTTTACAGCCATTTATTCTGACTTATTTGCTACATTTTATTTTATAGAAAGATAAATATGTAGATGAGCATAAAAATGAGGTTGCAGTACTTAATAATTTTTATGATTTATTTGCTACTTATACAAATATTAAGTTACCAATTGGATGGTTATCTTATAGTAGTGAGAAAGCAGTAACGTTTTATTCAGTGAAACATACATATAATAATATTCAAAAACTTATAAGTGTCATTGATAAACAAATAACTATCACTTCAGAACTTGAAATTGGATTTTATGTTTTGAACAATTATGAAATAAAATGTGATGACATTGGGCTTGAATCAAAATTAACATTTCCACTAATTATAAAAGATTTTGAAAAGTTAATTGAAAACTTTAATAAAAAAGTTGTATGCTATGGTGGTCCCAATGCAACAAATTTTCCTGGTACGGCTGGTATCTACTAATTAAATATCTTTTGTAATTCATTAGGAAATTTAAAAAATTCTATTTTGCCTTAGGTATAAGAGTTAAAACTGCATCATTAGGTTTCAACAATTTATGGCGTCATATAGAATGTGCATTAATAATTGAATCTGGAAAAAGGTGTACATTTTGTGAGCGTTTATTTTCATCATTTAGAGGATATAAAAAAAGAACTTTGGAAGCAAAAAAGAAAAAAATAGGGCCCTTTCTAACTCCTAATAATAAAGAAAAATATAGTAATATCTTAAAATTAAAAAAAAAGCTATTGAAATCAAATTCAAGGTAATTATAAATTTATAAATTGTTACCTAATATATGTATATATAAATACCTAAAGTGTATGTCAATATTTTATGATTACTTATATCCCATAAAAATGTTTAGATTACAGATAACTATAAACAAATTAAATACTGAATTAAACAACATTCACAAAAGAACCAGAGAAATGAGTGACTCAGCTGTTAGCAATGTTCTCAATAAGTTAAGTGAGTCTCAAAAAACAATCATTAATGAAATAATTTCTACAAGTAAGGTACATAATCCTAAAAGTAGAAGGTATTCAGAAGATTGGATTTTATTATGTATTTTATTGAAAATCCGGTAAGAACTAAAATATATAATTATGCCTATTTTTACTAATTATTATAATTTTAATAAAATGTCACTTATATAATATACTCTTAGATCGCCATCTACCTATACCTTTCTGAGAGAGCAAGATATATTGCCATTACCGTGTACATGAACAGTTAGGAAATATCTTTTTCTCATAAAAACAAAATGTGGTTTTGATGAGAAATTTTTTCAACTCCTAAAAAAGAAGCTGGCAATGTTAAGTCCACAACAGCGACATGGAATGCTTATCTATGATGAAATTATTTTGAGAGAAAGTATTGATGTAGATTCTAAATCATTAACTTATATTGGACTAGAAGATTTTGGGGAGGATATGGAAAGTACTGGATTAAAAGCAAACCATGCCCTAGTCTTTATGTTTCAAAGTTTATGTACCAATTTTTCTCAACCAATAGCTGTTTTTGCTTCCAGAGGACCCACGAAAGGTTTATTTGTTTGTTCCAATCAAATACTAAGATATACTTAGTCAGACAGCTTATTCAGTGTTTACTGTGTGTTTTTGTTATTGTGTACTAATAATTAATTGTTACATTGTTACATTATTAGTTTGATATAATTTGTGGTGGTAATTAATTTATGTTTTACTTAATACCCTTTTATTTAATAGTGTTTATAATATGTGTCTTACTTTCTTTAGTTAATTAATAATAGGTTTGTGTGTTGGAATTATAAACAAAATAGGTACCCTATATCATGTAGTGTTTAAGTAATATGTTCATACTGTAGTTCAGCAGTCATTGATTTATATTACACCTTATAACATTATTGTACATTGTTAAATTATACTTATTATTATATTATATATGTCCAATTTAATTATTATTTACCTTCAGCTTCTGTATTTCCGTGTACTTCAACGTTATGTGTTTTGTGTTTAACCTTACTTTTAATAATTTACAGTTTTATTTTCAATAGATAAACAATCAAAAAATATTCTTTTCTTCTAAGTTATATTTATGTGGTTGTGTTCTGTATGCATTTATGTGAGTTTTTAAATACATTTTTTAAAATATTGTTTTCTTAATTAATTTTATTATTCTTTAGGTATGGTTCTTGCTCAGTTAGTTATAAAGGCTATATCTATTCTTGAAAACTCTGGAGCAAAAATTGATGGCATTGTTTCTGATGGTGCCTCAACAAATAGAAAACTATGGATAGAATTAGGAATATCTGGTTCAATGGACTGTGTGAAAAATTCTATTATTCATCCTTTAGATGATTTCAGAAAAATATTCATGTTTTCGGATGCACCACATTTGATAAAGAATGCGAGAAACCGATTACTTAACAAAAAATCATTAAGAGTGAGTTGTTTTTAAAATTTGAAAATGATTTTAATAAAAAATAAATAAGTACTTTTCTTTTTATAATAGATTTCTCCGCAAAAACCGTTTGTGAGGTGGAGTCATTTTATCGATGTCTTTGAAAATGATAATCAAAGGAGTTCTACAGCTCCCACTAAAATCTGTCCTAAAATCACAAAAAAACATTTAATTGTAGATAACTTCTCAAAAATGAGTGTTAAATTAGCCACCCAAGTAATTTTGACAGAAATATTAAGAGGATGTCTCACTCTCTAATTTAAATTTGAACGTATTTGGTATTTATTTTTTAATTCATTTTAGGTTTTAAGTGATTCAATGGCCAAAGGCATTGAGTTTTATAGAGAACACGAGAAAGTTGAGTCTTTAAAAAACAGCAATGAAACACAGAAATTTGTAGATATTTTTAATAGAACATTTGACGCCCTGAATCGCAAGTATCCAGCTGAGGGAATACGAAATAACAGCATTGATTTTGATGTTAGTTTTTAAACTAATTGATTTTCAATATGTTAAATATTTACAATGATTATTACTTCAGGTTTTAGAAGACACTTATGCTTGGCTTAATTCTTGGGAAAATTGTGTGAAGAATAAGCTAATATCAGAAGATGAGTATCTCACAAAAAATACGTCGGATGGATTGAGGGTTACTATAAAATCCACTATAGAACTATCTAAATATTTAATTAATGATTGTGGGTATAGTTATGTGTTGTCATCTAAAATGAATCAAGATCGTTTGGAAGTAAGTGCACTTAAAAGTTAAAATAAATTCAAGTGTTCAAGTATAATTATTAATAGTTAATGTCTATTTTGTAATATAAAATTAATTTACTTGTATAGCAATTTTTTGGAATGGCACGGCAAGCCACTGGTCCAAACGATCATCCTACCACCCCAACATTCATACAAATATATAAAATGTTATCTGTTTATTCAATATTAAAGCCTCCAAAAACAGGCAATTGCAAAATTCTTGAAAAAAATACCCCAAAAATAACTCTAAACGATATAAAGAGCATATTTGTCAATGACAAAGTAGACAAAGAGGATAAACTTTTAAAGTTACAAGAAAGGTTGGATTTAATTGTAAAAGAAGTTAAATTGGAAACGGAAGATGTTTTTGAAAGCGATATTCACAATTATTGTACTCCTAATAAAGCAGAAGTTACAGATTGTGTAATTTATTATATTAGTGGTTTTGTGTGTCGGTATATATTAAAACATACAAATTGTGATGTATGTATAAATGCTTTAAAAGGTAATTTATATTCTACCCAAAAAGGTATTGATTTTTAATTAAATATTATTACATAAGTTTATATTTTTAGGAAAAGTCTACTCTAATAAATCTGGAGCAGCTTTTACTAATTTAAAATCCAGAGGAAAACTGATTCACCCAAATGAACATTTTCACAATATTATATCGGCAATAGAAAATTCTTTTTCAAAGTATTGTACTATGCCTAGTGTATTTCAGGATACAATTGATAATTTTATAGAAAATAATACCAGTTTATTAACATTTCCATGTGATGAACATAAAAATGAAGTACTAATGTTCATCATCAGGTATTACATAACAACAAGGATGAGACAGTTTGCAAGTATAGAAAACAAAAATCAAAAAAAAATAAATTTGAAAAAGAAAAAATCTGCAAAATTGGTCATTACTTGAGTAATATGAATTATAATATATTATATCTTTAATTCTTGTTTTTAAAAATTAAACCTATTGTTGTTGTATTGAAATTTGCTTGTATAATACATCTCAATTTCATTAACTACTTTTCAGTTAAGAACCCTACCTTATATCGTAAATTGGTAAGTCAACTGTACATAAAAATAATTTATTGTTAATTCTTATTTCTTAACTCAATGTTATAAAAAAAAATTTTATATAGGAACAAACGAGAGTACAAATGTTGAAATGTATAATAATTACAATTTAAAATATTTTTAGTTATTAGCACGATGTAGGTAATATCATGTATTATTTTATAGCGCGCTTGCGTACCTAGATAGCGTTAAGATCGACGTTGTACCAGCTAGCGTTGTATATTGGTTCCACCGATAACGGCGTCGTTTCCAGTCCTGTTTATCTTAGTCCGTGCTGATAAGCGCCCGACGCGCTGATCAAAGCAGTGCTCTGATTGGCCCTAGTGCCCGTAACGGATATTCCTTATCATTTATTGACGGCACAGCGTTCTTCGATAAAAGTAATAAGTTTTATAAAATATAAATGCTAAAATGGCCGTCATTGTTTTTGTTCCGCCGCCATTTGCGATTTACAAATTGTATTATTGAATAAACATTTATAAGATTTTATAAACGTTTAAATTCAGTAATACACGTGATGTGTACTGTGTATAATCAATTGGTGCGTTACGGTCTGCGGTCTCCTTGTGGTACCTATAGGTATATGTTTTAGTAAGTTGTACATACGGTCGGTCGTGGGTACTGCACTACTGCCAACGTCTTACCGCATCGAAACAACTACAATAGATTATGTGAAGTTCCGACTCAAATACTCAATTGATCAAGTACCTATTCGCCAGTCGGGACTTGGACAGCGTACGCGAGGGCTTCGAGCCAGGTCAGTCTTAATTATTTGTATTATATTGTACCTATGTTTAAAATGTTATATTAGATAACAAGTGTAACACTTTGTTTGAGTGGTTGACCCACACCGAAAAAAAAATCACAATCATATATATAAAATTCCGGGTTGAATTGACAATTATCTTGTAAATATAGAGCCGACAATATATTACTATCATATTGATAATATTAATGTTAATTATATATCTCTTGTAATTACAACAATGTTTATTATCAATTTTAAAGTCAGTATTGTACTATTAACGATTGTAATATTGTTAAATTCATAATAAAAATTATATCATTAACAATATTATAATTGTCAATAGTACAATCACAGAATTAATTAATTAATTCTGTGGTACAATATTAACTTAAAAATTGTATCTATATGATTGTGATTTATTGTCATAAGAGTTGCAGTAAAATACAATAATTTTAAATTGTATTTTAATATAACTTACATACATACATACTAACAATAATTATTACTTACCTACCTATTCATATTATAGGTATGTATGCAAAGCTGAGCAAGTTAGTCGTTTTTTAAATTGTTAGTTTAACAAAAAAACTATAAGGACATTAGAATTTAAGTTAGTTTTTGTCATTTTCCAAATTTCTATCATATAATTAGTTTGGTTAGAACAGTAACTTCAATTAGAGTAGATGTTAAAAGTTAGTTTTATTATTTATAGTTTTTTAAAATCTGTTTGTTTAAACGTACAGATTAATATTAAATTAATAATTTGACAATTGAATAGGTAGTTTAGGTAATTGAACAATTTGATAATTTGATCACATGGTTCAAGTTATAAAAATGACCTTAATTTCTTAAAAACGAATTAGTTTAATATATAATTTATTTATAATAAGACAAACCATTTAGGTTATTAGAATATACATGATATTAAAGAAATGCCAAGGAAACGGGAACATTTTAAGAACCTCTCCAAAAGAAGTCAACGTAGGCGTATAAACGAGGATTGTCAGAAATTCAATGAGCCACTAGAAAGCTATGATGTGTCTCATGAACTTACTATTAACAAAAATCTTCTAAATAATGCTACATCTTCTAATTTAATTAATGTTTCCTCGATTGATATTGAAGCTTTATATTCTGAGGAGTGCAACAAATCTTCTGATGAAATAATAAGTGATGAGGTTGAATTCATTTTCAGTAATATAACTTCTTATTCAGAGTGTTCTTCGGTTGAAAGCACAATTTCTGATATTCCATTATTAATGGATGAAAGTTCTGAACAACCTCAAGAATCTCTTCATGTCTTACAAAATTTTCTTCAAAGGTGGTCTATTCAACATAATGTAACTCATAATTGTTTATCTGATTTACTAAAGGTATTGAAAGAAACAGTTCCGGTTTTATCCTCTGCTTTACCAAATGATGCTAGGACATTATTGAAAACTTCAAAGACCAAATTTTATTCAAGAATAGTTTTTCCTGGGAAATATATTCATATAGGACTTGAAAAACAACTTAAAAGAATTATATCTGGTCCCTTTCAAGATTTAATTCATTGTTTCAAACTGATAATTAATGTAGATGGTATTCCAATTTTTAAAAGTTCAAATATACAAATTCTACCAATTTTATTCGGATTATTATCGGATGTAAATGAACTTCAAAATAAAGTGTTCCCAATTGGCTTATACTGTGGTAAAGGTAAACCTCATGATATGAATAGTTACCTAGAAGAATTTGTCAATGAAGTCAATAATTTATCACATAATGGTATTTTACATCAAAGTGGAAAAACAATACCAGTAAAAGTTGTTGCTTTCTGTTGTGATGCTCCTGCAAAGGCAGACATTCTTGGAATAAAGTCATTTAGTGGGTATAACTCATGTACAAGATGTGTTGTCAAAGGTGAAACGAGTAACAATCGTAGAATATTTACAGATCTTGATTGTGTACTAAGAACTAATGAGGATTTTCATAATTTGTCAGATACAGAATTTCAAAAAACTAAAACGTTACTTACAAAAATCCCAGGACTGCATTTTAACAACTCGTTTGTTTTAGATATAATGCACCTTGTTTATTTAGGAGTAACACGTACTATGCTGTTAACATGGAGTACAGGAGATATTCCTCACAAATTATCTAGACAACTCTGTCTTAGATTATCATCATTAATAGTTGAATATCGTTCATATGTGCCTATTGAGATTAATAGGAAACCAAGAGAGCTGACACTTTTACTTCGTTGGAAAGCTACTGAATTTCGAACATTTTTGCTATATTTAGGACCAGTTGTCTTAACCCTTTGAAGCATGGTGGTATAAATAATATACCACTTTTTAAAAAAAATCTCCTACTCTTGCATGGTGGTATATATTTAATACCACCATCATATCACGTTTAAGAAGTTGTAAAATTAACCGGTAGATGGCAGAACCGTCTAAAAATTAAAATGTTGTCGTATAATTTCATTGATTTCCACTTATCATATTTTTGTTTTACAAAAATATGATAATTTAATTATTCCACTATCAATTTTTATGTTTGTCTTGTTAAAATATGTTAAGTCATCTTATAAAACATCTAATGAACCTTCCCAAGTTGATATATAATTGTTTGTCCTAAATGCAATTGTTAAAAAGGTGATTCATTGGTGGTATAGTATATATACCACTGTGCAAAAAGTGTATTATATCCATGTTATTTGCTATTGTTGTTATTTTGTTTGTATGCAAAACTAAAATTTTTAATTTAGTGTAATTATGGCATATAAATTGAATGATGAAGATATAGTTGATTGCTTATTTGATTCTGATGCTGAAATAAGTGATTTACCATCAGATAATAATAGTTTTATTGATGATTCTGATGTAGATCCTGACTTTTTACCAAGTCCATTAGTAAGTAATAGTCCTTTAGTTATACCTCCTAGTAGCTCTGATAGTGATCTAGAAGAAGAAATACCTATTCCTAGTCAGTCTAAGAAAAAAAAATTAACACCTAAATGCAAAAAAAATGTAAAATATGCTAATATTTCTCAACGTTTATCTCATGTTATTTCTAATCAGTCTAATATACATAATGATTTACTTGTTCATAATGATGAATATAATATATTTGAAGAACCACAGTGGGATAAAAATACAGAAGTCTTTACAAATCCAGTGTTTTTGTCAGATTCAAATTTAGCACCTCATATACTCTCTTTGGAATCTAAAACGCCTTACAATCTATTTCTAGAAATGTTTCCAGATAGTCTTGTTGATATAATTTTATTTCAAACTAATTTATATGCCCAGCAAGCTCAAAAACCATACACACCAGCTACTAAACAAGAGTTGAAAACTTTTTTAGGTTTAAATATTTTAATGGGGATAAAAAGGCTACCATCATATCGAGATTACTGGAGTACAGGACCAGACTTGAATGACCCTTTTATATCGAAGCAAATGACAGTCAATAGATTTGGGTGGTTTTTGTCTAATCTCCATTGTAATGATAGTTCATTAGAACCAAAACGTGGATCACCCAGTTTTGACAAATTATACAAACTTAGGACTGTGATTGAAAAATTAAGTGAAAGTTTTCTAAAATCCAAAAATCTTACTCAAAATCTTACAATCGATGAGTCAATGGTAAAATTCAAAGGCCGCTCTACTATAAAACAATATATGCCACAAAAGCCGATCAAAAGGGGGTACAAGATTTGGATGCTCAATGATAAAACTAAGTATACGTCAAAGTTTCAAGTTTATACTGGAAAAGTTGTAGGTGGTGTGGAAAAGTTATTAGGTGAAAGGATAGTAAATGACCTCATGATTGGTTTAGAAGGAAAAAATCATATTTTATTCATTGACAACTACTTTACAAGTTATCCACTTTTTCAAAATCTAATGAAAAAAAAAATTTATGCATGTGGTACAATTAGGTCAAATAGAAAATACCTCCCAAACTTTTTACCTGACAAAAACTTAAAAAGAGGAGACTTTGATTACTATGTAAGTAATCACAACATAGCAGTTTACAAATGGATGGATAATAAACCTGTTCATATGATATCATCCTTACACTCACCCAATGAGACTTTTCAAGTAAAAAGAAAACTCAAAGATGGAAATACTACTATGGTCCCCTGTCCAACAGTGCTTATAAGTTACAATAATAATATGAATAATGTTGATGTTTTTGATCAGCTAAAAGCAGCATATGGAATCAACCGAAAAGCTAGAAAATGGTGGCATAGGTTATTTTTTCATTTTCTTGATATGGCTATAGTTAATGCTTTCATACTTTTTAAAGAACTTGCTAAAGAAAAGATTTCTATGAAAGACTTTCGAAGGCGAATAGTTGATGGTTTATTAGCTCCAAATCAACTACAACCACCAAAAAAAAATAGTAGTTCCTGTCTTATTTCCAAACATAAGCCACATATTTCTCCTGAAGTTCGTTTCCAAAGTTCTGTACATCAGCCCACCCGTGGGACGTTAAGAAGATGTGGACATTGCAGCACAAAAAAAAATCAAAAAAGAACAGAATGGCTGTGTGTAACCTGCAATATACCACTATGTTTAGGGAAAAGTAGGAACTGTTTTGCGCTATTTCACCAAAAATAAATTAGTTTTATTTAATTTATTTTGTTTTATATATTTTTATAACACGTTGTTTTTATTTTATTTAGTAGACAATATTTTCATTTATATTTTGACGAGAAGTCAAATGATTTTAAGTTTCATTTATGTTAATTTTTAATTTGTTGTTTTTTATATTGAAAAAGGTTATCATAACTATTTTATTTACCTATATGATAAAAATAAAAAGGTTTATCAATCAATATTAATTGTGTTGATTTATGTTATAATATAAAATAAAGAAAATAAATGTGTATAATATGCTTAAATTGGTACAATAAAAAAATTATGTTATACCTAATACAAAAGGTGGTACATGCATGGTGGTAAGTATGGTATACCACCTTTTTTTTTAATGAACAATTTAAAAAACTATTTTTTTACTATTTTTTTTATAATATGGTATTGTAAAATAATAGGAAACAGTCAATTAAAGTTAAGAAATCAGAAATAAAAAATCCTGTGCTTCAAAGGGTTAAAATCTGTTCTAACTAGTAAAAAATATGAGAACTTTATAACTCTTAATTTTGCCATGACTATATTATTGTCACCTAAAATGTGTAAAGATAGTGAAATGCGTCATTATGCAAGGTCATTACTACGGCATTTTGTTGAAGACTTTATTCTTCTGTATAGTGAAGACTTTATCACTCATAATTTTCATGGTTTAATTCATATAGTAGATGACTCTGATTACTATTCAGGAATAACATCAAATTTTACTTTAGAAACAATATCTGAATTTCAATTTGAAAATTATTTGCAAAAAATTAAATCTATGGTACGAGGATATAATAAACCAGCTGAACAAATTTGTAATCGATTAAATGAATGTTTCTCATTAGATAACTATTTTGAAACTCCTCGACAATCATCATTACCAAAAATATCACATATTCACTGTGATGGTCCTCTTCTATAAAATTGTTGTGGACCACAATACAAGATACATATGTTTCAACACTTTCAATTAAGAATAATAAAACCTGACAATTGCTGTGGGTCAAAGAATGGTAATATTATAATGGTGCACAACTTTGCTTATTCAGAGTCACTAAAAAAAGTTGTTATTGGTAAAAAAATTTTATTACAAGAAGATTACTATTCAGTGCCATGTAATAGCTCATCACTTGGAATTTATGTCGTTCAACATTTATCCAACTTAAAAATGTGGCCAGTTACAGAAATTTGCTTAAAATATATATATTTTCCATACAAAAATCATTCATATATTGTCTTACCTTTAATTCATCTATGTTAATTTAATGTTAAATACATAAAATTGTAAATGTAAAAATTATTTATTATGATAAGTAAATTTTGTACTTTTAATATTATATGTTATAAGAGTTAGGTTTATTAATGAGAATATTTCTTCTGAAACATGTAAAATATTTGTTAATTTAAAATTAATGCTGAATGATGTAAATTTAATGATTATGTTAGGTTAGTTAGGTTAAGTAATTATGAATTTTAAGTATAAGGTTATTTATGTTTATTTATGAATTATTTTAGAGAGAGAATAAAACAGAAAAAATATACTTAGGTATGGTACCTATATGTGTACAAAACAATACATTTTTTTATACAAAACTTATTTTATCCAACTTCGTTTTAGATAATACGCAATAATATGGTCACTTATCAAAATTATTGATACCGATGAAAGAACATATTATGATGTAGTACCAAAAAAGTGGATCTCGTAAATGGTAGACACTGCTTATCTCTTTAATGCACGAGATTTTGAGTATGTTCTACACCCTTGTTGCACGGACATATAAATTTTTATGTTTTTTTTTTTTCGTTACTATTTTGTGTTTAGAATTATAATTAAACATAGATTTTAGAAATAAAACAAAAAATACTTAAAAACTTAGAAAGTTACCAAAGGTGGGACAGCGTAAATCTCACCATGCAATAAACGTTTCATATATTTTATACGTCTACATAGAGTAACTATTCTTTTCTGTCATTTCATACGAATTAATTTATTTATATAACTTTAATTTGCTTAATTATCTATATGCATATAATTAACAATTAAAATAAATTATATAATGAATTAAAAAAAATAACCAGGATAGCTTAATACAAATTAAAACTTAACTGCAAAATAAAACATATAAACTGCTGATGCACAAAATATAGTAGCAAAAAATGTTTATACAATACTTATTATAAATATTTTAATATAATTATACACTTATAAAAAAATCGTTCCTTATAATACTTTTTTTGTGTCCACGTTGATACTAGTATGTATTCTTCAAAACTGAAACAACAACCATATAAAATAATGAGTTTTCTGTATTTTAATTATTTTTATTCTAAATATTTACCATTTTTTACGCATTATGATGATCTGAAAAACAATTTCTAGATTTTGTAATACAAAGGGGAATTTCACATATTGAACAAATCCACTCTGTTCTTACTTCTTTTTGTTTTGTGCTACATCGAGTACATCTCCTTCTAGTCGACAATTTTGGCTGATGATCGTATATTTTGAGTCTGATGTAATCGGGAACCGATGGCTTGAATTTTTTTATTTCTGTTGGTGATTTTGTTGTGTTTTTTAATTTACGTTTATTAACAATTGTTGTACTTAGAAGTTGTCCCGAAATATTTCGACGAAAATCTTTCATTGTCATTTTATTTCCGGTAGCTTGTGTATATACTATATGCGAATTTACAACTGCAATATCAAGAAAATGAAAAAAAATTCTATGCCACCATTTTTTACTTTTGCGATCTATTTGACATATTTTGATCCAGTTTATCCACGCAGTTCATATTTTGATTATAATCTTTCAAAACTTTTAGACGTGGTATTATTGAAACTGTTCCATCTTTAGCTCGCCTTTGCACATTTTCGGTATCTCTTGGGTCATGAAAATTTGATAAAAGACTTACCATACGTTTGTCTTTCCATTTGATGGTTGATGTTGAAAATTGATCAATACGCCAATCGTAGTCTCCTTGTTTAAACAATTTATCATCTTTGAACTTAGGCAAATGTTTTCTTGACATATTCACAGTTCCACATGCGTAAATACCATTTGATTTTAAATAAGTTATAAGTGGATAACTCGTAAAATAATTATCAAAGTATAAAAAACAATTTTTATTTTGAAGGGGAGCAGACAAAGGTTTAACCACTCGAGCACCCAAGTTTTTTTCAGTTATGTCACCAGATTTCCCTGTGTACACATCGAAGTTCCATAAGTACCTATGCTTGTCAGCTAAAGCCCATACTTTGTAACCTCTTTTTATGGGCTTTTTAGGCATATATTGTTTACATGAATTACGACCTTTAAATTTAATCATCGATTCATCGATAGCCACTATTCGATTAGGATTATACAATGCTTGACTATTTTTTAAAATAAAATTTAGGTATGGTCTTACTTTATACAACTTGTCAAAATATACTTCACCTCTTTTTGGAATAACCGAATTATCGTTCAAATGCAAATGAGACAGTATCCAACTAAAACGATTTAATGGCATAATACTACTTATATACGTATCATGTAAATCTGGGGCGGATGACCAATAGTCTCTATAACTACATTGTTTTTTAATCCCCATTAATAGATTTAATCCAATAAATGCATTTATTTCGTTATTATTTGTTTCCGTGTATGATTTTCCATTTCGCATGTAATTTTGATTTGCATACAAATTAGTGTGAAAGGTAATATACGAAATAACTTCGTCTGTCAGTAAAAGTTTAAAAACTTAAAATGGAGTTATTTCAGATAAGGTTTCTACAATATTTGTAGGTCCTTCCAAACAATCAAACGAAGAAATTTCAATATTTATATTTTCATTAGACGACCAAACAGGTTCCATAAACTCGTCTTGAAAATTTGAATTTGAGTCAAATGTTTGTACTTCCCTTGACATATTTTGTGTTAGTAAAGGTACAGCAAGTTCATCGTTTATTTGATAATTTTCAATACTAGGAAAAAGTTCACGACCACGACAGTTAGAGAAAGCATTTGGTGTGAATTTATTTGGAATTTTTCGACGATTTGACGAACGATTTTTTTGTGGACTTGGGAGAATATAAGTAACATTTTCTTCTATGTTTAAAATCTTTACATTTTCATCACTGTCTGAATCGGAGTCGGTAACTAATAATGTATTATTATTAGGTTCGGGAACATATGTTTCGTCGTCATCGGTATCATCAATAGACGATAAACTATCGTCATCTGACGGTAAATCTTCGAATAACATTTCATTTACTTCATGGTCTGAATAACGTTTAGCCATTGTAATAAAATAATTAAAAAATAATAAAATCGCACACTTCGACGAATAAATCCAACAATAAACGAAATCGCACAGTACGCGTACCACCGGTGGTGTCCACTATGAATACTCACGCGTTATTGCACGGCGGGACATATAATGGATGCTCACTTTTACACAAATATCAAGCCATATACTTAGAATAGCAAATTAAAACCAAAACCAAAATAATCTATTTTATATTTGGAATTCAATGAAATAATAATCAAGCAAATCGGTCGAGTCAATAAGGAGAAAACTAAACATCAAGTTTTAAGAATTAATATTTAAAAATAATAATTTAAGAAAATTAATTAAATTATATTTAATAATGTTAGCCTTCTAAGGATTTATATGCATTAGCTATATATTATAGAAAACATATTAAATATCTTAAATTAAACCAACAGACGAATGAAAAATAGAAAAAAAATAGATTATAGGTGGTATGCTATTTGTCCCACCGTGTCGGACGGGCTATTTTTTTGGTGGGATTACGTGTATCCCACCGTGCCGGAAAGAGTTATACCCTGTTGCTCGTGTAAGTACAATAAAAAAGTTGGCAAAAGAGAACAGTGATTGTAAAGAAGATTGGGAAGTGTTCAGTATAGTTATTATTGAACAAGATATTAGTAAGTATAAATTTTATAATTAATTTAGTAAGAAATTTGTTTTGTTATTAATCAATTTACTTTGTTCTTATTACTACAATATTCAATTAATTACAAAATAAGCATTGTCTATTTTTTATAGTGTTATTTTTGTGCCACGACTAGTATTATTAACCCATATAATATAATTTATATATATATTTTATGTATATTGTATATTATAAATTAAAATTAAGAAATTTAAACTTTATATTTAAATTGATATTTTATTCTTATAGGTGATTATGAGAGAGGATACAAAATGATGATAAAAGCAAATAAAAAACAAAGTGAGTCAAATTTAGATTCAGAATTTGAAATAAGAGGTAAAGGTTGCCGAAATAAAACAACTTCATCAAGGCTACTTTTTCAAAATATAAGTAGTAGCGATGAGGATGATAGTGCTATGGATAATAATGATGATATTCATCCTTTGACTGGTTCTACTGAAATCTTAGAACGAAAAGCCAGTGTTGCGATAACTGCAACATGTGCGGTCGCACATGTAGAATTGTATTACACGCCGAGTACGTGAGACAATATTCTAATCACTAATTAATAAGTATTACAAGGAAAAGTTAACAACTAAAAAGTATTAAAGTATTGTAATGAATACTTAAAAAGAGACCTTGTAATACACAATAAGATCCGGCTGGTGTCTAATATATAAGGGCGCTCTACGAGCAACCAAACACTATTTCTGTATGACGACTAGTTGACGGTACTCATGCTAAAATAATTGTCTTAAGTTGTAAACGTTACTCTGAGTGTTTAAAAGTGTTAAATACTAACCAAGTTAAATAAACTACAATTAATAGTTAAACTCAAAACCTTGAATTGTTCATTTGATTTGCCTACTTGTCAACCGTGTTCCACAACTGGATCACAACACCAGTTTACCAACCAACTTTGAACGTCAGTTGCCTATTCCTCCGTCTAAATTGTTGAAATCTGCTACAAAGAGGACATTATTTGATTCGTTAACAATGTCGTCACCTTTTACTTCAAACTCTAATTCTAGTGCTATTATGTGTACTGCAGTCGATAGTGATGATAAGTTTTCTAAACCTCTAGCTGTATGTCCATTAATAGGTACACGTTATAGTAAAAACACTAAAAACGAACATCGATGCTCTTTATCAGACCTGTGTTTCATTTCTGGTGAGTTAAAGATTTTAAATTGATAGCTGATTATTATATTAAAGTTTATAATTTTAATTGTACCATTATTGCAGCCGATATTATGAAACTAAGAAATACTGTTTCTTATATTCACGATGTAGATAAAACGGTGTAGTCACTATCAATCATACGTATGAGAAATAAATGAGTACCATTTTTACGGCAGTTTAGTTACAGAATTGTCCACCAGGAAGAGCTAAGAAGGCCGATTTGAAAATATTATTTTTATTAGCAATATTGTCTATTTAAGTATATTTGTTTTGAATAGTATACATATTATTAACATATTGATAAACATTGTTTATTTATATTTTATTATTTTATAGTACCACACTACTTATAGTAGAAATATAACCATCCACACCTACCTAAAACTTATTATTATTTTTAAACATTTTTATATTGTTTTAATTAATATGCCCAACAAATGTTTTGTTCCCGCATGCAAGTCTGGTTAATTTTATTTTGTATTCATTTTATACATTATATTATACCTATAAACATAATAAAGGTTCTTTTTTGTTTTATTTAAAATACATTTTTTTTTTTTGATAAACAAACTTGCAATTCTATACCTGTGTTTATAAAAAAAAAATGAACACAATTTATTATACCTACCTATAATAATAGTTATTTTAAATGTTTTTTTTAGCTGAAAACACTGAGATTTTAACATTTATGCATACGTTTAAAAAGCATTTATAAAACTTTTACAAAATATATAAAAATATTTTTTGTTCTTTTTAAAAACGAATAAAAATATTTTTTATAGATTTTAAAAACTTTCAAAAAATAATTTAAATAGATTTTAAAAATGTTAATGAAATATTTTTTTTTTTTATGAAAAAGCGGCCATTAAAACATTGCTGCACATGTTTTTATAACTTTATTTTATTGTTTTTTTAATATTTTTAAAAACATTTTTTAAATATTTTGTTACTCATAGGGGTAGGTTAAATTTGAATGCATTGATATAGGTATCATTGTATACGAAAAACGATTCTGATGGGAGATGATTTGTCAGTCTAGGATATATTATATTTAAATACTGTCATATATTCTATTTTGAAACAAATTCAAACATTTAAGTAAAAGTTTCAAGATCTTACGTTTAGTAATTTTTTTAAAACAACAAAAAGCGGGTAAGTGAGTATCGCTCTGCTGTATATTAGGGGGTGGGATGGACCTCGGACTATGGTAGGTTAAATTTGAATGCAATGATAGGTATCATTGTATACGAATATACGATTCTGAACGAAAATAATTTGTCAGTTTAGGATATATTATATTTAAATATTGTCATATATTCTATTTTGAAACAAATAGTATAGATACTATATGTTACTATAGATACTTTATAGTATCTGTTTATTAATAAAAAAAAGTATTTGGCAACATACGCATAATGAGAGTATGAAATTTAATTTAAATTTTGACATATTTCGTATAAATTCAAACTTTAAGCACTTATAAAAAAAAATTGTGACTTACGATTTCGGATTTTTTAAGAACAACTTATAAGAAACCTTGTATTAAATTTTCAAGATTTTCTGGCCACCCAAAAATTTTTTATCAGCATTTGAAGAAAAAAAACTTAGAAAAGTCGAAAATTTCAATTGTCTATAAATAGCTTAAAAATGGTCAAAATATTTTGAAAATTTAACTGTAAAGATATAACCATAATATAAACATTTGGTGAAAATTACAAATATTTACAATAAATCGTTTTTGAGTTACAGCAAAATCAAAAAATCGATTTTGTCAAAAAGTGGTTTTTCGTAAAATTGCCGTTTTTCTGTCACTTTTTTTTTTGTTTTTCTCGATTTTTTTGAAAACTATTTGAAAATGTTTATTTTAACCCCCCTAAGTACCAACTAGATGAATTTTCCTATTCAAAGAGGGGCTGAAGTAAAAAATCGGAGCATTATTACTGCTCCAAATGTTGTCGTCAGACACAAAAAAAAAAGCGGGTAAGTGAGTATCGCTCTGCTGTACATTAGGGGGTGGGGTGGACCTCGGACTATGGTAGGTTAAATTTGAATGCAATGATAGGTATCATTGTATACGAAAAACGATTTTGAACGGAGATGATTTGTCAGTCCAAGATATATTATATTTAAATATTGTCATACATTCTATTTTGAAACTAATTCAAACATTTAAGTAAAAGTTTCAAGATCTTACGTTTAGTAATTTTTTAAAAATAACAAAAATCGAAAACTATTTATTAGTAAAACGTTATTTTACACGTCGTGTATTTTTGATTTCAATTTAAAATTAAAACTTTATACACTCGTAAAATTTTTTAAATTGAATAAACATCAAACTTTTTTATAATTATTCTAAGCTTATAACTTATGGACAGCATAGTATTAAATTTTCAATTCTTAGCTTTTAATAGTAAAATATTTATAAATTTTTAACTACCAAATAGTGAAAAATATTCATGATTTTGAAGAATTTTTGTTAATATTTGAACTTCAAATGCAAATAAAAAAAAATTGTGGTTATTTATTATTATAATTTTTTTATCGCCATAAGAATAACTTATGAAGAACTTTGTATTAATTTTTCAAATATTTTGACTCCACCAAAAAATTTTTATCGACACTTCAAAAAAAAAATTCTTAGGAAAATAGAATATTTCAGTTGTCTATAAATAGCTCAAAAAAAAGTCAAAATATTTTGAAAATCAAATCGTGTGAAGAAAATGCCAATCTTAATAACTGATGAAATTTAGAAGTATCTAGGAAGTATATACTTTTGAATAATAACAAATATTTAAAATCGTTAGAGAATAAATCGTTGTCGTCACGCTATTTAGTAAAATTTTAAATTCTAACGCACTTAAAATTTTTCCTATAATGATGCTTCGAGTTTTCTCTATAGCTACTTGAAGGAAAACTTATGGAAAACTTAGTGTTGAATTTTTTATTCTTAGATACAAACACAAAAAATTTTATGATTTTTCAGCATCAAAATTACTTTCAAATTTTCACGATTTTGACATATTTCGTAAAAATTTGATCTAAATTGTGACTAACTATTTTTAATTTTTTTTAGCTACAATAAGAACAACTCATAAGGAACCTGCATGTATTAAATTTCCAAGTTTTTTTGGTAATCCAAAATTTTTTTATCGACACTTCAAAAAAAAATTTCCAATACAAATTGAAAATTTCAGTGGTCTATAAATAATTCAAAATTTTTTTGAAAATTTAACTGTATATAGATAACACCAACATTAATATTTGGTGAACAATTCAAGTATTTACAGTGATTAGTTTTTGAATTACAACCATATAAAAAATTGATTTTTTGAAAACTGTTGGAAAATGTTTACTTTTGAACTCTATAATGCACCAATTCCACTTTGCCATCAGAAACCACCCCTAAAGTTTGAAATTGATGCATTATTTCGACTAGTTATGCTGTACACAGACAAAAAAAAAACACACATCATTGTAAAATCAATACATTTATCACTCCGTTCAGAATCTAATATTCTAAATACGTAAAAATGAAAAAAATTTGCAAATTATTTATTTATAATAATATTTAATTATTTAATTATTTATTATTTTATAAATCATAGCAACAATGATTACAATTAGTATACATTATGATTTTAACTTACCTATAGTTAAACATCTCAACCCTGGATATTTGTTTAATTTAGTAGGTAAATCATTTCAAATCTTGCTGAAGCTCTAGTATTTTTTGCCATTTCATAATGGCAATTAAGCATATCCGTTTTTTCTTCATTTGAGTAAGACATAATGTATTTATGTCAGTTGAAGGCACTTGACTGTTTATTTATACAGAAAATAAATCGTCGCTTAAGAAGTAACACCACCTATCTCACTTTTTTAGTAAATTGAGTTAGCAACACTGTCTTATTGGAAATTTTGCGCTGAATTCATTGGTGGTTTCAGATTTAGGATAAAGTCAATAGATAACGCACTAATCGAAAAAAATATAACACAGCATATCTAAAATCTTAAGACAACACCGCCTATCTCCGTACTAATATCATTGAGTCAGATAATCGCAAATTTAAATCAGGTAAGATTTAAATAAAACATGTCTTTTATCGTAACATTTTTAGTTATATTTATTTATTATTGAACTAACTTATAATTTATTACATATTTTAAGTGAATTGATTCACATACTAATATTTATTTAAGGTTCTAAATACTATATTGAGATAGGCTGTGTTGTGTTATCGATTTATACGAGATAGGCATTGTTCTTTGTGTTGATCTATTGAGATAGCTTGTGTTGTAGTTTAAATTATATGAGATAGCACATGTTGGCTTACATTATAAGATATGTAAAAATAAACATTTAATTACCTTCTGGTGTATACTATTTCTTTTTATGGTTTTTATTTATGTGTATAACCATATTTTTTATAATATTATTTTTCATCTAATAGGTGGTAGGTATGTCAGTATAATAAAAATAATAAAAATATTAATCATGTAATTCTAGCCATGGCAAGCGAGGGGTCAGAGCATGAAAGCAGTATATTAAGTGGGGAAGCTTCAAACTCGGACGATGAATGTTTCACGGTAGATGATATAATGAGTGCTTTAAAAAACAATTCTAATAATACTAAAATCAATAATTATAACTATAATAATTCAAGAAATAGACGCAAACAGGAAAATAATGAAATAATTAATATTGAGGATTTAGAATGCGTTGTTTATGATGAATCTGGTGTCCTAAAGAATGTGAACGATCTCTGTAATTATGTAATTAATGATAAGAACTGTATTGACAATACAATTAATTTAGAAGACGTTAATATAGTAAATCTAACTGATATATCTAACCACGATACTTTGTCTTTCGAAAACTTAAATGTTATTAGCTCTAATAATTATGACGCCGATGATCCTGTAGTGCATGAAAATGTTGAATCCAACGATAGTACGCAAACAGATCATTCAAAAAAACCAAAAGAAAATAATAATCTAAGCGAAACCGAACCTAAAAAACGAAAAAAAATTGCTGAACCAAAAGAATGGGACAGAAATAAAGCAAAAACACTGCGTATGAAAGGTTCTGCGTATTTGGGTTACAGGAGAGAAAATCCGAAGAACACAAAAAAAATATTACATGACGTAATGCGAGAATCGAGGAAGATGGGAGCTACATGTGATTCTCCAACCTGTAAACGTTGGAAAAATAGAGACTGTAACACGATATCTGAAGATGAAAGAGACAATTTGTTCAATGAATTTTGGAAAGATATGAATTGGGAATCAAAGAAGATGTTTGTTTGTTCAACTGTAGATATTTTAGAAACCAAACAAAAAACAGTTGAGGGCACTAATTCTAGAAGAGGCTCAAGTTTTTTTTACTTTCTACGTATAAACGGAAAAAAAATACCAGTATGTCAGTCAATGTATCTCAGTACACTGGGCTTGAAAAAATCTGAGGTCCGATATTGGATTCAAAATTATAAAAGTACAAATCTTCCCACTATAAAAGGTAATGCATTTATTGATGAGGATGAAAACAATGAGGACGATTGCGCAATAGAAGAAAATAGATCAATAGTGAAAAAATCATGCCAGAAAATAGTTACATTGCAACGTTTTTTCGACTCTTTGCCTACGCTACCGTCACATTACTGTAGGAAGACGTCTAAAAAGCTTTTTCTTCAAACTGATGTCAAGTCTTGGACACAACTCTACAACATGTATATAGAAAAATGTAACAATGATTCTGAAGAACCAGTTTCAAGGCATACGTTTGATAGAGAAAAAAAGGGGCGTAATATTGATATTTATATTCCTAAAAAAGATCGCTGTGACACATGTACAAGTTTTGAAAATAACCACTTAACAAACGAGGTATATGAAAAACACCTAAAAAGGAAAGAATCAGCGCGTAATGAAAAGCAAAAGGATAAAGATGCTGCAAATCAAGAAATATGTCATACTGTCTGTTGCGATCTGATGGCAGTACAATGCGTTCCTAATATAAGAGCCTCTTCTGCTTATTTTAAATTAAAATTGACAGCTCATAACTTTACTGTGTATAACTTGGCAACACATGACGCTATGGCATACTGGTTTGATGAATCAGAATGCTCAATGTCTGCCTCTGTCTTTGCATCATGTCTTGTTGACTATTTATGTCAATTGCTTGATCAGTCAATGAGAACAATAATTGTGTACTCTGATGGCTGTGGTTATCAGAACCGCAATTCAATACTTTCAAACGCGTTGCTTCATCTGAGTGTTGTCAAAAAAGTAACTATAATTCAAAAGTATCTTGAAAAGGGACACACTCAGATGGAGTGTGATAGTGCTCATAGTACGATTGAACGGAGCTATAAAAATATTGATGTCTATCTTCCAAGCCAATATTCTATTCACACGATATCTGCAAGGAAATTTCCAAAGCCGTATCGTTCAAGACTTCTGGACCATACTTTTTTCAAAGATTTTTCTAAAGAAGAAATGATGGTTTATAAATCAATAAGACCGGGAAATCGTCCAGGTGAACCTACAGTGAATGAGCTTCGTTGGATTCAGTACGAACCTACTGGTTTGATTTATTATAAAATTAATTTTGAAGACGATCTTCAACTACTTCCTACCAGACCTAAACATGTCACCAAATTCAATTCTTTTCCAAAACTATACGAATCGAGACCTACAATATCAAAAGATAAGTGGAATGACTTACAATCGTTAAAGGCATTTATGCCATCAGACACCCATGCTTTTTACGACAATTTAATTTGTGAAGGCGAGAGCAAAAGAACGTTAAAACGGCAACAGGCAGTAGAAAAAAAAAACGAAAGCCGAAAAAAAATTAAGGAAGTTACCAAAAAATGAAACATATTAAGACTGATTTAAATACTAAAATTGTTTTGTTTTTTTTTTATTTATATTAAAAAATGTATTAGTCAAGAAGACGAATTATTATTATTATTTTTTACTAAGTATTTTTTTTTATGGTGTTGTTTTAATATTTTATAATGAGAACCTTCAAACTCATTATTTTCGACACGAGGAGTGATTTAATGCTATGTTTTATTTAATTTAAAATTTTCTATGTTGTTTTAATATTAAGAGAATTTTTTTAATGTTGTGTTTTATTTTATTCTATTTTGTTAACTATTAATTACAAATTAATTATAAACAACTATTATCAGTATTAACTCATTGTTTAAATTTGATTTGTTTTTTTCTTCTGTAACATAACCTATCTACACTAAATTTATATGACAACACCACCTAACTCAAGTATTTTGATTAATTTTTTACTTTTTTGTTGTTTTTTTACTTAAAATTACAAAAAAAATATTCAATTTAAGTAAAAATGTTAAAATAATCATAAAATGTACCACCCAATTACACAGAATCCAGTTTTTTTGTTCTCCTGTAAAGTTGATAAAATTGAGATAGGTGGTGTTACTTCTTAAGCGACGAAATTTAAAATTAACAGTTAAATATTAAGATGTATGATACCATATTGACACGGTACGTTACGGTCGCCAGTACAAAGTACAGGCACCGCAACGACCGGTCTGCGCCTTATCAACCACCACTACGGGCGAAGTCAGACCGACATAGTCAACTCTCCCACCTCGCCGAAAAGACATAGGGTGGGACGAGAAGACAGGTCGGCCCGGACGAGTAACGGCCGCCCGGTATCGGTCTCTTTTGCAAAAACCGTCATACCGACAGCACTACGTCGTTATTTAAAACATTATTATTATATTCACAACCATTGTGAGCGTCTCTTAGTTTTTTTTATTTGGTCTCTTTTTTTTTACGTCGACAAAAATAAAAGAAAATAAAAGAACGGCCCGCACCAGTGTCACAGTGTGTTCCGCGACACTGTATATATTTTTATTTTTATTTCTATTTGTTTTGTTTTTAGATTCTAAACGAAGTGATGAATGTATTGCTTTTACAATGATGTGTGTTTTTTTTTTTTTTTTTTTTTTTTTTTTTTGTGTCTGACTCCAACATTTGGAGCAGTAATAATGCTCCGATTTTTGACTTCAGCCCCTCTATGAATAGGGAATTGAATCTAGTTGGTACTTTAGGGGGGTCAAAATTAAAATTTTCTAATAGTTTTCAAAAAAATCGAGAAAAACAAAAAAAAAATGACAGAAAAATGGCAATTTTACGGAAAAACCACTTTTCGACAAAATCGATTTTTTGATTTTGCTGTAACTCAAAAACTAATCATTGTAAATACTTGAAATTTTCACCAAATGTTTATATTATGGTTATCTCTTTACACTTAAATTTTCAAAATATTTTGACCATTTTTAAGCTACTAATAGACAATTGAAATTTTCGACTTTTCTAAGTTTTTTTTTCTTCAAATGCCGATAAAAAATTTTTGGGTGGCCAGAAAATCTTGAAAATTTAATACAAGGTTTCTTATAAGTTGTTCTTAAAGTGATAAAAAAAAATCCGAAATCGTTAGTCACAATTTTTTTTTATAAGTGCTTAAAGTTCGAATTTATACGAAATATTTCAAAATTTAAATTAAATTTCATACGCTCATAATGCGAATGTTGGCCATAGTAACCATAGTAACATATAAAAACTATACTATTTGTTTCAAAATAGAATATTTGACAATATTTAAATATAATATATCCTAAACTGACAAATCATCTTCGTTCAGAATCGTTTTTCGTATACAATGATACCTATCATTGCATTCAAATTTAATCTACCTTAGTCCGAAGTCCACCCCATCCCCTAATGTACAGCAGAGCGATACTCACTTACCCGCTTTTTTTTTTTTGCTATCGTTAGTGGCTCTTTTGCCGTGTGGCACCACGACACGCCACGTGCCAAAGATTTATATATATATATATGGACGGCGCACGGGTAAAAGGGAATAAGTCAATTTTGGCCATTTTTCGATTATTACGCCATCTAGTAGAAAAATTAATTCTACGTCATTTAATATCGAAAGTAAAAATATTGTTTGATTATTTTTCTTAACTTAGTCCGCCGGAAAATGAATCAAGTCATAATCACAATTAATAATGCGCGGGTAAAAGGTAATAAATCTTATCAATAAAATAGTGTTCGTGTAAAATGGAACAAGTTGACTTGTTCTATAATTCGCAGTATTGTCGTAACATAAATGATAATAAAATATAATAAAATTATTGCTTGTTGTTATTTTCTGAATCTAATAATAACTTAAAATCTATTTATTGAGTATTAAGTGTTTAATCATAAATTAATGATAATGAATAATATTATGTTCTGACTATTGCTGTATTTGTCGTCTAATTTGAAAATTAAGTTGTTTGTATAAAAAAATTTTACTTATTTCATTATATTTTTAATAATGAACAAGCCAGCTATATCTAAAAGAAGTCAATTAATATTACAAAACACGTCGTCTGTTGTTACTAAGAAGGCAGAATATAATCGACAGTTGAATTTTGAGTCTATTCCAAAAATATTTGAGACTGATAAAGTAAGTCACTATTTTTTAAACATAATTTAAAATATGTTATATTACTTTAGTAAGTACCAATTTTTTTTAAATATATTGGTTTGAAATATATTTATTCTGCTTAAATTTATATTTTTTTTGTAGGTAATTGAGTGTAGTTTGACATTATCGAAAGGCAATCTCAAAAAACTTGAAGAAGTTGAATCTTTCAAGATAAAAAATGATTTAGAAAAATGTGAAAAATGGTTATATCAGTATGAATTGACATCTACTCCATTGGAAGAACCGTATATTCTAAAAGTCCATGGACCAGTATTAGTACAACACCATAGTATTGTACAAATCTGTTCAGAGGTAAAATATTTTTAGTTTTCCTACAATTAGGTAGTTGTTTTACTTTTGAAAAAGCCATGAGTGAATAACATGTTATTGTATATCAAATAAGAATAACAATCAAATCTATGAATATAATCTACAATAGATTTTTATTTTTTTATTTTTACTTTTATTTATTCTTCAAGAAGATAATGGGCCCCACTGAACATGTACGTTGTGGGGGCCCATGAGTTCACAATAATTATAAATATAAAATCAAAAAACGGTTTAAATAAATTAAATAAATACAATTTTGTAATATAATATGATATAATATAAATTAAAGTAAATAGCTAAAATTAAACATAAAAACTAAAATAATCTATCTTAATATAAATAAAATAATTATTTATTTTCCATAAAAATATATATATTATATAGCTACTTATTATTAGTTATAGTAATAATATAATCTGTGAAAATAATTTATTCTTATAAATAATTGTTAACAAATAACACTAAGTTCAATTTATTTTTATTTTAGTGTGCCAATGCCCAATACAATATTCATATTTATTACTAAAATTAATACAAATTTATTATTTTTGACTCTGTGCTATAGAATGATGATGATGATGATGTTGATGATTTAGATATTGATCTAACCTATAGTCCACCTAACCATGATGTACCTGATTTGAACTTCAATTGTAATATTAACACTGAAAGTCTAAAAACTACAACTTTACTGAGAAGACCTGACACAGTGGAAGCTAATGTTGAAAACATTGAAAATCAACCGAAATCTAAATCAAGAATAATTAGAGCTGAAAGAAAACTAAAGCGTAATTCAAGGAAGTCATATGTCACAGAAAGTGGAAAAGAAGTACCCGAAAGAAAAATATTACAATTGGGCAATTGTCTTTTAAAATGTGCAGAAAAAATTAGCCAAGAACATATTCAAAGTTTGTTCACCAAATATTGGCAAATGCATGACCGAAATAGAAGAGCTTCATATTTATCTGGACTAGTTAATTTTCAACCAAAAAGTACTGAAAGAAAGAGACGATCTACTTCAGAAAAACAAAAAAAAGGTCGATAACTTATAATTATCAAATACCATTTAATGATAAACTAATTAAAGTCTGTAAAGCTTGTTTTTTAAAAATATTTGAAATTTATTTGGACAATCTTCCAACAAAAAATGATAACTAGTGTAAACAAAACAACTCCTGACAAAAGAGGTTGTCATTCACCTTTAAATAAAAAAACACCAGAAGACATCAAATTAATAAAAAGAAGTCTCAAGTCTTTACCTGCATATGAAAGTCATTACTGCAGAAAAGAATCGTCAAAGTTATACTTGCCTTATCATTTTACTTTAATTAAATGCTATGAAATGTATTCAAAGGATCTTATTAGTCCAGTTAGTAGGAAATTGTACGAGAAAATGTTTCATGAAGCTAATATAAAAATCAAGGAACCAAAAAAAGATACCTGTAATAAATGTGATGTTTTAAAAATGCAGATACAAATGCAAACTGATGGTCCTGAAAAAATAGTATTATTAAAGGAACAGGAACAACACCATAAAATGGCCGAAATGGCATATGCAACAAAGAAATTAGACAAAGCAAGCATGCAGATAGAAGACAATAAATTAGTTTTATCATTTGACCTGCAGCAGTGCTTACCCACACCATCACTACAAAATTCTATTGCTTTTTATAAGCGTCAGCTTTGGACGTATAATCATACTATACATAACTTGAAGACTGACCAAGCAACCTGTTATATATGGAATGAATATATGGCAAAAAGAGGGGCAAATGAAATAGCTTCTTGTGTTTATCATTATTTAATGAATTTACCTGCTCAAATAACACATGTTTGTCTCTATAGTGATTCATGTCCCGGCCAAAACAAAAACAGCATATTTTTGGCTATGTGCTTGTACGTTTTGAAAAAATCACCTTCTCTTGAAGTCTTAGAACACAAATTTTTAGTACCAGGACACACCCGAATGGAGTGTGATTCTGATCATGCCCAGATCGAAAAAAAAAAAAGGTTTATGATGCACCAATATATCACTCTTATGACTGGGCACAACTTATTCGCTAACTGGGAAAAAAACACCTTTTGAAGTAATAGAACTCAAAATAGAAGAAATATTGGATTTGCTAGTATTTTAAAAACAGCTGTTACAGGTATACAAATGAAGAAAATAAATAAAGATGGACACTAAATAAAGTGGAAAGATATAAAATGGTTTAAATATAAGAAAAACATAGAAACGACAGTGATGTATAAAAATTCACTTGAGCCAGATGAAGAGTTTTACTTAATAGGTATGGTAAAGTGTGGAAAGCATAAAGAAAATCTAACAGAATTTATAGTTCCTATATATTATTCAAAACCTAATAACATTTCTAAAGAAAAAAAAAAGATTTACTCTCCTTACTGAAGTATATTCCTGATTTATACCATGATTTTAATAAAAACCTTAGTTGTATCAATAATATTCAAGATCCATTGGTTCAGGAGGAAAGCGATGAGGACTAAACTATAATATTATTTTGTTTAACATTAAGTAAATAATTGTTAGAACATTTTATTTACATTATTAATAATTTTGCATTGTAATTTTAGTTCAGTGTTATTTTATCTATTGCTATTAATATTTATAATTTTAAAGTATATTACATATCGGTTGTGTTATGCCTATGACTAAGTTTGTTATTTATTTTATTTTATTTTTTAATTTTCACCAATTTTAATTGAAGTTAGATAAATTGAAAAAAGTTTTTATATTATTTTGTTATTCTTTGCAACATTTTACAGCTAAATATTGTTATGTTTTTGTATTTTGTTTTTAATAAAAACCAGGTATTCAAATATCAGATTTGGTGAATTTGATATAATATGAGTAAACTTTTAATCATTTTAATTCCTAACCTAATCGTATTTATTAAAATCAAATAATATGATTCAACTATAAAATGTATAAAGAATAGGTCATTAGATACTTAAAAGTTATAAGTCAGTATCATGATGTGTAAGAAGTAATAAGTCATGTGTAAAAAGGTATAAGTCAGCTTCATGATGTGTAAAAAGTAATAAGTCACTTAAGTACAATAATGAATCAAATTTTCAAAATATTTTGTTATACAATGGTGAAGTAACTCATTAAGTGACATTTTTGAAGAAGAATAATTAAAAAAAAAAATTATTAAAGAAATGTGAAGTTTTTTTTGTTTCCTGAAAACTATCGTTTTTTGACTAATTCCCTTTTACCCGCGCGCCGTCCATATATATATAATAAAAGCCAACTACACCTTAAACGAGTGTTTTCTTATTTCGGTGTTCTTATATAAGTGTCCGATATCGTCGAGATCGAACAAATTTTACGAGCGGTGCACCGCGAATCAATCACCCTCTTCATCGCCGGCACCGTCTCAATATGTATCATATTAATACCATGAATTGATATTATTTGTAACTCCCTTTAAGGTAAGTATAGAAAAAAAAAATTAATTTTACAATTATTTATTGAATAAATTAAAATTATACATTCATGTACACATAATATTAAGTACCTAGTTATAATTTACATAGGTACAAATATTAATATAATAAGTATAAGTATAATATATAATATATATAAATTAATTTTCATTAAAATTATAAAAAAAAAATTGATTAGGCTAAATGATAAGTTACCTAATATTGTTTAGCAATCAGCATATTTTGCATTATACAGTTATAATTTAAAAACAAGACATATTTATAAATTAAATGATTTAATTCACGACGCGTCAAGTATACATAAAAAAGATATTTTTTAAACATCATAATTCAAGTCATTATGGCCCGATTTTTAACAAAATGTATATTTTTACACAATACCTACATAATTCTGATTAAATATATGATCAACATTGCCTAATTTCTAAATTCTATTTCTATACCTATTATTATCTTAATGCATACCTATTACCTATCTAAATAAAATATAACATTGTAATGATAATTATAATATTTATTGGGTGTTGGATACAAGTTCAATATGTTATAACTTTCGACCATATAAACCGATAGACGCGCCTTATCATATGCTTGTATAGGCACAATTATGCAGCCATCATGTTCAGTGATATGACGTCACGTTTGGGCAAAACAATTTTGACGTACATTTGGCGTTCACGGTTTTTGGTAGACAACTATAATTTTTACCATCGTTTTATTCTTCGCCTAATTATTATTTGTTTATACAATTAGACATATCATATTTTATAATACTGTTTTATGTTCTTATATATAATTCATACTTTGTATTTATTACAAATTTATAATATTATATTAATATACGTAAGTATATATGTATATATGTACCATTCCTGGCGCAGCTCTTATTTTATCAGAATAAGATCACAAAGAAAACAATGTGCAAAAAGATCAGAAAATTGAAATGCAATAATAATTAAAATATTTTTCATAATTCTAATATTATTAATAAATAAATTATCAATTGCAAAATTTTTCAAAAATAAATTGAATATTATCTTAGTTAAAGAAATAAAAAATTATAATAAAGAATGGAATCTACAAAACAATATGAATTATCTGTCAATGATGCTAAAATATTTAATTTGTTACAACAAAATGAAATGCAAAACGAAATAAGAAACTCTATATTAAATACTAAATGTTATGTACATTTTTGTAAATATGAATACTATGAAAATAATAATAAAAATATTAAAATAATGAAATATAAATAATATAATCTAAATAAAATTCCAATTAAAGGAAATATTTTAATTGTCGATCATGGTAACAATCAGTGGCGTACTCACGGGGGGGGGGTTCATGGGGTTTGAACCCCCCCCATTGATCGTATTTTTTATATTTCATATGGGTATCACAATACAATATTTTTTTACCAACAACATCATGGTATTCTAGTAAATTTTCAGAGCCCCCCCCATTGAAAATTCCTGAGAACGCCACTGGTAACAATATTTCTGGAAATGGAAAACCGTATGCTTCTACATTACTAGAATCACCAACATGGATTGAAATTTGTAAGATAGCTAATGATTTAATAATTACAACCGGTACTTTTTATTTCAAATATCTCCATGATATTTGTGCTACGTGCTCTGATGTCCTATACCCATAATATAATACATAAAGGGGGCAATACATTGTAAGTTTGACTATTAACATAACAATCGCCCATATATACTAATAAAAGACGTAGAAATGAACATACTACCGAATAACGTGAGGTGTGTAGCAATCACACTAAAACGGCGTTTAACTAGGCCTATTAAAAACAATGATAATAAAACAACTTTTTGACTCTAACCCGCAGAACAGGGAAACGAATAAACTTAATGGTGTGTCAAACCTAACCCAACCATAAAACACAAAATCATAATATGTAGGTAATATAATTTTAATCATATCGCGAGTTCCGAGAACTCGAATACAGCGCTTGTGGTTGACCACCTGCATGTGGGCGGATGGTCACCGAACGTCATCATCGCACACGCATCCTCTGAAATGCGTAATAACGTGAGAAGCGAATGACCTGATTACGAATTGGCCAGAAGGGACATGAGTAGGAGATCAGGGGACACTGACTATATAAGGGGGCCCAGAAGAGGACTCCCTCAGACGTGATATTCCAGAGTTAGCGCAAGTTATTTTTTCAATTAAATTAATTATTTGGACTTAGAATAATTTTCAATCAGTTTAATAAAACACTTAGAAATATTTTGACTACTTTATTTCGACACGACCTGTATTTTTCGACAAGCTGCTGGCCCACTACAAATTTGGCGCAATCGGTACTGGAATTCTTTCAAGTAGAATTCTTCGGCTGGATTTATTTTTTTTAAATAAAAAATAATTTTTTCAACTTCGAAATTTTTTCGAAATATTGAAAAAAATTTCAAAGAAGAATTCAAAGAGGCAATTCAATCACGAATCACTGTTGAAGAGGACAACTGCAGAACGTCAACTTCAACGACTCTGAGAAAGAACCGTACGCGTAGCAAGCCAACAGAATCAACGTCGAAAAAAAAAAATTCAACAACTAGAAATGGCGCCATCAACAACTCAAGCCGTCGTAGTGTAAGTTATAATTTTTTTTTGTAATGTAAAATAACTATTAAGTGCTAGCTCTGATCCGTCTCCTTTGGAATTAATATTCCATCGTAAAATTTTTATTGTGAAGGTGTATATATATATTCTCCCCGTAAAATAAAATAATAAATTTTTAACAATCAATAATAATTTTTCTAAGTAATAAAAAAATAATTAAATAAATATTAAAATAAAAATTAATTAAAATAATTTTTTTTTAAAGTTGAAATTTTGCGATTAAATAAAATAAAATAAATTAAACATTTAATAAATAATAAGTTATAAAATAATAATTTTTATAATACTTAGGAAATTTTTCAAATTCCGATTTTTGTGTTTAAATAAATAAATTAAATTAAATTAAATATTAATGAATAAAATAAAGGAAATTTAAATAAACAATAATTAATAAATAAAATATTTTGTTGAAGTAAAATAATTGCAAACAGTTATAAAAATAATTAATAAATAATAAGTAACATAGAAAATTTTTCTAACAGTCAAAATAATTAAAAATTTTTTTTTATTATAAAAGAATATCAATAATTTAATATCAATAATTAATTATAAAAGTAATATAGAAATAAATAAATGATGGTTGGGATTTGAAAAAAAAAATAAAATAATTTTTCGGACTTAGAAAAATAAACGTGAATAAAATAAAATAATTTTTTCAGATTTAGAAAATAAATGCGAACATTTTTTTAGAATAGAATTAAATATTTAATAGAGGATTTAAATAAATATAAGAAAAAAAAAGAGTGAACATAAGAAGTAAATAATTTATTGAGAATTAAGAAAATTTTTTAGGGTTTTACGTTGAAACTAACACGTAATAATTATCGTTTTTGAGAGAAAAATTTATAAGGGTAACCGTTGAAAATAATAAGGAATAAATAATTTGTTGAGAATAAATAAAAGTAAAAGTGAATATACGTTGAAAATAATACGTAATAAATAATTGTTGAGAATAAATAAAAAGTGGATAATACGTTGAAAAATACGGGAAAATATTTAATTGAGAATTAAAAGAAGTTGATTTATTAGAGAAATATATGTATCACAATTGAGAATTTTATTGAAGGAAATTAAATACTATTATTGAGTTATTAGAAGGCAAAGTGGTAAGACCTTATATTTTGTGAATTTATAAAAGACAGTGAAGTCTTAAGTTTTATTGAGTTATATTGAGAATATTTGAGTTTTATTAGGCAAAATACCTATTTTATATTGAGAATAATTGTGAATTTTATTAGGCAAAGTACCTATTTTATATTGAGAATAATTGTGAATTTTATTAGGCAAAATACCTATTTTATATTGAAGAAATAATTGTGCATTTTTATTAGGCAGAGAGTCCTATTTTGTGTTGAATAAATAATTGAAAAAATAATTGAGAATTTTAATTAGGCAGAAATAAGCCCTATTGTGTTGAATAAAATAATTGTGATTTTTTAGGCAAGAAATAAGACCTATAGTGTTGATTAAAAAAAATTGAAGAAAATAATTGTGAATTTTAGAGGCAAAGGCCTAGTATTTGAAAAATATATGAAAATAATTTTGGAAGAAAAACGATAATAATTAAGTTAGAAAAAATAATATATAAAAAATAGAATATTATTATGTTTAGCAATTAATATAATTTAGTTAAAAAAAATCAAAAAAAAAAATATTATATATTAATTTAGCCGTAATTTATTATTAAGGATTAAATAAGTTAATTTGTATTTAAGTATATGAGTAGAATAGACAATTTGTTTTACAAATAATTTAAGAATAGTTATTTTTTCGGTGATTAATGAGTAATATAAAAATTAATTTATGAATAGTGATACGGAAGGAAGTATAATAATTAATAGTGAATCTAAAGAAATAGGAATTCAAGTGGAATTAAATATAAATAAATCTGATAAAAAGAAAACAGATATTGAATTAAATACAGCGGAAGGTTACGGAAGTCCGCAAGAATTTGATAAAAATAAATATTTAAGTGAAATAGTAGAAAAAAGTTTATTAGATACAAGTATTAAATTTACTTCAATTAACGAAATCGAAAAAAGGGTTATAGGTTTGCGCACAAAACCGAATATATTGCACGCGCAATTACAACCAGTAACAAGAAAACCTAGAGTAAAAATGGCGGAAACTAAAGTTCTATTAAAAGATATATATATATCATCATTAATACCAAATTGCGCTGACGAAAAAGATGTATACGCGTTTATTAGGGCATGCGATTACGCATGTGAGGCGATAGAAAGGGAACAATTACCTTTATTAGTCAAATTTATAGCAACTAAATTAACAGGTAAAGCATTAGACGTATGTCGTTATAGGGAAACTTCGACTTGGGAAAATATAAAAATAATTTTAAAAAACGCATTTGAACAACCATTATCCCCGCAAACACTTCAAATAAGTCTAAACTCCTTACGCATGCGAAATGACGAAGATGTACTATCTTATAACGGTCGCGTAGAAAAATTGTATTATAATTTATGTAACGCAACTGTAGCAAATAAACCCTCGGAAGAAGCGAAAATTCTTAGGCAAGCGATAACGGAACAGGCATTGGCTATTTACATTAATAGCTTAAAAATGAATTTACAAACAATAATACGTGCGAGAGATCCAAAAACTTTAGAAGTAGCTATGCAAATAGCCAGACAACTGGAAATCAAACTTAGCCATAATACGGAAATAACGCAGAATGATGTAAAAAAGGAACAAAACGCGAATAACTATAATAATAATAAACGTTGGCAAAATAATTATCAGGGGAATAATAACGCGCAGCAATTTAATAATTATAACAATAAGTAGTATGAAATAGAGAGTTCTGCTGGTGATCCCATGATCCTCGTGATCCTTGGCTCGTAATCTCGTGATCGCCGTGATCCTTGGCTCGTAATCTCGTGATCGCCGTGATCCTTGGCTCGTAATCTCGTGATCTTTGATTGCATACGTGTGTGATGTATATTTACCCCACCACCATATGATCCGGTACCTACGTAATCAATATATATTTTAATATTATCAATTAATATTATTATCAATTATCACACTAACCTAATCGATATTCGTGAACCTTGATTGCGTACGTGTATGACTTATATTTACCCCTTCACCTGAACCCGATCACACAAGTATGCGATGTATATTTACCCCACCACCATATGATCCGGTAAGTAATCAACATATATTTTAATATTATTATCAATTAATATTACTATCGATTAATATTATTATCATTTATCACATGTTATTATATATAAAAACTTACTATAACGCAAAAAAAAAAATATAATATTCTGTGTTAGGATCGAACCGAGTGTATGTACATATTACTTGTTCATACTACCCACCTCGACTCTAACCCATTTAAAATATATTCGAATTATTATATCATATAATATTATATAAGTTTTGATGACACTATATTAAAATTAAATACTGTTAGTACTTAGAAATCTCTTAATCGTTAGACTTCTAGATATACTCAACAACAACAAATTAAAATACCTATTAGTGAATAATACAGTGATAATTGATATACATAATGAAATTTGTACCTTCTCACGAAATGTTATCATACCTGTTAGTGAATAACATATTAATATCCAATCTAAACTATAGGTACAATGTACTACGTTAGACTCTTAGATATTATACTTATCAACAACAATAATATATCTCCTACCCAATAATGAACTCATCGATAGACACTTGGCTCTGCAAGAGCCGACATTCAATCAGTCTGTCCTTAGTCTTACACACTTGTAATTCTCATCTACGTTTCGAACAGTCGTATAAATTGTTCTGAGCTTATAGTTTTCCAAGTCTTATAATATTGTCTAGTGTTTATTATTTCTATAATTTTTCAGTGTTCAGTGTTTTTACAAGTTTTAAATTAAATTATAATATGGCCGGTTCAATCGTAGATAATGCTATCTTATACAACGAGAAGAAGAGAGCCTTCACTTATGTGCCGCCATCACCTCCGACCGAACTCATTGAGTCTACATCCTACGCGTTAGATTTTACAGGTCGAAAATTTATATTTATCGGTATCGATCCAACAGAACAATTTCAAACAGTTGTTCATTTATTAACATCATCACGTTATGTTAAAATTAGTATAGATTTTTTAAGACGTATATTCTCGCTTATGGGTAATATCTTATCTTTTATACTTAACATTCCGCAATCATATAAACGTATGACATTTCTGGATACCGATTCTTATAAAATATCAACTATGGTTTATAGTGGTTCAAACGTCCTAGTAATTGAATCTAAAGATATTGACGGATGCAGAGTCTTACTAAATCGTAAAGATTTAATAAGACTTCAGGAATTAGAATGGTGTATTACTGAGAATATTAATGAAAAAGAATTAAACATAAAGCCAAAAATTATGAGACAAATGGACGAATACTGTAAATATATAACTGAAAAGTGCTTACGAGTGGATTTACAACCTAAAAATTTGGAAGAAATGGAAAATTTCATTCGTACCGTAGAAATCAGACAGAGTATGGCTACACCGAGCTTAAGTCAAATTAAAATATTTGCTACTGTACAATTAGCTATACTTTGTATGGATCGATGGAACGCACAAAACCCTAAAGTAATAATTTATTAATATATTAATACGTATATAAAATAACATTTATTTTTTTATTTTAGCTATATGATAAGAATTTCAGACGCCTGTCATCTTTGTCACCTAGCTATTCACTAATAAATGATGAAATGAGTAGATTAGAAGAAAAAATCAATGCATGCGACGAAATCAATCCGTTAGAGAATGACAATAATTTAGTTAAGGTAATACATAAATGTAATATTATAAACAATCATATATATTTAATCACAAACTTTTTACAGTACAAGTATTCACCGATATCGCCAAACTATTCTTCAGACAACGAAATATCAAGTACCTATACAGAAAAATGATGATATATCTATTCTAGCTAAGGTAATTTATAAAATATCTGTCTTCAAATAAAAACAATATTGTATCTATTAACATACGTAATACGCCGCCTTCATCTCATATAATATATTTATATAAATTATTATTTTGTTTAGCCTATCGTAGAGAACAATGGATTTAGTAACAGTCTACCATCAACATCCGATGGGTACGATTCGGATAACTGTGGACAGTACCCTCCGTGGTTTATTACACCTAGATATATACAACCTTTGTCAACGAGTGATGCAGATGACGAGAACGATGGTCCAACTGTTTTCGTTCATTCACCTCCACCCTCACCATCATTCTTTAACAAGTCCGCAAAAAAACGGAGCGCTCAACACCCAACACCATTGCGTAACGTAAAGCGTAGATTATTATAATATTTATAAAAGTTAAATGATTTAGATAATATGTAGAATAAAAATAAGCATGATATATAAAAAAAGTATTTTTATTTATTAATATTAAGGTTTACAATAAATATTTACAAGGTTCTTACTTCTCCATTAAATGGATTATAAGTTATAATTTGATCATGTAATATTAAACAATATGCTGAAGTAGCAGATGAGAACGCTTCATCAACTTCAAGTTCAATCCTGAGGTCTACGGTTGACATTTTCACGTTGTCGTTCTGCCGACTCATGTCGACAACAATAATTGGAGAAAGATTTTTGAAATCCGAACGGTTCAATAGAGGTGTCACATCGTTATAACCATAGTATGATTTCTGGAACTCGGTATATACGTGATATAATGTAGCCATCTTGTTCTTAGTAAAGTCGCTTTGAAAATCTTCATATGGGAATACTTCAGAGTTTAAATAGACCTTTACGTTTTTAATTTTACAATGATCGAAAAATGACATTGCTTTACTCGAGCTATTTTTCCTATCGGTTTGAAAACCGATTATGACATATCTAGGTTTTTCTAATTTGTTAGATGTCTTTACTTTCCACGAATGCGAAGTGTTTTGAGGTAAAAACGGATATTCACACAGTTCCCACGATCTAAACGCACATGTTAGAGGTTTCTGATTGTTGATTACTTTCAACAGTCGTATTTTTTCTCTATCACTCACTTTCACTATAGGCATTCTCCACAATATTTTTGTTATGTTTATTTTAACGTCTTTTAGTTTAGGAGCGTCTACTATTTCATTATTTTTAAACTGTTTAACAGCATTCATATCGATCGATGCTCTATTTAATATAAGTTGTTGATTACAGTTTATTAAAATACGTTTATAATCTTCACAAAAACCAAACAAATCTTTAAGATTAATACATCCGTTAAAATTGCCACCATCAATGAAATCTTTATTTACATTTTTAATATCACTATCCCAGGCAGCGTTATGATGCGATATAATATTTGATTTATTATACGAACAATATCCTTTTAATGTAGTCGAAATACCTGGGTTAACAAGTTTTTGAATTTGAGTACCGTTTATTTCATATTTCATTTCAGAGAAAAGAAATGACAGTCCATTGTTTATAAATCTAATTTCTTCAGTTATTTCTGTAGGTTTGGTTATTGTACCCTCGATGTAAATATAACTCTCACATGGTAAAGTATAAGACTCTGTGTTATGTAAAGCAATACGTACTTCATCGTTATTGGAGAGGGCAGATGTTGAATAAGGTAAAAATGAATGATATTCAATTTGAGTTATTTTACAATCATCGGTGTATTCAGCCGTGACATCTAAATACATATCATCCATATTAAATAGCGTTTAGCGAGCGTAGAAAAGCCAAATTTTCTGGTGTTAGACTATGTTCAACTAGTTTACGTTTAGAATATATTTTCTTCTTAGGAGTTGTTACCTTGATAGTGTTTCTAACACGACTAACAGGTTTTACATATGCATTCGTATTTATATTATAAAATTGTAAGCCCATCACGAGTCTTGAATTAATAATCGTATTGATACTGGTTCACCTCGTAGATCAATCAACTCATTATCTTGATTTTTTAAAATTATACTTGCATGCGTTATAGATGTAGCATTGAGAGAATAAAACACCAAATGTGT
The DNA here is from genome assembly GCA_020882235.1 of Schizaphis graminum. NCBI lineage: Eukaryota > Metazoa > Arthropoda > Insecta > Hemiptera > Aphididae > Schizaphis > Schizaphis graminum. The sequence goes on along the minus strand of CM037035.1, from coordinate 10,875,156 downwards.
TGGAACCTCTATTATTTTATAGCCTGGAGGTACATTCGGATAAAACTCATGTATTGTATGACACTGCTTACCGTTGACGAATGAACCCATAACCAGATTTGAATCGATATATATACAGTTTGTTTTGGTAATATTAACCAACGTATCTGATTCGTGATTGATATTAGCATCATATTTACCATTTTTAAACCCTAACAACTGCCCAATACTATTAGACATGGAAAAATCTACAGTTTCACTGCAAAACATTGAACATTTTAATGTATTATTATCTGCTCTCAATACGAATAAAATATCCGACTTGGGTAATGCACGCTTTATTGCCGCCTCAATTTCTTTCAACTCGTAAGAGCCTGTAGGTATTGTGTAACTAGTGCTTACACGTACATCGAGATTATTATATACGAAACCTAGTTTATTGCACTTGTCGTTTACATTAGGTATAGAATTATTCGTTTGAAAACCTAACAGTCCGATTTTTGCATTTTTACTTACTTCTATAGGTGGGAAAAAGTCGCATGATAATTCGCTTGAGTTGCCGGTTAAAGTTATAGTATACATGATAAAAATTTTAAACACAAGTGCCAACAGTTTATTGTATTATATTTTTGATATCGTTCGTAATTATATTCAATATTGTATCCGTTAAAATATTTCTGTAATTCTAACGGAGGGGGTATGTTTCCGTAACTGTCAAAATATTTAACTTGTTTTCCGATTTTCTTATACGCTACCCAATGAGTACCTGTACCGATTTCACTGTCTAAATTAACTACAGCTGACTCTTGATTTTTGATACGTTGTGGCAACTTGTCTCTAGAAAATACACCGATGAAATGAGGTATTTTCAACAAAACAGCGTATTTTATAATCTCATAATCGTACAACGCTCTATCGGGTAACGTGACAATTAGTTTTTTGAAGATTTTCTTGATTTCTTAACTGATCCGCCCTTGTATGGTGGTACCCTTGTATGGTGTTTATAAGAACTACCTTTATGAGGTGCTAGATATAGACCTTTACCTAAATGAATAGGAGTGTTTTTACCAGAATTTAATTCATTCACGACTTTTACTATATTACCAACACCACCGGTAAGTGCGCCTAATGCAGATAAACCAGCAAAAATAGGTATTAACGGTAAAACACCACCCTTTTTTGGTATTGGTATAATTCTTGGAGTTTTAGTCTTCTTATTTTTAGATTTTTTAGATTTTTTCGCAGCTGACAGACATGTTTTTACTAATTTAGTTATATTATTTTCATTCATTTTATTTTTGATTGAATTTTTAGCAGCTGAAACAATTTGTTTAAATCCGCATCCAGCGCCCATCTTACGTTTGACCTTCATGGCTGTAGTAACTAGCCAAGACGCAGCTTTTTCCTTGATACCAGTGTTTTTAGATTTAAACACCTCCCACGCTTGATTTTCCAATATTTCGTCTGCTCTATGCCTATCAGTTAGCGAATTACTTTCTTCGTATGCGATATCGTGAGCTCTGGCCAACTCGTCAAGACGGTTTATTCCACGTTCTCCACGTGCTAATCTTTCTTTTAATTTGGTTCCAGGACCAGCAAATCTATAACATAAATATATAATTTAGTTGAGATTTTAATAATATATTACAATGACTTACCTGTAGCCTGGTAAATGTAATTCCACGGGTAAATGATTTATAACAGAGTTAATAAGACCGGACCCCTTATTGTTGTTCCGCTTACGAACGTGAGACATCGTGTGACGCTCTCACTAACATAGCATCTGTATTTATAGTGAAAATTTTTTTTTTTAAAAATGCGCTTTATCGAGCAAGAGAAAAAACTTCGAATTTATAACATTAATACCCCTGATACTATACAGTTGAGACACGGCGAGCTTTTCCCAAATACGATAAGGTCTTTAGTACTCGGGAGCTCGGGATGTGGTAAAACCAATCTTATATATTTTCTACTAGTCGATGAAAACGGTTTACGATTTGAAAACGTTTATATATACTCTAAAACACTTGAACAACCAAAATATAAACTATTAAAACGTATTATTGATAGTATTGACGGTATCAATATTTTTACTTTTTTCGAGAATGATAAAGTAATTCCACCTGAAAAAGTCTTATCAAATTCAATTTTTATCTTGGATGATGTTATCGGGGAACAGCAACAAGTAATAAGAGAATATTTCTCTCGAGGTCGTCATAATAAAATAGATATATTTTATCTGGCCCAGAGTTATTCTAAAGTACCTAAACAGTTGATACGTGATAATGCAAATTTAATAGTATTGTTCAAACAAGATGAAACCAATTTAAGACACGTGTACAACGAGCACTGTTCTGGAGATATGCCATATATGCAATTTAAACAGTTTTGTGTAACATGTTGGAACCGTGATAGGTTTACATTTGTCGTTATTTGTAAAGATAGCGATCGTGATAACGGACGTTATCGTTTTGGGTTTGATACTTATGTAGTTATATAACACGTTATAAATAATAAAAATGTGTCATTCAAAACGTAGTCATGACAGAATCAACTACTGTTTTAGATGAGCTAGTTAAAGCTAAGGAAAGTATCAAACGTAAATATATTGCATTAAAAACCGGGTCAGATAATGTTCAACAATTAATGACACAGACATTAAAACCAATTATCGATCCTTTAACTAAAATATCAAATAAACCCGGATTATCGTTGATCAAAGAAAATAATAACGATAAATCGAAAAACTCATTTGCTAACGACTATCAGCAAGAAATTGAAAATTGGCTTCAGTCTACAGACTTGGATAAAATCTATGGTCCGAAAAAACTTCCAAACGGCTATATTATCTTGGGTATAAAGAAGTAAAATTCATTGAAAACACTATACTTATTGATGGTACTGTTTACCCATCAACATCAGGTCTTATACAGTTATTATTTTTGAAAAATCCACTTGTTTATACTGACAACGATTTAGCTATATATAAATCTATATTAATTCAAACATCGGTACATTTAACTACAAACGGAAAAAAAATAAAAAAGGGTAGCTCTAAATATTCTACAGTTATCAGGAAATTATTTCTCTCGGGTGGCGGGCTGTCCATGAAATTACAGAAAAATAACCTAGTATATTGGGATAATCCAAACGAGTTGGTCGATCGATTACGTTTACTTCTTGCGTCAACATCAGCCGGTAATACAGGTGTCTCTAACGAAATAATTTCGATTTTCGAAGAATTACGTGAGCTGGATTAATAAAACGAATTCCAAATGTCTAAACGGGAAATCGCCAACGAACTTCACAAGCCAGCAAGGAAAAATTTCACTAGGCGTAGAGTTAACGTTTATGGAAAAAATGATTTATGGCAAGCTGACTTGGTTGAAATGATACCATATTCAAAGAAAAATGGTGGATTTAAGTATATTTTATGTGTTATTGACTGTTTTACAAAACTTTCTTGGGCAATACCATTAAAGACAAAATCGGGTAAAGAAGTTACTAGTGCGATGGCTACAATATTACTTGTTCGTTCACCAAAACTTTTACAACTCGATAACGGAAAAGAATTTTATAACACTACTTTTGACGCTTTAATGACCAAGTATAACATACACAAATATTCAACTTTCAGTATTCTAAAAGCGAGTATAGTAGAAAGATTCAACCGTACTCTGAAACAAAAAATGTATAGAGAGTTCACTGCACGTAGTTCACACGAATGGGTTTCAATTTTACCAAAGTTGCTTGACGAATACAATAATTCACGACATAGGACTATAGGAATGACACCAGTACAAGCAGATTCCGACCCCGCATCAGTGGTAATAAAACAGTGTAAAATTAATAATGTAAAAATTAAATTCAAAGTCGGCGATAACGTTCGTATCAGTACACAAAAAGGCGTGTTTACAAAAGGTTATCTACCAAACTGGTCTACGGAAATATTCAAAGTTATCAAAATAAATAAAACATTACCCGTTACTTATCAATTACAAGATTATATGGGTAAACCTATATCCGGATGTTTTTACTCTGAAGAAATATACAAGACCAATTTCCCAAACGAATATTTAATCGAAAAAATTATACGTAGGAAGGGAAAACAAATATATGTCAAGTGGTTAGGATTTGATAATACACATAATAGTTGGATAAATGCATGTGATGTTAAGAAATAGTGTCAGTCGTACTTTAGCTATGAACGTGTTTGGTAGTTCTCAATCGAGTGATACTAAAAACATTGTAACAAATATCGAGCAGTCTTTCAAAACATATACACATAAATTTGATCAAATCGAGCATTTACTTGAAGAAAATTATAAATCCATTCATGTGCAGGAAGAACAAATAAAAACGATACAACTATCGTCTATAGAAGTTGCAGAGCAAGTGAAAAGTATTGGAGTTTTGCTAAACTATATGTGTATTGAATTGAGAAAAATATTACCTGACATAATAAGTACTATTGAATCTCATTATAAAGACAAGTCATAATGTGTTCGGCCATCATAGACATTCATTGCGTTCTTGGAGTAAAAAATAAATATTTTATTAAAGAAATGTCTATAATCGACATAGAAACATGGGCAACTCAACATTGGATTTTTAAAAATTCAAAAACTATGCAGGACAACAAGAGTCGAAAAACTAACAAGTGGTTGGAGCATAATTATCATCAACTATCTCTGGAATATGGCGATGTCGAGTACGAGGAACTCGGGAGGATATTGAATTCGTTGAAATTCGAGTGCATTTACGTGAAGGGTGAACAGAAAAAACAACTTCTTATGAACTATATTCCACATATTGCACTCATTAATATCGAAGACTTGGGCTGCCCTCGATTGGATCAAATTTGTAACGATGAAACTCTACCTTGTTGTATTTTTCATATGGAATTTAATCCAAAACAATGTACATTCTATAAAGTATTTGCTATAAGAAAATGGTATATAAATAATTCGTAAAAAAAAAAAAATAAAAAATAAAAAAAAAAAATAAAAAAATTGTATATATTATATTTAATAAACATAATAATATTATACGTTAACATTGCTTTTTTATTTATATTTTAATTAAATACAATGATTCCTATCTGAAACATTTATATAGGAAAAAAAGTGTACAGTAAATAAATATAAATGTATATATATATATATATAGGTAACTATATGGCTTTTGCATTAATCAATCTTAATAATTTATCAATTACATGCTTACATTCATATAATATTATAATACAACGTAAATATAAATTATTATAGTAATATATACAGTGCTATTTACAAATTGAATATATATATATATATATATATAATATTTTTAAAAACAGTGGTAGGATTATTTAGTACTGTACTGAAGAAGCTCTCTCATAAAACTTTTTTCAAAATCTAACCATCTACGTCCTTCACCATCTACCTCAAAATCAAGTTCTGACCACTCCTCAGCTTCTCCAGGTTCGTCTTCCCTATAAAAATTAAAAGGTAAAATAATTTGAAAAGTATATAGTTTTAATAACTTACTCTATACTGTAATGTCCATGAGCTAAGGTATGTATTTTATCAAACAATACCACTCGCTTGTCGTCATAATTGTTGTATGTTAACTTTTTTGTTTTTATTGTCATGAGCTGGTGTTTGAACGATCTGATTGATACATTCTCTTGATATGCCTTTACTCCAGCTTCTTCAAACAAACACTTCCTATGATCTTCAAACGTCATATGGTTTTTAACCACATGAGACCGTATTCCCTTCGCCTTTATTTTTTCTCCTCCCACTCTATCTTCTTTATCTTTCTTCTCATCCTCTTCTCCAACATACATTTTAAAAGCATAAGATTTAGCTCTTAACCCACAGAACTCCGTAATTACATTTCCATTAACTTCATCAGAGAAGAACCCAGGAACCTTCCTCCTCACTGTGGTGTAGCACGGGTGACTAGGAGACAAGTCGGATGTGTCTACTCTATTCAATAAGTTAGTGTTGTTCAGTAGGTCTTTATAAAAGTCATCGGTTTTTATAAGGTATATCAATGAATCTGTAATAATGATATTAAATTATTATATTATATACATACAAGAGGTTAGTTTAAATATATTTACCTGTGTCAGTATACATAAGTTTAATCCTATCCTCATAATGCCTCTGCATCACATTGTAATGATAATCATACATCATAGTTTTACTAATATCAAGCACTGCAAATCCTATTGATAATAAATGTGTTAATAATGTATTATATAATTGTATATTATAAAATTTAAAAAGTCTATAAAAGTATATTTACCAATATAGATAGGTTTGTCAAAAGTAATGATCTTGTTTTCCAGTGCGACCGCGTTTAGGTTTTCACTATATCTAGTCACATGCTTAAATGTCGTTTTATTTATAAGTTTTTGTAATCGTCCCTCACACGATACTAACTCCATCTTCATCTCCTTCCTTTTCGATTGCATAGTTTTCCCTAGAAAATTAAAAAACTGATAGTAAAATAATTAATCAAATAAATAAAGTAACATACCAAATACTGTATTGTTCATTAATTTAAAAAAATCTTTTTCAAACTCATTTTTCGCCTTCTTCCTCATCTCTGTATTCAGGTTAATATATTTTGATAACCAATCTGACTGATCAAACTCCAAAACTCTGTGTACCTATATATATATATATTAAAAATAATTAAAAAATAGTTTAAAATCTTATAAAATATAAATATTTACCTTTTCAACTATTAAACCATTCTCTATAGCCTGTTGTAGGTTTCTATAATGAACGATATAATTTTTCTTGTTTTCAAACGTTGTCATCAGTTTCCGTAATTTAGATCCAGGCGGTATACTATTTTGTGGTAAGAAGGGGAGATCATTATGCTTATCATGTAAATTTCGTGGGTACGTCACATCTATCTCATACACTCGTCCTTTATCTGACGTTGGTGACATCTCGCTCAGTCCGTTCAGGTTGGATTCAACCCAGTTGAAGTTACCGTACGGCATATATTCCGACATTGCCCAACCGTATAAGTTGTTACCTATAAATCATAAAAAAGATTAAAAAGTTTGAAAAATAAAAATAAATTAAATATATTCTTACAATCCTGATATATAATCCACGATTTCTCCTTAGTCTTGTCATAACCCGGTGTCTTCATATTGTTCGCTTTCGCGTAGCGCATACACGCCTGCACCAATCCTCCACGAATACCTATTAAAAATATATAAGATTATTATTATAACCATATTTTAATAATAAAAATAATATACTAACCATTCTCAAACATCAATAACATATTGTAATCAGACAGCAACGCCAACTTTTGCTTCGTAAACTTTAACATAGCATCAAAACTTAACCCGGGTGCGGTGAAGTAGTGTGCTGCATCCAAATTGTATGTTGACATACATACATCACGGAAGTTTTCAAAAATATCCGCCAACAGCAATACATCGATTTTCAGGTATAAATCTGAATACTCACCCAACGTGTTACATCTAAAGTGGTCCCAGACCTCCTTCGCATGTTCAAATTCTGACTCCTTAATTCCCGACTCGGTCAATGTACTATAAAAATCTCTCTTTCGTGGTAATACTTTATCGTTCAACTTATCCCAACTATCAGTATACTCATACGGGTATACCCCCTTCCTCGTTACGAGTGGCATATCTTCGATGACAAAATGTTTAGATGTCTCAAGAAAGTTATTAAGGTCTGGTGTTATCAAGTTTTTAGCCAGAGATGATAGACTCGATGCCATAAATCTGAATGTGTCTATAAACCGTACAGTGAAGGTACTACTAATATATTTTGAAAAAGATATAAATTTTTCCTCACTGTTCGGGATAACTGATATAGACTCGGTATCATATCCAAGTTCGGTAATTATAAAGTGTGAGTCATAGTTAGATAAGTTATGGAAAAATATGGGGACAAATTTAGGCTGTTGTAGTTCTAAGTTACACTTGGAGCATAAAGTTTGCCTGAATTTTCCTGTTAGATGATCGTGGTCCATAACTTTATCACCCCCGGCTAAACTATATATATATATATATATATATTCAATTTGTAAATAGCACTGTATATATTACTATAATAATTTATATTTACGTTGTATTATATGAATGTAAGCATGTAATTGATAAATTATTAAGATTGATTAATGCAAAAGCCATATAGTTACCTATATATATATATATATTAGGGTGGTCCTTATATATATAGGTGAAATATTTTATTAAATATATTTTAATCCGTACCCGCTAGATTTGTTCAGTCACATAAGAAAGTAATTTTAGCAAAATTTTGTGGGCATTACTCAGCCCCTTCTGGTGCCGACATGGGGTTGAAAAATGGCAAAAGGGGGTAGTTTTGCTGTATTTCAAATTTATGTATAAAAATATAGCACTTAGCATAAAAATGTATGGGACCTTAATTATAGAGCTTTATAATATCTATAAAAAATAATATTACGACATTTTTCGTAAATTCATTATTTTCCAATAAAAATATTAAAAAAAACAAAAAAAAAATGTTTTTACAACATCGATTTTTTTTTAAAATGTTTATTATGTTTAACAAATAATTGGAGAAACTACAATATATGGAGTACAAATTATACTTAATTAAATTTTCTTAAAAAAGGTTATTATTAACGTCAGATTCATGTAATTAAAAATTCATTATTTTCTAAGAAATGTGTACTTAAACGTAAATTTAATATAATTATGATATTAATATTTATAATTCATATGGTTTACACATAGTTTCACGACTGTGATTAGGATATTTTCTACGATAATCTTGAACTGTCTGGAAGAAATTAAAAAAATTAATATAATCTTAAATAGTTTCTTAAATAGTTATTGAAAAAAATGTATTTACTTGTAACAAAAACTGCTTTTGTTCTTCATTTTTCGTAATTTTACAATTAAATTCTTCCATCAACTTAACATGGCGTTCGGCGGTATCATTAACGACTTTTAATGATTTAACTATCTCTTTTCCTTTTTTATACTCTTCGTTTTCTTCCCAATATATTGGATCTAGTGATAAAAAATTAGTCTTGATATCAAATCTATCAAACAGTTTTATTGATTTGTATGTAATTAGATCCACCGGCAAATCTTGGAGTATGAAATTAGGAATGTCTTCGATTTTCAATGAATGTTTTTTTTTAACTTCTCCCACTTGTTCATAATCTTCATGCTCATTCATTAACATTTTAATTGACATTCTTCTTTTTTGATCAACAGTAACACGATTGTCGAAAATAGAAAATGTTACACATTCATCACTAAGGTACCATAGATGGTTTATAAATTTCTTTAATGCAATTTCAGCTATTTTTTTGTCGTCGTTTTTATAGTTATATAATTTTTTTATAAAAAGTATATCATTAACAGGAGCCTTTATTGAATCAGGAGCAGTAAACCACACTTCAGCATAACATTTAATAATGAAACAACTAATTTTTTTAAGTGACATTTCTTCTGCAGAAGTTAGCTTAAATTGATTTTTAAATAATAAAATTTTTAGTGAATAAATACCCTTAGCCATCCATCGTGCCAAATGATAAGCTCCAGGTTGGCGAAATTTAAAATTGTCCTCAAGTTTTCCTCCGAGAAATATTACAATGAGCTGCAAAAACTCTTTGTAGTCATCACGGGGGAAACTATCTTGAAGTTTTATATTTGCAAATTCTAATATCTCATCGCGAACGTTATTTAATATATCAAAAGTCATAGAATCATCAGTCCACACGGAGTATTCATTTTTATTTATATTTCTCCAATTATTAACGAATCTCTTAAAAAGTGGTATATCTGGGCCAGATGATGGTGCAAATTTAGCTTCAGTAAATACTGCTTGTAGAATTATTTCGAAAATATGATGACGACAAGCTAGAAATAATACGTTTCTTCCTAATTTTTGCTCTAAAAGAACGCAAGCACCGTTTAATCTACCTGAGTTAGAAGCCGTGGTATCAAATACAAATCCTTGTATTTTATTTAATAATCCCCAATTTTCTAATTCATCATATACTGCTGAGCATATTTCACTGCCTGTGCCACTTGAAATGTGAGGGACTCCCAAAAGTTGTTCAGTTTTTTGGGCCGTTATAACAACGGGAAGTCTATCACACTTTTCTTTTCCAACTAAAGTAGGTAGAATCTTAGAATCCCAATGCACAATGCCATAATTTAAATTTAGATCGATAAATTTAGATTTTATGTTACCTGTATTATTTTTTCGAAATATTTGTCGACCATTTCTTATAGACGTTCGATTTATTGCAAAATCTTTTATATTTTTATTTATTACCAGTTTTAAAATATTCAGAATTTTGTTGTTTATATTTTCTTTTGTATTCTGCGTCTATCCGTGTTGCTTTTTTTTGTTCCTTTTCGGCTAATTTTACATCTCTACCAAGCATGCATCCAACACGTCCTTTTTGTCTTTGTAATGATAAAAATTCTTTGTCTTCGTCTATTTTAATTAAATTCATTGCATTTGAATGTGCAATGTCAAATAAATCATCCAATGCTTCTTCAAATTGTCTCTCCCTCAGTCGATATAAATTTCCAATTTTAGTTTTATTTTTTTCTAAATTTCGTAGTTCTTCATATAATTTTTTTAACTTTTTTGCACAATTATCACGATCTTGATTTGGAATCCGTGCCTTCTTCCAGTATATTAAACATTCGTCAATAGTTAGTAAAGCACTTGAGTTCAAATTTAAATGCACATTTCGCATATTATAGTATAAAACACTTAAACAATTTCGTTTTGAAGGCAATTTACTACCTGTAATTTGGTTATTCATCGTACCTACGAGAAAAATTTTATTTCGTGACATTTTAAACAGTAAAAAGTTAACATTGGACAGCGGACACTATGCTCGCGAGACGGCGAACCATAATGATTAAATACGTAAGTGTGTATTAAACATTAGGTATCATTTTACACGTCTATCTACGAATATATTGTTCAGTATATTATTATCTGAAAACATATTAAGATAATAAGTAAAATATAGATAATATCAATGATTGTAGATTATATTTTATTGAAATACCGGGCAATGAGCAACAATCTATTATTAAACAATTTTAATAAATGTCTCTACGACGGCTGAAAAAGTTTGAAGCGGTGGTTTTAATTACATGAAGCTGACTGTTACAGTAAAAAATCTAGCCTAAAGAAAATGCTAATAATAACCTTTTTTAAGAAAATTTAATTAAGTATAATTTGTACTCCATATATTGTATAGTTTCTCCAATTATTTGTTAAACATAATAAAAAATTAAAAAAAAATCGATTTTGTAAAAAACATTTTTTTTTTGTTTTTTTAATATTTTTATTGGAAAATAATGAATTTACGAAAAATGTCGTAATATTATTTTTTATAGATACTATAAAGCTCTATAATTAAGGTCCCATACATTTTTATGCTAAGTGCTATATTTTTATACATAAACTTGAAATACAGCAAAACTACCCATTTTTGCCATTTTTCAACCCCATGTCGGCACCAGAAGGGGTTGAGTAATGCCCCCCAAATTTTGCTAAAATTACTTTCTTATGTGACTGAACAAATCTAGCGGGTACGGACTAAATATATTTAAGTTTTGAAAATAAGGACCACCCTAATATATATACATTTATATTTATTTACTGTACACTTTTTTTCCTATATAAATGTTTCAGATAGGAATCATTGTATTTAATTAAAATATAAATAAAAAAGCAATGTTAACGTATAATATTATTATGTTTATTAAATATAATATATACAATTTTTTTATTTTTTTTTTTTATTTTTTATTTTTTTTTTTTTACGAATTATTTATATACCATTTTCTTATAGCAAATACTTTATAGAATGTACATTGTTTTGGATTAAATTCCATATGAAAAATACAACAAGGTAGAGTTTCATCGTTACAAATTTGATCCAATCGAGGGCAGCCCAAGTCTTCGATATTAATGAGTGCAATATGTGGAATATAGTTCATAAGAAGTTGTTTTTTCTGTTCACCCTTCACGTAAATGCACTCGAATTTCAACGAATTCAATATCCTCCCGAGTTCCTCGTACTCGACATCGCCATATTCCAGAGATAGTTGATGATAATTATGCTCCAACCACTTGTTAGTTTTTCGACTCTTGTTGTCCTGCATAGTTTTTGAATTTTTAAAAATCCAATGTTGAGTTGCCCATGTTTCTATGTCGATTATAGACATTTCTTTAATAAAATATTTATTTTTTACTCCAAGAACGCAATGAATGTCTATGATGGCCGAACACATTATGACTTGTCTTTATAATGAGATTCAATAGTACTTATTATGTCAGGTAATATTTTTCTCAATTCAATACACATATAGTTTAGCAAAACTCCAATACTTTTCACTTGCTCTGCAACTTCTATAGACGATAGTTGTATCGTTTTTATTTGTTCTTCCTGCACATGAATGGATTTATAATTTTCTTCAAGTAAATGCTCGATTTGATCAAATTTATGTGTATATGTTTTGAAAGACTGCTCGATATTTGTTACAATGTTTTTAGTATCACTCGATTGAGAACTACCAAACACGTTCATAGCTAAAGTACGACTGACACTATTTCTTAACATCACATGCATTTATCCAACTATTATGTGTATTATCAAATCCTAACCACTTGACATATATTTGTTTTCCCTTCCTACGTATAATTTTTTCGATTAAATATTCGTTTGGGAAATTGGTCTTGTATATTTCTTCAGAGTAAAAACATCCGGATATAGGTTTACCCATATAATCTTGTAATTGATAAGTAACGGGTAATGTTTTATTTATTTTGATAACTTTGAATATTTCCGTAGACCAGTTTGGTAGATAACCTTTTGTAAACACGCCTTTTTGTGTACTGATACGAACGTTATCGCCGACTTTGAATTTAATTTTTACATTATTAATTTTACACTGTTTTATTACCACTGATGCGGGGTCGGAATCTGCTTGTACTGGTGTCATTCCTATAGTCCTATGTCGTGAATTATTGTATTCGTCAAGCAACTTTGGTAAAATTGAAACCCATTCGTGTGAACTACGTGCAGTGAACTCTCTATACATTTTTTGTTTCAGAGTACGGTTGAATCTTTCTACTATACTCGCTTTTAGAATACTGAAAGTTGAATATTTGTGTATGTTATACTTGGTCATTAAAGCGTCAAAAGTAGTGTTATAAAATTCTTTTCCGTTATCGAGTTGTAAAAGTTTTGGTGAACGAACAAGTAATATTGTAGCCATCGCACTAGTAACTTCTTTACCCGATTTTGTCTTTAATGGTATTGCCCAAGAAAGTTTTGTAAAACAGTCAATAACACATAAAATATACTTAAATCCACCATTTTTCTTTGAATATGGTATCATTTCAACCAAGTCAGCTTGCCATAAATCATTTTTTCCATAAACGTTAACTCTACGCCTAGTGAAATTTTTCCTTGCTGGCTTGTGAAGTTCGTTGGCGATTTCCCGTTTAGACATTTGGAATTCGTTTTATTAATCCAGCTCACGTAATTCTTCGAAAATCGAAATTATTTCGTTAGAGACACCTGTATTACCGGCTGATGTTGACGCAAGAAGTAAACGTAATCGATCGACCAACTCGTTTGGATTATCCCAATATACTAGGTTATTTTTCTGTAATTTCATGGACAGCCCGCCACCCGAGAGAAATAATTTCCTGATAACTGTAGAATATTTAGAGCTACCCTTTTTTATTTTTTTTCCGTTTGTAGTTAAATGTACCGATGTTTGAATTAATATAGATTTATATATAGCTAAATCGTTGTCAGTATAAACAAGTGGATTTTTCAAAAATAATAACTGTATAAGACCTGATGTTGATGGGTAAACAGTACCATCAATAAGTATAGTGTTTTCAATGAATTTTACTTCTTTATACCCAAGATAATATAGCCGTTTGGAAGTTTTTTCGGACCATAGATTTTATCCAAGTCTGTAGACTGAAGCCAATTTTCAATTTCTTGCTGATAGTCGTTAGCAAATGAGTTTTTCGATTTATCGTTATTATTTTCTTTGATCAACGATAATCCGGGTTTATTTGATATTTTAGTTAAAGGATCGATAATTGGTTTTAATGTCTGTGTCATTAATTGTTGAACATTATCTGACCCGGTTTTTAATGCAATATATTTACGTTTGATACTTTCCTTAGCTTTAACTAGCTCATCTAAAACAGTAGTTGATTCTGTCATGACTACGTTTTGAATGACACATTTTTATTATTTATAACGTGTTATATAACTACATAAGTATCAAACCCAAAACGATAACGTCCGTTATCACGATCGCTATCTTTACAAATAACGACAAATGTAAACCTATCACGGTTCCAACATGTTACACAAAACTGTTTAAATTGCATATATGGCATATCTCCAGAACAGTGCTCGTTGTACACGTGTCTTAAATTGGTTTCATCTTGTTTGAACAATACTATTAAATTTGCATTATCACGTATCAACTGTTTAGGTACTTTAGAATAACTCTGGGCCAGATAAAATATATCTATTTTATTATGACGACCTCGAGAGAAATATTCTCTTATTACTTGTTGCTGTTCCCCGATAACATCATCCAAGATAAAAATTGAATTTGATAAGACTTTTTCAGGTGGAATTACTTTATCATTCTCGAAAAAAGTAAAAATATTGATACCGTCAATACTATCAATAATACGTTTTAATAGTTTATATTTTGGTTGTTCAAGTGTTTTAGAGTATATATAAACGTTTTCAAATCGTAAACCGTTTTCATCGACTAGTAGAAAATATATAAGATTGGTTTTACCACATCCCGAGCTCCCGAGTACTAAAGACCTTATCGTATTTGGGAAAAGCTCGCCGTGTCTCAACTGTATAGTATCAGGGGTATTAATGTTATAAATTCGAAGTTTTTTCTCTTGCTCGATAAAGCGCATTTTTAAAAAAAAAAATTTTCACTATAAATACAGATGCTATGTTAGTGAGAGCGTCACACGATGTCTCACGTTCGTAAGCGGAACAACAATAAGGGGTCCGGTCTTATTAACTCTGTTATAAATCATTTACCCGTGGAATTACATTTACCAGGCTACAGGTAAGTCATTGTAATATATTATTAAAATCTCAACTAAATTATATATTTATGTTATAGATTTGCTGGTCCTGGAACCAAATTAAAAGAAAGATTAGCACGTGGAGAACGTGGAATAAACCGTCTTGACGAGTTGGCCAGAGCTCACGATATCGCATACGAAGAAAGTAATTCGCTAACTGATAGGCATAGAGCAGACGAAATATTGGAAAATCAAGCGTGGGAGGTGTTTAAATCTAAAAACACTGGTATCAAGGAAAAAGCTGCGTCTTGGCTAGTTACTACAGCCATGAAGGTCAAACGTAAGATGGGCGCTGGATGCGGATTTAAACAAATTGTTTCAGCTGCTAAAAATTCAATCAAAAATAAAATGAATGAAAATAATATAACTAAATTAGTAAAAACATGTCTGTCAGCTGCGAAAAAATCTAAAAAATCTAAAAATAAGAAGACTAAAACTCCAAGAATTATACCAATACCAAAAAAGGGTGGTGTTTTACCGTTAATACCTATTTTTGCTGGTTTATCTGCATTAGGCGCACTTACCGGTGGTGTTGGTAATATAGTAAAAGTCGTGAATGAATTAAATTCTGGTAAAAACACTCCTATTCATTTAGGTAAAGGTCTATATCTAGCACCTCATAAAGGTAGTTCTTATAAACACCATACAAGGGTACCACCATACAAGGGCGGATCAGTTAAGAAATCAAGAAAATCTTCAAAAAACTAATTGTCACGTTACCCGATAGAGCGTTGTACGATTATGAGATTATAAAATACGCTGTTTTGTTGAAAATACCTCATTTCATCGGTGTATTTTCTAGAGACAAGTTGCCACAACGTATCAAAAATCAAGAGTCAGCTGTAGTTAATTTAGACAGTGAAATCGGTACAGGTACTCATTGGGTAGCGTATAAGAAAATCGGAAAACAAGTTAAATATTTTGACAGTTACGGAAACATACCCCCTCCGTTAGAATTACAGAAATATTTTAACGGATACAATATTGAATATAATTACGAACGATATCAAAAATATAATACAATAAACTGTTGGCACTTGTGTTTAAAATTTTTATCATGTATACTATAACTTTAACCGGCAACTCAAGCGAATTATCATGCGACTTTTTCCCACCTATAGAAGTAAGTAAAAATGCAAAAATCGGACTGTTAGGTTTTCAAACGAATAATTCTATACCTAATGTAAACGACAAGTGCAATAAACTAGGTTTCGTATATAATAATCTCGATGTACGTGTAAGCACTAGTTACACAATACCTACAGGCTCTTACGAGTTGAAAGAAATTGAGGCGGCAATAAAGCGTGCATTACCCAAGTCGGATATTTTATTCGTATTGAGAGCAGATAATAATACATTAAAATGTTCAATGTTTTGCAGTGAAACTGTAGATTTTTCCATGTCTAATAGTATTGGGCAGTTGTTAGGGTTTAAAAATGGTAAATATGATGCTAATATCAATCACGAATCAGATACGTTGGTTAATATTACCAAAACAAACTGTATATATATCGATTCAAATCTGGTTATGGGTTCATTCGTCAACGGTAAGCAGTGTCATACAATACATGAGTTTTATCCGAATGTACCTCCAGGCTATAAAATAATAGAGGTTCCAACACATTTGGTGTTTTATTCTCTCAATGCTACATCTATAACGCATGCAAGTATAATTTTAAAAAATCAAGATAATGAGTTGATTGATCTACGAGGTGAACCAGTATCAATACGATTATTAATTCAAGACTCGTGATGGGCTTACAATTTTATAATATAAATACGAATGCATATGTAAAACCTGTTAGTCGTGTTAGAAACACTATCAAGGTAACAACTCCTAAGAAGAAAATATATTCTAAACGTAAACTAGTTGAACATAGTCTAACACCAGAAAATTTGGCTTTTCTACGCTCGCTAAACGCTATTTAATATGGATGATATGTATTTAGATGTCACGGCTGAATACACCGATGATTGTAAAATAACTCAAATTGAATATCATTCATTTTTACCTTATTCAACATCTGCCCTCTCCAATAACGATGAAGTACGTATTGCTTTACATAACACAGAGTCTTATACTTTACCATGTGAGAGTTATATTTACATCGAGGGTACAATAACCAAACCTACAGAAATAACTGAAGAAATTAGATTTATAAACAATGGACTGTCATTTCTTTTCTCTGAAATGAAATATGAAATAAACGGTACTCAAATTCAAAAACTTGTTAACCCAGGTATTTCGACTACATTAAAAGGATATTGTTCGTATAATAAATCAAATATTATATCGCATCATAACGCTGCCTGGGATAGTGATATTAAAAATGTAAATAAAGATTTCATTGATGGTGGCAATTTTAACGGATGTATTAATCTTAAAGATTTGTTTGGTTTTTGTGAAGATTATAAACGTATTTTAATAAACTGTAATCAACAACTTATATTAAATAGAGCATCGATCGATATGAATGCTGTTAAACAGTTTAAAAATAATGAAATAGTAGACGCTCCTAAACTAAAAGACGTTAAAATAAACATAACAAAAATATTGTGGAGAATGCCTATAGTGAAAGTGAGTGATAGAGAAAAAATACGACTGTTGAAAGTAATCAACAATCAGAAACCTCTAACATGTGCGTTTAGATCGTGGGAACTGTGTGAATATCCGTTTTTACCTCAAAACACTTCGCATTCGTGGAAAGTAAAGACATCTAACAAATTAGAAAAACCTAGATATGTCATAATCGGTTTTCAAACCGATAGGAAAAATAGCTCGAGTAAAGCAATGTCATTTTTCGATCATTGTAAAATTAAAAACGTAAAGGTCTATTTAAACTCTGAAGTATTCCCATATGAAGATTTTCAAAGCGACTTTACTAAGAACAAGATGGCTACATTATATCACGTATATACCGAGTTCCAGAAATCATACTATGGTTATAACGATGTGACACCTCTATTGAACCGTTCGGATTTCAAAAATCTTTCTCCAATTATTGTTGTCGACATGAGTCGGCAGAACGACAACGTGAAAATGTCAACCGTAGACCTCAGGATTGAACTTGAAGTTGATGAAGCGTTCTCATCTGCTACTTCAGCATATTGTTTAATATTACATGATCAAATTATAACTTATAATCCATTTAATGGAGAAGTAAGAACCTTGTAAATATTTATTGTAAACCTTAATATTAATAAATAAAAATACTTTTTTTATATATCATGCTTATTTTTATTCTACATATTATCTAAATCATTTAACTTTTATAAATATTATAATAATCTACGCTTTACGTTACGCAATGGTGTTGGGTGTTGAGCGCTCCGTTTTTTTGCGGACTTGTTAAAGAATGATGGTGAGGGTGGAGGTGAATGAACGAAAACAGTTGGACCATCGTTCTCGTCATCTGCATCACTCGTTGACAAAGGTTGTATATATCTAGGTGTAATAAACCACGGAGGGTACTGTCCACAGTTATCCGAATCGTACCCATCGGATGTTGATGGTAGACTGTTACTAAATCCATTGTTCTCTACGATAGGCTAAACAAAATAATAATTTATATAAATATATTATATGAGATGAAGGCGGCGTATTACGTATGTTAATAGATACAATATTGTTTTTATTTGAAGACAGATATTTTATAAATTACCTTAGCTAGAATAGATATATCATCATTTTTCTGTATAGGTACTTGATATTTCGTTGTCTGAAGAATAGTTTGGCGATATCGGTGAATACTTGTACTGTAAAAAGTTTGTGATTAAATATATATGATTGTTTATAATATTACATTTATGTATTACCTTAACTAAATTATTGTCATTCTCTAACGGATTGATTTCGTCGCATGCATTGATTTTTTCTTCTAATCTACTCATTTCATCATTTATTAGTGAATAGCTAGGTGACAAAGATGACAGGCGTCTGAAATTCTTATCATATAGCTAAAATAAAAAAATAAATGTTATTTTATATACGTATTAATATATTAATAAATTATTACTTTAGGGTTTTGTGCGTTCCATCGATCCATACAAAGTATAGCTAATTGTACAGTAGCAAATATTTTAATTTGACTTAAGCTCGGTGTAGCCATACTCTGTCTGATTTCTACGGTACGAATGAAATTTTCCATTTCTTCCAAATTTTTAGGTTGTAAATCCACTCGTAAGCACTTTTCAGTTATATATTTACAGTATTCGTCCATTTGTCTCATAATTTTTGGCTTTATGTTTAATTCTTTTTCATTAATATTCTCAGTAATACACCATTCTAATTCCTGAAGTCTTATTAAATCTTTACGATTTAGTAAGACTCTGCATCCGTCAATATCTTTAGATTCAATTACTAGGACGTTTGAACCACTATAAACCATAGTTGATATTTTATAAGAATCGGTATCCAGAAATGTCATACGTTTATATGATTGCGGAATGTTAAGTATAAAAGATAAGATATTACCCATAAGCGAGAATATACGTCTTAAAAAATCTATACTAATTTTAACATAACGTGATGATGTTAATAAATGAACAACTGTTTGAAATTGTTCTGTTGGATCGATACCGATAAATATAAATTTTCGACCTGTAAAATCTAACGCGTAGGATGTAGACTCAATGAGTTCGGTCGGAGGTGATGGCGGCACATAAGTGAAGGCTCTCTTCTTCTCGTTGTATAAGATAGCATTATCTACGATTGAACCGGCCATATTATAATTTAATTTAAAACTTGTAAAAACACTGAACACTGAAAAATTATAGAAATAATAAACACTAGACAATATTATAAGACTTGGAAAACTATAAGCTCAGAACAATTTATACGACTGTTCGAAACGTAGATGAGAATTACAAGTGTGTAAGACTAAGGACAGACTGATTGAATGTCGGCTCTTGCAGAGCCAAGTGTCTATCGATGAGTTCATTATTGGGTAGGAGATATATTATTGTTGTTGATAAGTATAATATCTAAGAGTCTAACGTAGTACATTGTACCTATAGTTTAGATTGGATATTAATATGTTATTCACTAACAGGTATGATAACATTTCGTGAGAAGGTACAAATTTCATTATGTATATCAATTATCACTGTATTATTCACTAATAGGTATTTTAATTTGTTGTTGTTGAGTATATCTAGAAGTCTAACGATTAAGAGATTTCTAAGTACTAACAGTATTTAATTTTAATATAGTGTCATCAAAACTTATATAATATTATATGATATAATAATTCGAATATATTTTAAATGGGTTAGAGTCGAGGTGGGTAGTATGAACAAGTAATATGTACATACACTCGGTTCGATCCTAACACAGAATATTATATTTTTTTTTTTGCGTTATAGTAAGTTTTTATATATAATAACATGTGATAAATGATAATAATATTAATCGATAGTAATATTAATTGATAATAATATTAAAATATATGTTGATTACTTACCGGATCATATGGTGGTGGGGTAAATATACATCGCATACTTGTGTGATCGGGTTCAGGTGAAGGGGTAAATATAAGTCATACACGTACGCAATCAAGGTTCACGAATATCGATTAGGTTAGTGTGATAATTGATAATAATATTAATTGATAATATTAAAATATATATTGATTACGTAGGTACCGGATCATATGGTGGTGGGGTAAATATACATCACACACGTATGCAATCAAAGATCACGAGATTACGAGCCAAGGATCACGGCGATCACGAGATTACGAGCCAAGGATCACGGCGATCACGAGATTACGAGCCAAGGATCACGAGGATCATGGGATCACCAGCAGAACTCTCTATTTCATACTACTTATTGTTATAATTATTAAATTGCTGCGCGTTATTATTCCCCTGATAATTATTTTGCCAACGTTTATTATTATTATAGTTATTCGCGTTTTGTTCCTTTTTTACATCATTCTGCGTTATTTCCGTATTATGGCTAAGTTTGATTTCCAGTTGTCTGGCTATTTGCATAGCTACTTCTAAAGTTTTTGGATCTCTCGCACGTATTATTGTTTGTAAATTCATTTTTAAGCTATTAATGTAAATAGCCAATGCCTGTTCCGTTATCGCTTGCCTAAGAATTTTCGCTTCTTCCGAGGGTTTATTTGCTACAGTTGCGTTACATAAATTATAATACAATTTTTCTACGCGACCGTTATAAGATAGTACATCTTCGTCATTTCGCATGCGTAAGGAGTTTAGACTTATTTGAAGTGTTTGCGGGGATAATGGTTGTTCAAATGCGTTTTTTAAAATTATTTTTATATTTTCCCAAGTCGAAGTTTCCCTATAACGACATACGTCTAATGCTTTACCTGTTAATTTAGTTGCTATAAATTTGACTAATAAAGGTAATTGTTCCCTTTCTATCGCCTCACATGCGTAATCGCATGCCCTAATAAACGCGTATACATCTTTTTCGTCAGCGCAATTTGGTATTAATGATGATATATATATATCTTTTAATAGAACTTTAGTTTCCGCCATTTTTACTCTAGGTTTTCTTGTTACTGGTTGTAATTGCGCGTGCAATATATTCGGTTTTGTGCGCAAACCTATAACCCTTTTTTCGATTTCGTTAATTGAAGTAAATTTAATACTTGTATCTAATAAACTTTTTTCTACTATTTCACTTAAATATTTATTTTTATCAAATTCTTGCGGACTTCCGTAACCTTCCGCTGTATTTAATTCAATATCTGTTTTCTTTTTATCAGATTTATTTATATTTAATTCCACTTGAATTCCTATTTCTTTAGATTCACTATTAATTATTATACTTCCTTCCGTATCACTATTCATAAATTAATTTTTATATTACTCATTAATCACCGAAAAAATAACTATTCTTAAATTATTTGTAAAACAAATTGTCTATTCTACTCATATACTTAAATACAAATTAACTTATTTAATCCTTAATAATAAATTACGGCTAAATTAATATATAATATTTTTTTTTTTGATTTTTTTTAACTAAATTATATTAATTGCTAAACATAATAATATTCTATTTTTTATATATTATTTTTTCTAACTTAATTATTATCGTTTTTCTTCCAAAATTATTTTCATATATTTTTCAAATACTAGGCCTTTGCCTCTAAAATTCACAATTATTTTCTTCAATTTTTTTTAATCAACACTATAGGTCTTATTTCTTGCCTAAAAAATCACAATTATTTTATTCAACACAATAGGGCTTATTTCTGCCTAATTAAAATTCTCAATTATTTTTTCAATTATTTATTCAACACAAAATAGGACTCTCTGCCTAATAAAAATGCACAATTATTTCTTCAATATAAAATAGGTATTTTGCCTAATAAAATTCACAATTATTCTCAATATAAAATAGGTACTTTGCCTAATAAAATTCACAATTATTCTCAATATAAAATAGGTATTTTGCCTAATAAAACTCAAATATTCTCAATATAACTCAATAAAACTTAAGACTTCACTGTCTTTTATAAATTCACAAAATATAAGGTCTTACCACTTTGCCTTCTAATAACTCAATAATAGTATTTAATTTCCTTCAATAAAATTCTCAATTGTGATACATATATTTCTCTAATAAATCAACTTCTTTTAATTCTCAATTAAATATTTTCCCGTATTTTTCAACGTATTATCCACTTTTTATTTATTCTCAACAATTATTTATTACGTATTATTTTCAACGTATATTCACTTTTACTTTTATTTATTCTCAACAAATTATTTATTCCTTATTATTTTCAACGGTTACCCTTATAAATTTTTCTCTCAAAAACGATAATTATTACGTGTTAGTTTCAACGTAAAACCCTAAAAAATTTTCTTAATTCTCAATAAATTATTTACTTCTTATGTTCACTCTTTTTTTTTCTTATATTTATTTAAATCCTCTATTAAATATTTAATTCTATTCTAAAAAAATGTTCGCATTTATTTTCTAAATCTGAAAAAATTATTTTATTTTATTCACGTTTATTTTTCTAAGTCCGAAAAATTATTTTATTTTTTTTTTCAAATCCCAACCATCATTTATTTATTTCTATATTACTTTTATAATTAATTATTGATATTAAATTATTGATATTCTTTTATAATAAAAAAAAATTTTTAATTATTTTGACTGTTAGAAAAATTTTCTATGTTACTTATTATTTATTAATTATTTTTATAACTGTTTGCAATTATTTTACTTCAACAAAATATTTTATTTATTAATTATTGTTTATTTAAATTTCCTTTATTTTATTCATTAATATTTAATTTAATTTAATTTATTTATTTAAACACAAAAATCGGAATTTGAAAAATTTCCTAAGTATTATAAAAATTATTATTTTATAACTTATTATTTATTAAATGTTTAATTTATTTTATTTTATTTAATCGCAAAATTTCAACTTTAAAAAAAAATTATTTTAATTAATTTTTATTTTAATATTTATTTAATTATTTTTTTATTACTTAGAAAAATTATTATTGATTGTTAAAAATTTATTATTTTATTTTACGGGGAGAATATATATATACACCTTCACAATAAAAATTTTACGATGGAATATTAATTCCAAAGGAGACGGATCAGAGCTAGCACTTAATAGTTATTTTACATTACAAAAAAAAATTATAACTTACACTACGACGGCTTGAGTTGTTGATGGCGCCATTTCTAGTTGTTGAATTTTTTTTTTCGACGTTGATTCTGTTGGCTTGCTACGCGTACGGTTCTTTCTCAGAGTCGTTGAAGTTGACGTTCTGCAGTTGTCCTCTTCAACAGTGATTCGTGATTGAATTGCCTCTTTGAATTCTTCTTTGAAATTTTTTTCAATATTTCGAAAAAATTTCGAAGTTGAAAAAATTATTTTTTATTTAAAAAAAATAAATCCAGCCGAAGAATTCTACTTGAAAGAATTCCAGTACCGATTGCGCCAAATTTGTAGTGGGCCAGCAGCTTGTCGAAAAATACAGGTCGTGTCGAAATAAAGTAGTCAAAATATTTCTAAGTGTTTTATTAAACTGATTGAAAATTATTCTAAGTCCAAATAATTAATTTAATTGAAAAAATAACTTGCGCTAACTCTGGAATATCACGTCTGAGGGAGTCCTCTTCTGGGCCCCCTTATATAGTCAGTGTCCCCTGATCTCCTACTCATGTCCCTTCTGGCCAATTCGTAATCAGGTCATTCGCTTCTCACGTTATTACGCATTTCAGAGGATGCGTGTGCGATGATGACGTTCGGTGACCATCCGCCCACATGCAGGTGGTCAACCACAAGCGCTGTATTCGAGTTCTCGGAACTCGCGATATGATTAAAATTATATTACCTACATATTATGATTTTGTGTTTTATGGTTGGGTTAGGTTTGACACACCATTAAGTTTATTCGTTTCCCTGTTCTGCGGGTTAGAGTCAAAAAGTTGTTTTATTATCATTGTTTTTAATAGGCCTAGTTAAACGCCGTTTTAGTGTGATTGCTACACACCTCACGTTATTCGGTAGTATGTTCATTTCTACGTCTTTTATTAGTATATATGGGCGATTGTTATGTTAATAGTCAAACTTACAATGTATTGCCCCCTTTATGTATTATATTATGGGTATAGGACATCAGAGCACGTAGCACAAATATCATGGAGATATTTGAAATAAAAAGTACCGGTTGTAATTATTAAATCATTAGCTATCTTACAAATTTCAATCCATGTTGGTGATTCTAGTAATGTAGAAGCATACGGTTTTCCATTTCCAGAAATATTGTTACCAGTGGCGTTCTCAGGAATTTTCAATGGGGGGGGCTCTGAAAATTTACTAGAATACCATGATGTTGTTGGTAAAAAAATATTGTATTGTGATACCCATATGAAATATAAAAAATACGATCAATGGGGGGGGTTCAAACCCCATGAACCCCCCCCCCCCGTGAGTACGCCACTGATTGTTACCATGATCGACAATTAAAATATTTCCTTTAATTGGAATTTTATTTAGATTATATTATTTATATTTCATTATTTTAATATTTTTATTATTATTTTCATAGTATTCATATTTACAAAAATGTACATAACATTTAGTATTTAATATAGAGTTTCTTATTTCGTTTTGCATTTCATTTTGTTGTAACAAATTAAATATTTTAGCATCATTGACAGATAATTCATATTGTTTTGTAGATTCCATTCTTTATTATAATTTTTTATTTCTTTAACTAAGATAATATTCAATTTA
Source organism: Schizaphis graminum (assembly GCA_020882235.1). NCBI lineage: Eukaryota > Metazoa > Arthropoda > Insecta > Hemiptera > Aphididae > Schizaphis > Schizaphis graminum. The sequence continues at coordinate 10,849,751 of CM037035.1, read as the reverse complement.
TTTTTGAAAAATTTTGCAATTGATAATTTATTTATTAATAATATTAGAATTATGAAAAATATTTTAATTATTATTGCATTTCAATTTTCTGATCTTTTTGCACATTGTTTTCTTTGTGATCTTATTCTGATAAAATAAGAGCTGCGCCAGGAATGGTACATATATACATATATACTTACGTATATTAATATAATATTATAAATTTGTAATAAATACAAAGTATGAATTATATATAAGAACATAATATATACATATTTACTTCTTATGTTCACTCTTTTTTTTTCTTATATTTATTTAAATCCTCTATTAAATATTTAATTCTATTCTAAAAAAATTTTCGCATTTATTTTCTAAATCTGAAAAAATTATTTTATTTTATTCACGTTTATTTTTCTAAGTCCGAAAAATTATTTTATTTTAAACTGAGTTGTTCAGAAAAAATAAAGAAATCGAAATCCGGTCTCCAAAATAGTGGTTGCTATTTAAGAAATTTTTATTTTACTGCGCATGCGCTGATAAAAAAAAATTAAAAATTTGAATTTATTAAAAAAATATGTATTTATAAGTCCTATATGCAGTATAAAAACCCCGAATCAAATTCAAGTTCACATGATCGAAATATTTCCTGTTACCTTTAAAATTGAACACACGGTATTATATTTATAATAACTAAAAGTAAAGTAAAGCACGGGACATTGCACTATACTTGTTCCAAACGTGGAAGAAGTATTTTGTGGAACAAAAGTCCACTGGAACATATAATTTGTGGAACAAAAGTCCATTGGAATATTTATTTTGTGAAAAAAAATCTCTTGGAACAAATATTTTGTGGAACACGTATTTTGTGGAACAAAGTATGTTGGAACAACTTTTTTGTGGAACATAACTTTTTATTTTCTCATTTGCCTGTATTTAACAGCTGTACCCATCCCATGCAGAACCTGATAGTAGGACGAAAAATGATAAGAGCTTTGAGTACCATAATAATATATTAAAATGTTTTATTGTGGTTGGTATTTTGGTAATTGTTATTCTCTATTAAGATTAAAGTAATAAAGTGTTTAACCTAGCCGTTAGCCTAGGTGGATATATCCTTGCCGTTAGGATAAGACTTAAGTTTACAGGCCATGGTAGACGGTTATACGATAGTATATTGTCTAGTGGCTATAGTTCTATACTATAGTAGCCATGGTCTGCATCACGCCATCACAGTTTAGTATACAGTGTATACTAAAACTATACAGTAAGTTTTAGTATACTTATTTCGTGGCCAGCATTCTTTATATTTTTAAATTATTTGCAGTGGACATTATAGACTGGAATTGGTAACTAGAAACTGGAGTGGAGTACTAGACAACTGGCCTATTTATGAAATGCATACTACACAAGTAATTGGTATTGAAATTTGGAAAATCATTTATAATTATAAAATAATATGCATTGATAAAATACATAAATACAATTAATACTAAATAATACCACTATAACATACAAACAATAATAATAACCTTAATTACAGTAAATACACTGAAATGTCTCTGTTGTACAGTAGGTCTCAAGTGTATTTAATCATCGAGTAGGCCACTACTATATAAATATTAAATTTAAGTGCTCAATTTTATAAATTAATTAAAATGTGGTTTTAAAGTTAGTTTTAACAAAACAAAATTATCAATACAATTAAAATTTAGCACAAAATGCTTTTGAATTGTACATGGTATAAGATGTAAAGGTGATAAAAGTCTGGTTTGTTAGCTCTCTATTAAATATTGTGCACCCAACTTTATTACATCAATAGAGTTAAGCTCTGAGATTTATAAAGAAAAATAAAAGACATTACAAATAAATAATTATTATATGTATTTTCATAATTTGTATTTTAAATCTTTCAAATATAATGTCTTAACTGTGGTTACTAGCTTTAAAATATAGTATAATTAGTTAATTATGGGTTACTATTATTTTTTAAACTTTTATTTAACTTTTCCAACACTTTCACAACGTCCTGAGGGAGGCTCAATGAAACATAGGTACCTACCTAAAATTAAACCATGAGTCATCTATTTAATTATTTTTAATTCATTATTATAATATCAAACATACCCAAGTGCTATACATTTATTATTTTCAGTGTTGAATTTAAGTATTCATGTAAAATATAACTAATTCATTGAAAAGGCTATTTTTATGAGTTAATTAGTATTTGGTAATTATTCACACCTTATATAATTAATTGGCGAACAATAAAGTATAAAAAGTATAAATTTAGACGAGGGTGCCTTCACAACTGTGAATAGGCAACCGAACGTGCTGCGCTACTCACACAAATAATATTTAAAAATATAACAGCGATAATAATAACAATATTTATTTGACTGTGATAAAGAAGTATATTATGTAATCTGGCAAATGCCTAAGTCGGCAAAAATGCACATAAGATAGTAATAAATTAAATATAAGATAATAAAACAATAATTCACCACAATAAATAAATCACGTGCTTCTATAAGTATGTCTTTGTTCACCCTGAATGAATGGGGAAAATAATATTAGAAATGTACTATGTAGTGATTACGAATGATACTTACAGAAGCAAATCACAGCACAGCAAACATGAATATATGACGAGAAATGAACACAAAATAATAGGACTATTACGTATATTATAAAACTACGCTTCCGCCGATCGGGGTTATGAAAAATATGAAAATAATTGACTTTTTTGGCACTGGCTGAAACACTGTGCAGCTCGAGTGTCAGCAAAAGAAGAAGAAAGATTTACGAAACACGTTATGAACAAAACGAAAGATTATGTAAATGAAGTACGAAACAATAATAAAATTCACAATTAACAGTTTCGGCTCACACATGAAACGTTGATTACGAGACAAATAAGCATAAAATAAAAGTTTTGTAATTATTAAATATAATGTATGTAAGCTTGTGATGTCGTTGCTTGATAATAAAAAATTTTGACAATTATAATTCAATGTTGAACTATTTTTATAACAGAGCAGAGACACATAAATTCGTGATTATGGACTTTGAATTTTCAATGGTGGACAGGACAAGCATGGTGGTTATCTCAGGAGCTATCTCAAATAGCCTAGATCGCTTCAAAATTCGTAAGTTGGAAGGTAGACCTTTATTGTTACCTATCTCAACGAAGAACCAAAACCGATGAAAGACCGAGAGCTACAAGTAGCTATAAAAGAGATAAAGAGGGTATTTAGGTGTAAAACGGAGTTGAGAGATGCTTGTCTAGACCAATTAAACAAAAGTTTGAATACGACAAGAAACAATTTGACACCAGGTTATATTGAGAGTTACATTTTAAAAGGAAATAAGGAAAACGTAATAGTAGTATGGAATGGCCACTCTGATAAAAGTATTCTAAAAGTGGGAACAGACTATTGTCACGTCACATTTTCTAACTCACGCGTGATAGCACATTTTGATTTTCTAGCATCACACACATTTTTGACTCACGTGTCATCACGAATTTGGTGTATTAGAAAAATACATATATTAAAATTAATTTACCTAATTAAAAATGGATGAACTTTTAATCGAAAAAGTTCGTGAACATCCGGTTTTATACAACCATGGTTCTTCCGATTATCGGGACCAACAAATTAGACAAAATGCGTGGGAAGAAATCGGAAAAGAGCTTAAAATAACAGGTAATTAAATTATTATTTCTACTATTATTTTAGATTCTGAAGAAAGAAAAAATGTTTTGATTTTACGAAGATGATTTGTTTTATTTATCTGAGAACAACGGTAGGTACCATCAAAATATAGCAATACCATTTATTTTAGTATTAGATTATTTTTATTTAGGAAAAATCCACAGTCCACTCATTAAACGCGATAACCAAATAACTTAAATAGATATCTCGTAGCTTATATAATTACCTATTATTTTTAAGCCCGTTGACCATATTTACTTCGAGCATAATAATATAATAATATTTCTTATTTAGTACAATACAATTTATACTGAACTCTTTATTTTATTTAAATCTTAAAATTAATAAACATGTGAAGATATACCGTGTGTCCCAAAAAACAGGGTACACTTTATCACTCATTACCCTTTAAATACTTTTCAATTCTGTTTGCGGGACATTAAACTAGACTAATGGATCGTTAATTCCTATGACTTACAATTTTTTTACCTTATGTATTTTGCGCATGCGCAACACAACTTTTTTTAAATAGCAACCCCTATTTTTAACATCATTTTCGAATCAATCATTTTTTTTCAAGCAGTTTTAATGTATCAACATGTATTCTAAACCCAAAATTGACAAAGTTAGAGCTAGGTACAACTTTAAAAAATGTATTAAATTAAATTTTTTTTTTAGTTTACCTACGTATTTTTTTGTTCTAAATACCATTTGATACTTTATACATTTTTTATTAGTTATAAATTATTATTTTATTTTATTATCACACACCATAACGAAATTATAGAAATTACATAATTTATTAAAAAAAAAAAACATGTATTTTCAGAAAATAAAATTCTAAAATTCTATTTGTATTTTTTCTTATAATATTATACATTTTTATTCACAAATCAATTTACAGAAAATACAAACATAAATTGTTCGAATGTCCTTCCGTTATGTACTGTGCATGCCTCAAATCGACGTAAATATTCACGAGTAGTTGCTGCCAGTATTTGATTTTCATTTAAAAGATTACATGCGTGCGTAATTTTATTTTTTAAATTTTGAAGGTTGATTGGAGGATCAGCATACACAACATTTTTCAAGTGTCCCCACAAAAAAAATCTAACGGTGTAAGATCAGGTGACCTTGGGGGCTACTCTACCGGTCCGTGTGTTGCAATCAATTTTTCACCAAATTTTACTCTTAACAATTCTTGGACAATTCGTGCGTTGTGAGCAGGTGCCACATCTTGTTGATAATAAATATTAAAACGTAAAGCTAAAGGTAAATCTTCAAGAAGTAATGGCAAATTGTCACGCAAAAAATCTAGGTATTTCGTTCCCCTTAATGTTCCATCGTAGAAATGGGGCCCTAGTAAATTTCCACCAATCAAACCAACCCATACGTTTGTACCCCAACATATTTGGAAGTTTGTAGGTATAGCCCAATGTGGATTTTCATTCGACCAATAACGATTATTTTGTTTATTTAAAATACCGTTGTTAGTAAATTTACTTTCGTCAGTCCATAAAATATGATTAATTAATAAAGGATTAACTTCAGATGTCACCATAAACCAGGAAATAAAATTTAATCTTTTTTCTGGATCTGTTATACGTAAATGTTGTACAAGGTCTGGTTTGTAAGGGTGTAGTTTGTTTTTTTTTTTAAATTTTATGAATTACAGTTTTAGATACACCAACTTCTTGTCCAATGTGTCTAACAGACGAACGTGGATTAAGATGTACGTATGCTAAGACTTGGGTTTCAATATCCTCATTAATATTTGGATCTACACGAAGTTGTTGTTGAACAGCATTTGTTCTATTGAATGAACCGTTTTCTATTAATGACTTTTCAAGTTTTTGAACATAAGTAAAATGGGTATGGTACCTATCTGGATATTGCCGGGCGTACATTCTTGTTGCTTCTCGTGTTTTTCTGTTACATTTTCCATAGACTAACAGTAATTGAACTCTTTCATGGTTATTCATTTTTATTTAAAAAAAAATTCAAACTATAACTTTATAGGATTGACAACGATTAGAAAACATCGAACTACTATGAACGCAATGACACATGAGATGTTCGGACTTCGTCAACCTGCGCTCGCGTTGCCCAGTTCCACTGCCTCAGGTTGGTAACACTATCGAAGAGTCGTTCCTCTTCACCCCGGTCGCCTATCAGCAGTTCGCAACGGTCGCGATGTTTTTGACGGCGCGTACGTTCGGCGGTTATCTTTTAGTATGACTTTCTTGTTCGTTGCCGTTTGCAACAGTCAGTTACGACGCCATTTTATATATAATTTAAAGTTACCGTTCAGTGCAGATTTATTATTGAACTTGTTTTGGTTCAAATGTTTATCGGTCTCGTTGACCATAACAGCTTACGCTCGGCAGTTTGCCTATTGTGATTATTTGCCGCTCGCAACATCAGCAGAAGATATCTGCCATCCAGCTCGGAACCAAACTTACCAAACCTCGTGGTTTACGCTTCATATCAAGTCGGATCCATCCAGCTCCAGGTCGCAGTTCAGCATCCAGGTTCCCCTTGTTATTTGTATTGAGCAGTTGTCTCGCCTCCCCTTTTAATATTTTATTTATATTTATAATATTTATATGATATCTTAATTGTGCTATACTTTGGTATGGGACAAAGTATATGCTACTAGTATTGTTATTTGTTGTATTATATTCTGGTATGGGACAGGATATATTATATTGTATATTGTATAATTATATTATTATCAGTTTGATATTTATGTAATTGATATATTTCTATCAGTTGGATAGGTCTTTTGTTATTATATATTGTGTTAGTGAGACTGATCATCTCGGCTAATATATTATTTATTTTGATGTTAACAATAAAGATTGTTCTATTGTATGGTTAATTTCACTTGTGTATATATATTTATATTAGCTCTATTGTACCTGGTCCAGGGTGTGCGAGTTCTAGTTGCCAACCGCTGAGACAGGAGCTCCTAGTGCGAACATGAGACATGCCTAATAATATAATATCTAATATAAAAATAAGTAATGACATTTTAATAGGTAGGTTTAGGCGGATAATAAAAAGAAAAACCAGTACTCTTTATAATATTAGTAATAATAATTTTGATGAAACGAAAATACACACAATTATAAATACAATAAATGTTCACAATTAACTGTTTCGGCTCACACATGAAACGTTGATTACGAGACAAATAACAATTATAATACTAATGCGATAACGATACAATATAATATTGTTTGGGCACAAACAATATTCATAATTCATATTAATTATTTTAACTTCATATTACTTTTAAGTTGTAGTAATTTTAATAACAGTTGAATGGCAAGATAAAATATAAAAATAAGTTTATAAATTCTAAATACAATTTATTTTTAAAAATAATAAAGATAATATCAAAATAATAATTAAGAATCTATTTTAAAATATTGTTATGTTTAAACTATTTATACATTTTAAACTAATACGTAATATTAAAATCAAATATAATATCCATATTCTATGCTTTTCTAAATTACAATATTACATATTTATATTAAAATTAAAATTAAATTATTTTTTCTTGTGTATTTTGAAAAATGTCTATTCAAGAATGTAAATATAATATATACATTATACATATTTGTATTGTATTTTTAGTAGTTAACATAAAATATCATATAATAGAGTGTAATTTATGATATAAATTATATTATGAACATTAATATGTATTTAAGTACTTGAATTCGAGCATTATGCATTCCTTATATAAGTTATATTATATTATAGTTATTACTTATTTTCATAACTTTAGGTTATGACTTCATAATATACAATAAAACTATAAAAGTTTACTATGAGGTTTATCATTATATTAAATATATTAGTAGGATGATTTGGACAGTTCTAGAACGTCCTCCTCCTCTACGGCGGCCGCCGCCGCCACCCCCCGTACCTACCCGCGTCATAGCCCGCCGCCGTAGAGGAGCACCCCCCGTACCTACCCGCGTCATAGCCCGCCGCCGTAGAGGAGGACACCCCCGTACCTACCCGCGTCATAGCCCGCCGCCGTAGAGGAGGACACCCCCGTACCTACCCGCGTCATAGTCCGCCGCCGTAGAGGAGCACACCCCCGTACCCACCCGCGTCATAGTCCGACACCGCCGCCGCCGACGCTACACAAGAACCATGTGATTGTACAAACATGTGTCTTATCAATACTCTACCGCGTACTATCACAGTTATCTCATGTTATCAAAAATATTACCCGGTAACAAACAAGGTTTATAGATAAACCTTGGGTAACAAATAGTTATCGCATATTACCGGTCGACAATCAGTTATCAGATATATTACCGTTTACATTTTTCGAATAATTTCACCCGCTATACGAATAATATATAATACACAAGTGAAATCGTAACACACAATAAACATGTTCTTACATGCAAACATTCAACAATACACTCAGTAACGAATAATATACATGCAAACAATATGTCTAGCCTGTAATCCCTAACAACGGTCAACTCTCATCAATAGAGATATTATCCTTAGAATTAAAAATCTCTGACTAAAATATATAAACAATACAAAAGTGAAAATTGTGACCATCTGTTTCAATTACAAAAAATGATCAAGGAGCAAATCTTTTTTTTTTGAAATTAGTCGCATTTCAGATATTATCATTTACATACTTGAGTTTATCTACTGATTTTTCTACAAGTTAAAAGATGATTAACACATTTTTCTTATATATGTGCTATTATTTTCTTAATCCGATATGGAAACGAGAAAACGAAGATGATTGTATAATTACACGAGCAGAACTCATTGCTATCCATGGGGAAGTTTTTCAGGAAAAGTAAGTTATTTCGTTTTAATTTATAATTTATTATTATTATTTTTATTTCATTATTTTTTATAAAGTGAGGTAATTGAAACAAATCAAACGATTACCCCGATAAATTCACCAACTATAAGAGAAATTTATGAAGAGTACCTAGAGGCACACACATCTCATCAACGAGTTTAGGAAAAAAAAGCAAGTGAATAAAAAGCAAAGGAAAAAAAAGCAAGTAAGAAAAAGCAAGTGAAAAAAAAGCATATGGAAAAAAAAGCAAATTGAAAAAAAAGCAAATGAAAAAAAAGCGAATGAAAAAAAGCGTATGGAAAAGAAAGCAAAAATAAATTATTATTATTATAGGTATAAATTATTACAAATAGTTTGTAAAAAAAAAAAAACAAACTAATTAATTAATTAATTAATTATATTAATATATTATGTATATAATATTTTAATAAGTCATAAGTGTATAACATTTTACTATAAAAATTGACAAAGAATTATTACAAATACTTTAAAAAAAAAATCTAACAAATTTATTTATTTAAAACGTATATGATAGGCTATGGAGTTTAAGAAATATTCGATATAATTATCATTATTATTATTATTATTATTATTATTATTATATTTTGTACACAGTAAAAATAAATTTTCTTGCATATTTTCATATATTTTTTTTTTGTTTTTTGGTTGTAAATTACCTATATCAAATTGTGCTATTTTAGTTTAGCTTTTCCATAATAGTAAATTGTAATACACTTTTTAACAAAATATTTGTAATAATTTATACCAATAATAATAATAATTTATTTTTGCTTTCTTTTCCATACGCTTTTATCCATATGCTTTTTTTCATTCGCTTTTTTTTCAATTTGCTTTTTTTTCATTCGCTTTTTTTTCAATTTGCTTTTTTTTCACTTGCTTTTTTTTACTTGCTTTTTTTTCCTTTGCTTTTTATTCACTTGCTTTTTTTTCCTAACCCCCTCATCAACGGATGCAAAATTGGGTAACACGTGCTGGTTTACTTTGCAGGGGAATTAATATGGAATTTAGAGCGCTGGCGATGTTAATGTCTGATACTCATACCGATAACTCAATTCCCATAGACGAGAAAATAGTAAGTTTATATAAGATTATAATACCCCTAAATTAATAATAAATATTGCTTCATATCATTATAGGTTATGATGTCACTTCGTGATGTTTTTTATTTAGCGAGGAGAATTATACGTAACCATACACAATATTACGTATTTATGCAACTGATGTATTGGCTTAGGCGGTTACAACAAATCGAGCCCATGGAATACAGACAGCGTCTCCAAGTTCAATGGAGAGTAAATACAATTATGTTTTTAGTACTATATAACTTCCCTAGTGATACTATAGATTTTATTATAGAAAGAATTTCTAAGTTAATATAGTTAATATATAACGTTAAAAAAAAAATCTTTTTTTTTTTATACCTATACTATCCTTATTTAACTAAAATGTTGATTTAAAGCGAGTATAAAATTATATTGAATAACTTATTATCATCGAATAACAATGTAAAGGTAAAAGTCGGTCTTAGTTAAGACCCAAAATGTGTTTTATGCACGTTATACAATATAACGGAAATGTATCCCAACATTTAAGATACTTTAAAAAAAATCTGATTTTTACACGATTTAATTCCTTATAATCATGGTTTGACAAATGATCTAAATGTAAAATCGCTGTCATCAGGTAAGATTGTAAATTTTGTTTTAAATTTAACAATATAACGGTAAGGTATCCCAGCATTTAGAAGACTTTAAAACGGCGAAAAATCTGATTTTTTAAACTATTCGTGTTTTATTCTCCGTACGAAAAAACACGCTTAACAAATTTGTGTACAAATTGTTCATCAAATCCAAGACTTATTTTTCATTAAAATGGATTTCAACTCACGTAAGTAGTTTTATAGTCTTAATCACATATAAAAAATAACTCTAGGTTTTTTTTATATAGTTCATGAAGTATTTAATTTTTATTTAAAAACCAATTTCGATAATTTGATCAGGGCGAGTTGTGGAGATAATTGTGATATAGAAAAACTGTGTAATAATTGTGTAAATAAAAAAAATTACTTTTGTAAGATGTATCATTTATTAAATAAGCCGTTATGGTATAAATTTGTTAATTCTAAATATGAAAATATCTACCCACCCTGGCTCATCGAAGATATAACGAAATACTCTAGCGTAGATTTTGAGTTTATTCTTCGTGAGCTATATGAGGAAATTTATGCTATTCAATGTGATGATGGTCATGCATATTAGAAAGCCCATTTATTACATAATAGCATAGTTTCTTATGATTTAAGTTTAGGGAATAAATGGGTAGAGATAATTTTGAATAGCGAATTATACCATAACGGAATTAGTTATTGGAATAATTTAATATTTAGTATTTTAGAGTTAAGATTTAGTAGTGTAAGTGGATTAAAAAGAATAGTGGATAAGTTAGATTTAAGTATTAATTTTAGATTAAATGAAAAACATTTATTACCGGAAATATTAGAAAATTTTAATATAGAATATGATAGAAATAGTATTAAGTATTTATTACATTGTAGAGATATTAATTTTGGTTATAGTAATATAGATCATTGGTAGGTTAGAAATTCATTTATATTTATATTTTTATAACAATATAATTTTATGTTAACATTAAACGCAGCTATTTTGATATTTAATTGTTAAAATATACCATACATCTCATTTCCTATATTCCTCCCACCTTTTCACCTCTATTGTTAATATGATCCCGATTTTTACAAACTACCCGCAAAGTGTCAGACGCCGGTCTGTACGTATTTACCCTAGTTAACACACGTACCTTCTCACTGATTTATCTTTGAATCTGAGTTTTATTATTTTAAGTGTTTTTTTTTTTTGAAGTGTGGTTTTTATTATATTAAATTTTACTATATTAAACATGTTTAATTGCGAAAAGTGTCCTTCCTCTTTCTCCAGCAAATATAATTTAAACAGACATAAAAAAATACATGATAAACATAGAGTTTCTTGCACTGTTTGCGGAATATTATTTAATCGGAAAGATAATTTAGTCCGTCATATGAAAACAGCTCATGGTAAAAACATATTATTTTACATTTAATTTATTAACCTCTTCATACATAGTGAATATCACTGTAAAAAATATTTGTTTACAATCGAGAAATCGTTGTTGCAATAATATTGCCTTTTTCAACAGATGTACGGAACGTTACGGTACGTTGCGTAACGCTGATTACTATCGTTATCAGACGTTTTTGTACAAAATCACGTGTATGAAGATGTTAAATTAATTTATTTATTTTCCGAACGTGTTTTTAATATTTATTTTACGCGGTATAGAAACTCGTCCGCTACTAGAAATTGCTCCTTAGGTGTTCGTTCCTGATATTCCTGCAGGACCGTCAAATCAGTTGCAAGACATCGACTCAAATACAGATTTCAACGACGAGGATGATAAAATTTGTTGCGAAGTTTTGGAGAACGTTGAAAATCTAGGACTGTACGATGATATTGAAGGTAAGACTTTTTTTTTGAATTTTAATGTAGGAAGATAGGCTAATAGGTTTTTTTTAAATTAAAGATCCTTTTACAACAACGGTTAACGGAAAACGTACTTCTCACGCAAACACTCCATCTGCTATCAAGGCTAAAAAAGCACGTTTACTTCTTGTCCAGTCTCCCGGCTTTACTGAAATTTCATCTTCAGCAAATAGAAACATCGTTTGGTATTACGTTAAAAATATCGAAAATATTCAAAACTATATTGTTTTTTTCAATTCGATTAAAACTGAATTAGTTACATTACTAAAATCACTGGCTTCTAAACATCCGATTAAATTTAATTTAAAATTAGAAGCTACATACAATATTCCGAATATTGATAATTCATCAGAAAACCGTGCATTTAAGACATCGGCTAGAGCAATTTTTTCCGAAACTGGAGTACGAGAACTTGTTGAAGAAAGTTTCATAAAATTAATGAGTGAGCAAGACGCGTATTCTAGTAAAGGAAGTGGTTTTACCCTACAGTGTGATGGATTATTATTAGGCGTGTATAAATATACACCTATGGGTGCTTCATCATATATTCCGTTACCAAATTTCATCGAAAATAAAAAAGCCGTAATTAACCCACAAAACATAGACCAACAGTGTTTCAAGTGGGCTATATTAGCAAAACACGTAACGGGCATAAATAGACAACGTATAGAAAATAATTATACGTCGCTCGAAGAAAAATACAATTTTTCCGGTATTACGTTTCCGACAAAACTGCATGAGGTAAAAATTTTTGAAAAAAATAATCCTAACGTATCTGTCAATGTTTATGGACTCGAAAAAAAAAAAATTCAATCACCTCAAAAATTTCCAAAATATGAAGTATTTCCGCTGAAGGTGGTAGAACAGGAAAAAGCAGATCATTTCGATCTTTTACTAATTACTGACGAGGAAAACAGTCATTTTACCTACATCACTAATTTCTCACGACTTGTCCGTGCACAAAAAACATCACATGACGGTCATGTAATATTTTGCAAACGGTGCTTCACATCATTTGACAGTCGCCCCCGGAAAAATACGCTAAGCGGACCAGCTGCACTAGAACAACACAAGCTGATATGCGGAACACACAAACCTATCCGACCTCAGATGCCCGCTCCCGGATCATTATTAGAATTTAACGCTTGGAAAAAAACTCAACGACATCCGATAGTTATATATGCAGATTTCGAAGCAATATTAAAAAAATCCGAAAAAAATGCGGGAATAATACAACAATAATTCAAAAACATGAAGCTATGAGTTATGGTCTTTTAGTTAAAGCAGATGACAACATTCCTATAGAACTACTTGAAAAATTCAACATTCCAACTTCACCTGTAATTTACCGTGGAAGTGAAGATAATCAGAATGTAGCTAAACATTTTGTAAAGAGTATTGTCGAAATAGCCGAAAACATCGAAAAATTATTAAAAACCAACACACCTATAATTTTAACCCCCGAACAAGAACATACACACAATTTATGCAACACATGTAATTTATGTAAATGTAATTTTTCTATGGAAAATCATAAAGTAGCAGATCATTGTCACTTATCGGGTAAATTCAGACAAACGTTGTGTAATACCTGCAACCTCAAACTTCAAACACCTAACTTTGTTCCATGCTTTTTTCATAATTTATCAAATTATGACGCACATTTTATCGTAACCGAGTTGGGATACGATTCCAAAACTATTTCGGTTATACCGAATAGTGAAGAAAAATTTATTTCATTTTCGAAATACATTAGTAACACATTCACAATACGATTCGTCGATACATTAAGATTTATGGCTTCAAGTTTATCAACACTAGCATCAAATTTAATATCACCCGGGTTCGAGAAGTTCAGAGAGACAGCAAAACACTTTTCTACCGAAGATATGCAGCTCGTTACTCGTAAAGGTGTTTACCCTTACGAATATACTGATAGTTGGAACAAGCTCGAAGAAACTAATTTACCAGAAAAAAGTGATTTTTATAGTACACTAACAGAGTCACATATACAACAAGAAGATTATGATCATGCTAAGACTGTATGGAACCACTTCAACTGTCAATCACTTGGTGAATATTCGGATCTATACCTTAAAATAGATGTTTTATTGCTGGCTGATGTATTTGAGAATTTTCGAGATCTATGTTTGACTACATACTGCTTGGACCCATCCTTTTATTATACAGCACCTGGATTTAGTTTCGACTGCATGTTGAAATACACTAACGTCAAACTAGAGTTACTCACTGAGTATGATATGCTGTTGATGATTGAAAAGGGTAATTATAATAATTATATTTATAAAAAAATAATAAATAATAATAACATATATATTTTTATCATAGGAATCCGAGGGGGTTTAACTCAAGCAAGTATGAGGTATGCTAAAGCCAATAATGAAAAAACTCTAGATTATGATCCGACTAAGCCTAAATCGTGGTTAATTTATCAAGATTGTAAGTATATATATATATATTATTAAATATTATTAAATATTATTTTATTTTTAGGTAATAATCTGTACGGGTGGGCAATGTCACAGTATATGCCATATGGTGGGTTTAAGTGGGTAGAACCTAAATTAGAAGGACTAAATGATTTAAACGAAACATCTCCCATCGGACGAATATATGAGGTTGACGTTAAATATCCTAAAGAACTCCATGATCAGCATAACGACCTCCCTTTCCTACCACAGAACAGTATTCCGGCTAGCTCAAAAGTAAAAAAACTTATGGCGACACTTCACTCGAAAAAAAATTATGTCATTCATTACCGCAACCTACAGCAAGCTATAGCTAATGGACTTATAATTGAAAAAGTATGTATACATTTAATTTTATAGATATTTATAACATAATTATTTTACATTATAGGTTCATAGAGTAGTTCAGTTTAATCAATCACCATGGCTGGCTCCATACATAGCACTAAACACAGAGATGAGGAAAAAGGCAGCAAATGACTTTGAGAAAGACTTTTTTAAACTTTTAAATAATGCAGTCTTTGGTATATATATATATATTATAAAAAAAAAAAAAAAAATGTTAGTCTCATTTATATTAATTTTTTAGGAAAAACCATGGAGTCAATGAGGAAACGTATGAAGATGGAACTGGTGTCTAGTGATCAACGTTTACAAAAACTGATAAACCGAACAACATTCAAACACTGTACAACATACAATGAAAACCTGAATGCAGTCTCATTAGAAAATAAAATCATTGATTTTCGTAAACCGATATATATAGGTAATTATTACATAATGGAACTAGTTTTTTTGTGTATTACTTTATAAACTTATTTATTATAGGTTTCGCAGTACTAGATATAAGTAAAACGTTGATGTATGACTATCACTATAACGTAATGCAGAAACATTATGGTGACAAAATTGAGCTCATGTATACAGATACAGGTAAATTATTATTATTATTATTATTATTATCATTATATTAATATATTTGTATTATTTTAGATTCTTTAGTATATTATATCCAGACTGATGACTTTTACAATGACCTGGCAAATAATTCTAACTTGCTCGACCGAATGGACACTGCAAATCTACCCAGGGACCACCCGTGTTACATTGCTGAGAGAAAGAAGATTCCCGGACTATTTTCTGATGAAACCGATGGGCGTATTATGAAGGAGTTTATAGCACTGCGAGCAAAATCCTATGCTTACATTATAGAAGACAAGGAGAAAATTAAGGCAAAAGGAATCCGTGGTCATGTTGTTAAAAACCATATGACTTTCAAAGATCACAAGCGGTGTTTGTTTGGTGATACTAGTTTGGAGGTGAAGACTGTCAATGTCTCTGTTCGCTCTTTCAAACACAAATTAAAAACCATTAAAGCCGATAAATTGACTTATAATAATTTTGACGATAAAAGAGTTATACTTGAAGATAAAGTACATACCCTGGCTCATGGTCATTACTCTATAGAGTGAGTATATATTTTAAAATTTATTTTATTTATTTAATTTTTTCTTATGATGTTATTGAATTTTGTAGGGAAACCGAATCATCTAATGAAACAGTGTGGAGGATGAATGATTTCGATGAACCAACGTTAGAGTTAATGGATTTGCTCTATGCAGAATTAGTTAATAATGAATAGAAATTTAATTTTTTTTTTTACATATTATTTTCTATAGATAATTTGTAGATATTGTTTGTATGCAATTAATTTTATATTTTGCTTGCATATTGTTTGTATACATTTAATTTTTTTCATATAATTATTTATATTTTGTTTGCATACATTTAATTTTGTAGATATTGTAGATATGTTACACTTATTAAATTAGTTTTTTTACATATTATTTTCTGTAGATATTTTTTGTATATTGGTTATACGCATTTAATTTTGTATTTTGCTTGCATACATTTAATTTTTGTAGATATTGTTTGTATATTGTAGATATGTTACACTTATTAAATTAGTTTTTTTTAAATATTAAATTATTCGTTCTATTCATATCTGGTAAGGAAAGCAATAAATAAAACTCATTGTTGGAATAATAATAATAATAAGATATTTATTTTTTAAAAAAAAAAACATGAATACAATTTTCAAGAATTATTTAAAAACCATTTTCTTATAGCAAATACTTTATAAAATGTACAATGTTTAGGATTATATTCCATATGAAAAATACAACAAGGTAAAGATTCATCATTACATAATTGATCAAATCGTGGACATCCCAAGCTTTCAATGTTGATGAGAGCAACGTGTGGTATAAACTCGAAAAGAAGTTTTTTTTTCTGTTCCCCTTTGACGTAAATGTAAGCAAATTTTAATGAATTCAATATCCTTTCCAGTTCTTCATACTCAATATCACCGTAGTCAATAGAAAGATGATGATAATTACGTTCCAACCATTTATTAGTTTTTCGACTTTTGTTATCCTGTGTTGAGTTTGAATTTTTAAAAATCCAGTGTTGAGTGGCCCATGTTTCTGTGTCCACAATTATACATCTCTTTAATCATATATTTATTGTTCAACCCAAGAACGCATTGAATGTCAATGATGGCTGTAGACATTATGGTTTATCCTTATAATAAGTTTCAATAGTATTGAGACGAGATAGTATAGCAGGGATTATTTTATTCAAATCTTCTATTTTTTCTTGGATATGTGTTAGTAATAGTTCAACATTTGACATATGATCCGTTATTTCTAAGCACGTTAATTCTAACTTTTCTGTTTGTTCTTCTTGTATTTGGACAGATTTATAAGTTTCTTCAAGAAAATGTTCAATTTTATCAAATTTATTTGAATATGATTTTATTGATTGTTCAAGATTTGAAATAATTTTTTTTGTTTCGCCAGCCTGAGAAGTACCAAACACGTTCATCGTCAGAACTCGACTGAGGTTATTTTCTAATGTCACTTGTATATATCCAACTATTGTGTGTATTATCAAACCCTAACCATTTTACAAATATTTGATTCCCCTTCCTACGAATAATTTTTTCGATTAAATATTCGTTTGGATAATTTGTTTTACATATTTCTTCCGAGTAAAAGCAACCAGCAATCGGTTTTCCTGTATAATCTTGTAATTGATATGTAACGGGTGATGTTTGATTAATTTTAACAATTTTAAATATTTCTGTTGACCAACTTGGTAAATAACCTTTTGTGAATACACCTTTATATGTACTTATACGAACGTAGTCACCAATTTTTAATTTAATTTTTTTATTAATGATTTTACGTGTTTTTATTTCTACCGATGTTGGATCTGCATCAGCTTGTACAGGCGACATTCCTATTGTTCTATGTTTTGTATTATTATACTCGTTAATCAATGAAGGTAAAATAGAAATCCAATTTTGAGACCCTCGTGCAGTAAACTCTCTAAACATTTTTTCTTTTAATGTTCGGTTGAAACGCTCTACAATACACGCTTTCATGGTGCTATACGTTGAATATTTGTGTATATTATACTTTTTCATCAATGTGTCGAATGTTGTGTTATAAAATTCTTTTCCATTATCGAGTTGTAATAGTTTTGGTGAGCGTTTGAGTAGTATTTTTGACATTGCATTTGAAACTTCTTTAGCAGTTTTTGATTTTAATGCTATCGCCCATGCGAATTTCGTAAAACAGTCGATGACACATAAAATATATTTAAAACCTTTATTTTTTTTTGAATATGGTATCATTTCAACCAGATCGGCTTGCCATAGATCATTTTTTCCGTAAACATTAACTATACGTCTTGTATAATTTTTTCTAGCAGGTTTGTGTAGTTCGAGCGCAATATCTCGCTTAGACATTTGGAATGCGTTTTATTAACCCGGCTTCACGTAATTCTTCGAAAGTCGAAAGTATTTCGTTGGAAACACCTGTATTACCGGCAGCTTTTGATGCTAAAAGTAATCGCAAACGGTCGACTAGCTCATTGGGGTCGTTCCAGTATACTAAATTATGTTTCTGCAATTGCATAGATAGTCCACTACCAGATGGGAATAATGTTTTGATTATTTCCGAGTATTTATTTCCACCTTTTTTAATTTTTTTTCCGTCTGACGTTAAATGAGCCGATGTTTGAATTAATATAGATTTATATGTTTTTAAATCGTTTTCAGTGTATAATTTTGGAGCTTTCGAAAATATTAAACTACAAAGACCTTGTGTTAATGGGTATGAGGTATCTTCGATAAATATTGTATTTCCGATAAGTTTGATTTATTTTTTTCCTAAATGTACTGCTTTATTTGCTTGTATTTTAGGACCATATGTCTTGTCTATGCTATAAGAATCCAACAGCTCGTTTATTTAAAAAAAATGTATATCTTCAATTTCGTTTTTAGAAACTTGAATGTTTCTGTTACTATTGAATGAACATCAGCTTTTCCGTGTTTTAATGCTATGTACTTGCGTTTAATATTTTCTTTGGCTTTAATCAATTCTTCGAGTACTTCACCGCTAGCTTCCATGATTATGAATGACAGGTTTTTTTAAAAACCTTTAGCTTATATAATAACAAATGTATCGAATCCATGACGATATCGACCATTATCGCGTTCACAGTCTTTGTTTATTACGATAAACTCAAATCTTCCTTTACGCCAACACGTTGTACAAAAATCTTTAAATTCTGAATATGACATATCACCAGAGCAATGCTCATTGTAAACATGCTTTAAGTTGGTTTCATCTTGTTTAAATAATACGATAAAATTAGCATTATCGCGTAAAAGTTGTTTCGGAACTTTTGAATAACTCTGAGCCAGATAGAAAACATCTATTAAATTATGCCTACCCCTGGAATAGTAACTTTTTGCCGTGTTTTGATTATCTGTGATAATATCATCAAAAATGAACACAGAGTTGGGTAAAGCTTTTTCAGGTTCGATAACTTGGTCGTTTTCGTAGAATGTAAATAATTGTATTCCGTCGATGTCCGATAAAATATTACTCAACATTTTATATTTAGGCTGATCTAGAGTTTTCGAATATATGTAAACGTTGTGAAATCTTATTCCGTTTATATTAGTTAATAATGCGAAAATTAAATTCGTTTTTCCGCAGCCGGACGGACCCACAATAAGTGCACGTATCGTATTAGGTAGAAGCGCTCCATGTCTATTGTTTTGAAATGAAGTAGGCGGATCTACGTTTTCAACTGTGAGCTTGGTTTCTTGTTTAATGAATTTCATTTTTAATATAAATATCAATGTTAAGATGACAATGTCATCAGTACACAATGTCACTCGCTCGAAGAAGCAACAAGAATAAAGGTGGTGGGCTTATCAACACACTTATAAACAAATTGCCGGTCGAGCTTCACGTACCTGGTAAGGTTAATATATATTATAAGCAATGTTATCATAGTTAAAAAAAAAAAAAAAAAATTATAGGTTATCAATATTGCGGACCGGGAACAAAATTAAAAAAACGATTAGATCGTGGGGATAAAGGTATAAACCCTTTAGATTCTGCATGTAGAGAGCACGATATCGCATACGAACGTAGTAATTCTATCACAGATCGTAACGAAGCCGATCGTATATTAGAACAGCGGGCCTGGGATAGGTTCAAATCGAGAGATTCTAATTTAAAAGAAAAAGCAGTAGCTTGGGGTGTAACTACCGCCATGAAAGCAAAACGTAAAGTTGGCGGTGGGTGTGGTTTTAAAGCGGGCGTCAAAGCAACTAAAAACGTTATAAAGAAAAATATTGGTGAAAAAAATTTAACGAAATTAACTAAAAAATGTATAGCCGCCGCACGAAAAACATTTAAATGTACAAAGACAAAAGTTCCAAGAATAGTAAAAATACCAAAAAGAGGAGGTGTGTTACCACTTATTCCGATATTTGCCGGGTTATCAGCTCTAGGAGCTCTGACTGGTGGTGTTGCCAACGTTGTTAAGGTCGCTAATGAATTTAAGAGAAATACCCCGTCGCATTTGGGTAATGGCTTATATCTTACACCGTACAAAGACAACTCGTACAAAATAGGAAATGGTCTATATCACACACCATATAAAAGTGGAGGGGGTGTAAAAACGAAAAAAACGAAAAAAAACTAATATCTACGTTACCCAAGAGAGCGTTGTACGATTTCGAACTTATAAAAATCGCTCGTTTAATGAAAATACCACATTTCACCGGTGTGTTTAGCAGAGATAAGTTGCCCGTTCGTCCTAAACGATCAGAATCAGCGATTGTTAACTTGGATACGAAAAACGGTACAGGAACGCATTGGGTAGCGTATAAAAAAATCGGAAACCAAGTCGAATATTATGATAGTTTCGGAAATTTACCACCTCCACTAGAAATACAAAAATATTTTCACGGATGCAATATTAATTACAACTATAACACAGAGCAGAGATTTAATACATCAAACTGTGGACACTTGTGTATAAAATTTTTATCATGTACACGATAACGTTAAACGGAGACTCGAGTGAATTGTCATGTGACATTTTTCCACCTTTAGAAGTAGAAAATACAGCACAAATATGTCTTTTGAGCTTGCTAACAAATAATTCAATTCCAAACATAGAACCTGGTTGTAATAGCATAGGTTTTCGTAATTTAATCAATCAAATTGAACTCGTTATTATACCAACGGGTACATATGAATTGAATGATTTAGAATATGTTATAAATAAATTAAAGCCTGACTATGTAACTTTTTTCGAATTGAAATCAGATAGTAACACTTTAAAGTGTAAAGTTTCGTGTAGTCATGAAATAGACTTTTCAGTCGTGAACAGCATAGCCCCATTGTTGGGTTTTAAAAATGTTGTCTACACTATTGGTGCTACTCATACATCTGAAAATACAGTCAACATAATGAAAATAAACTGTATAAAAATAGAGTGTAACTTAATAACCGGCTCATTTTGTGACGGATCGCCTAGCCAGACTATACATGAATTTTATCCAACTGTTGCTGCGGGCTATAAAATTGTAGAGGTGCCTAGACATTTAGTTTTTTATAGTCTTAATACTACATCGATAAGCAAGGTTGATATCATACTAAAAGATCATAAAGATCGATTGATAAATCTGCGTGGCGAGCCAATTACGATTCGTTTACAAATAACGCGTAGATAACATGGCGCTCAAGTTTAATATAAATACAGCTGCCATAAAAAAACCTGTCATTAAAGTGCCTACAGTTAAGAAGTCAACACCTATATCCAAACCGAAAAAGAACGAAATCAAGCTCACGAAAAATAATTTAAAATTTCTTCGTTCACTACAATAATGGATGACACATATTTAGACGTAACAGCCGGCTATGTGGACGATTGTAAGATAACACAAATGGAATATCATTCGTTCACGCCGTATTCAAACACGTCTTTTTCACACAATGATGAGATTAGAATAAATATTCAAAATATGGATTCTTACACTTTACCGTGTGAAAGTTTTATTTACATTGAAGGAAAGGTACAAAAACCAGCCGATGCTGTTAGAGAAGTACGTTTTTCGAATAATGGTTTAGCATTTTTATTCTCCGAAATGCGATATGAAATAAACGGAATAGAAATACAAAAATTAAAATCGCCTGGAGTGTCGTCTTGCTTGAAAGGATTCTGTTCCTATACTCCAAGTTATATGAATACGTTAGACAATTGTGCTTGGGACTCGGCAATGGATGGTGATGATAATAAAAATTTTATGACCGATAATGTATTTACCGGATGCATCCCTCTAAAACATTTATTCGGATTTTGCGAAGATTATAAAAAAATATTACTTAATTGCAATCAACAACTTATTTTAAATCGTTCGTCTACCGATTTGGATGCAATACGTGTTGTGGGTACCGGAGCCACCGAAAACGTCGAGAAAAATAAAAAAATTACGATTGAACTGAGCAAGGTGGTGTGGAAGATGCCCATTATCAGAGTCTCTGATAAAGAAAAATTAAAACTGTTAAAAGTAATAGATTCTCGTAAAACGATATCATGTGCGTTCAGAACCTGGGACCTATGTGAATATCCGGTACTTCCAAGAAATACTTCACATTCATGGACGATAAAATCTAGCAGCTTGCTTGAAAAACCTAGATTTATTTTGTTTGGTTTACAAACAGATCGAAAAAAAATATAGAAAACGACGCCGGACGGTTCGATCACTGTCAACTAAAAAATCTTAAGGTACACTTAAATTCTGAAGTCTTTCCATATGAAGACTTTCGAGCCGATTTTATAAACAATACGACCAGCTTGCTGTTCAAAGCTTATACAGACTTTCAAAAATCATATTATGAAAGAGACTATTGTGAACCATTATTATCAAAACATATTTTTCAAAACTATGTTACAATAGCCGTTGTTGATTTATCGCATCAGAATGATAACGTTAAATCGTCAAGCATAGACTTACGAATAGAATTTGAAACAAATACATCTATTCCACAAAATACTGCAGCTTATTGTTTAATACTACATGATCAGATTATAACTTATAATCCGTTTAGCGGTGATGTTAGAAAACTGTAATTTTTTTTTTTCTACATTGTAAATATTTTGTATATTTTGTAAATATTTTTTTATATTATTTTGTAACCTTATGATTAATAAATAAAAAAACTTTTATTTAAAAATATCACTTGTTTTTATTTTACACAAATATCATACATATATCATACAAATATCATACATAGTACATCGTTAAATAGTATACCGTCTTACGGGTTTAGATACTAATAATTTGGTGTACTGTGGTCCGTATGGTCCATCATTTTCATCGGCTGCAGCTCTGCTCCATATTGGTACAAATTGACTCTGTGTAGATGGTGGTGACGGTGGGGACAGGGATGAAATAACAGATTGACTTTCCTAAAACATTATATATTAAAATATGTGTTTATTTTATAAGTTAAATTTTTATATTACTTGATCGAATAAACTGTAAAACGTTGGTGGAGAAAAAACCTTAGAACACTCTTCGGAATATTCCTATAAAATATAAAATATTAATATCTGGTTTAAATAAAAAAATAAATATTTTCTTACCTCATCTTTTTCTAATTCTTCCATCCATCTCTGTGCGATATGATTAGCTGCATATAATTGTAGCTCACTTGTAAAATTGTAGTCGGTGATACCAATAACATGTGATGAAATGAAAACGTTGTTAATACTTTTCACGTGGTTTGTCATCTCTTCAAGTGATCTGCTAGCTAACTCGACGCTTGATTTTAAGTATGCTGCGATTTGGTTAATTTGTTGTATTACAAGCGGTTTAATGATTTTAGTTTTTCTTTCGACGGTCTCAAAAATAGTCCATTCTAAATATTGTAACTGTAATAAATCGCTACGATTTAACAGAATACGGCATCCATCTTGAATTTTAGACTCTATAACGAGCATATTCTCTCCTTGGTACACCATACTAGATATCGACATTGAATCGGAATCCAAAAATAAATTTCGTTTATACTTTTGTGGTTGGTCGAGTATAAATGATAAAATGTTTCCCATAAGTCTGTATATGCGTTTGAGAAAATCGGGCGAAATATTTACAAAACGTGATGGTGTTATAATATGAATCACTGTGTTGAATTTATCTGCCGGATCGAGTCCAATGTTCAAAAACTTACGAGACGAAAAATCAAGGAGGAAGTTACTGGAGTCGATTAGTTTAGTTGGTGGTGACGGTGGTACATATGAATATTTCTTGTAAACAGCACTCATGTTTTCGATCGAACCAGCCATGTTCAAAATTTTTATTTTAAACACTGACAAAATAATTATCTACGAAAAATTAAACAACGCACTTGACCGAACGAATAGCGGAGACAGACTGATTTCACTTTACATTCTGAATCCCTTACAAAGTATATCTTATGGTGGGGATTTATTGACAGGACTCTACAGGTTTATTAGGGTGTATTGTTGAATGTTTGCATGTAAGAACATGTTTATTGTGTGTTACGATTTCACTTGTGTATTATATATTATTCGTATAGCGGGTGAAATTATTCGAAAAATGTAAACGGTAATATATCTGATAACTGATTGTCGACCGGTAATATGCGATAACTATTTGTTACCGGGTAATATTTTTGATAACATGAGATATCTGTGATAGTACGCGGTAGAGTATTGATAAGACACATGTTTGTACAATCACATGGTTCTTGTGTAGCGTCGGCGGCGGCGGTGTCGGACTATGACGCGGGTGGGTACGGGGGTGTGCTCCTCTACGGCGGCGGGCTATGACGCGGGTAGGTACGGGGGTGTGCTCCTCTACGGCGGCGGGCTATGACGCGGGTAGGTACGGGGGGGGGGGGGTGCTCCTCTACGGCGGTGGGCTATGACGCGGGTAGGTACGGGGGGTGGCGGCGGCGGCGGCGGCCGCCGTAGAGGAGGAGGACGTTCTAGAACTGTCCAAATCATCCTACTTATATTTAGTTTTTTTTATTAATTAATAATTAATAAAATTAATAATATTATTAATTTATGCATAAATTCAAAAAAACTTACTGCAAGCTTTTTTTTCTTTGTCGGATGATGTATCCCAATTATTAAATACCATGCTGGCTACATTAAACCATGCTTTTTGTTTGGCATTTTTATTCATATAATTGCTATTATTGGTTTTCCATAGGCACTCTTCTTTTTCAATTTCGTGAATTAGTAAATCGATGTCAATCATTTTGAACACTTGAAACTTAACTGTTTAAAAAAACTTTTGAAAAACGAAACCGCGCGTTGTAACCACAGTAGCTAGTGTGTGGCGTATCAATGAAAATAATTTGTTTCGATATCAAGCGGTTGAAGCGACAAAAACGCAAAACCGTAGCATACAGCGGTGGCACGCGGTAACGCGCGTTAAAATCGCTCTAATTTGGCGCACTCTATTACATGGAGTGCGTTTTCGTTTAGCGTTTTCGACGCGCGATAATCGCGCGTTTTTACCGCGCGTCAAAACCGCTCTAGTGTTGCGCGGTCCTAATATATGCGTGCAGATATAACTATATGGAACAATTTCGTTATACGAATGTAGAGGAACAAATACAATCCGAACGGTATGAGATGTCGGAAACCGAATTATAAAAACCAGTAAAATAGAATAATTTAGAGATTTAATTAGATAAAATATAAGAAAATAACGAATGAATACATTAAATTAGAAAAAAAAAAGAGATAAAATATAAGAGAGAGAAGTAATATATACATTACAACAATAAACAATTATGACAAGTTATATAATATGTAGTAATTAGCTAATGTGACCATTTTTAAGCAAGCGACTTATAAACATTATAGGGAAGAAAGAATGGACATTATTTATGTCAACCAACCGGGCTCGCATAGGTTCAGGGTACCACTAATAACAGATGTAGATATAAATTATATCCCGGATTTCGAGTTACAAACGGTTGTACTGGGGGAAGGACGCTAGGTGAACCTTAGGCTAAATAAACACGGTGAATTAATTGGCGAAAAATTAATGGATAGGAACAACGATCCACGGTGGCGCAGGCCAAATGCTTCGTCCGCAGTAATTGATCAGCATATTTGCTGGTACGAAGGGGATGAGCATGATGACGGAGTAAATCGGCCAGGGGGGATAGAAGCAGATTACGCCTGTATTCTAAATACCCTTTTATTTGTACTCAGAGTGGGACGGTTGTCGCGGACACCTATTCCATACGTTCTGGGTACACCGGTTGAGGTCGTCGAAGACAATCAGCTGGACGTTCTTGTGGAATTTGAGGAATGGCCAACTCGCCACGAGTTATTATGTATTTCACTACCACATTTCGGAGGGGGTGGATTTAATGAAAGCAGAAGGCTAGACTTTCTTATAAATTTGGGTCGTAAAATAAAACACCAGCGTCACAGTTGCTTTTCGGGAGAATGGGCAGAAATACTCTACTGTTACTATGACCCAGATAGCAAAATCATGTTGATAGAATATTTTTTGAATATTAGAAATTTAAAAATAATGTTCGAACAAGATTTTAAACGGATTAAAATAATGTAATTTTAACATTCTATGAATATTCTATTGTCTTTATTTGGCCACTTTTTTTCGGATTCTAGAAATATTACATGAATAATATGGTTGAAATATTGTTAAAATAATAGTTTCAAAATATTTTTTTACAAACATTTGATTAATGTTAATTAAAATGTTATTGAAATGTTTTTAATTAAAACATTTAAAATGGATTAAAATAAATATAGTTTCAATTACCTAACTTGTACGAATAATAATATTATTCACAAATATCAAAAAAAAAAAAAAAAAAAAACATAAATAATGTTGATTGAGTTCTTATTATAATCTACATAAATTTCTCTCAAGTTAAAAAAAGTTGAGTTGTTGAATTTTTCCAATGTGAGAAATATTTGAAACATAGTTTATATAAGTAATAACTAATAAGTAAATCATCTGCAGTGTAGCACTGTGAATTTATTATTGTTTAAATTAAACATACACATATACTATAACTGAAGTATACAATATATTAAATTATATATACAAGATTTATATAAACATATTTTTTTATTAATTTATACATAAATAATATATAATATTAATATACAAAACAATATAAGATACATACATACAATATATATGTATAATAATAATTATAAATGAAATTGTAAGAAATAAAATTAAAACAAATTCCTCTTTCTCTAGTTTAAATATTATAAATAGTAGTACAGAAAAAATTAATAGAAAACGTTTTTTAAAGAGTTGTACTATTATTATTAGTTATTTTGTCAATATTTTTGTTGTGCATTAGTAGTATGTTTTGGTTCCTTCTGTACCCCCCGCAAATCCGGTAAATCCGTCTTCACCGCCCTCCCTATCGTGCGCGTGCCATGCCCCGCCATGTCTATCGCGGCCGTGCCCGGTCATGCCCCTCCATGCCTATCGCGGCCGTGCCCCTCCACGCCTATCGCGGTCATGCCCCCCCTCCCATCCATTCATATCCATTTCACACCCCCCCCTGTTAAGTTATCGAATTCAATATACTCAATACGATTTAGTTAAAAATTTTCTGATATTTAAAATCATGTGTTGAATACACTCGTTTTGAAATAGTGTATTACTTAATAATTTTAGTTTATAGAAAGTTAGTAGTCGATTAATAATGAATATAACATAAATAAGTAATTATTGATGAGACCTCATTATCTTTTATAGATTAGAAAAATGAAAGTGTCATGTACACTTTCATATTTCATCTATAACATTTCAAGACTTCTATTAACTCTATAACGATTTAAAAGTTATGGTAAACAAAACGATTAAGATAATCACATATCTATGTTATACATTATCACCTATAGTATTAATATTATAACAACTTGACATTTCTATAACACCCTGTTGTTATTAACTACATATTATTTCTATTTCAACTAAAAGTCATTAGGAAAAGACAATTTACGTGTAGGACATCTCTTTCCATTTCGGTATGTGAAAAATAGATATTTATCATACGTTGTACAGCAATATGGATTGGGAAAATGTATCATATATAAGAGAACCGATTTCACTCAAAGGAGTCATACTGTTCTTCAAGCTCTTGAAAACCGTCTACAGTTTACTATAATTGTTATCAGTTCAGTATTCATTACGTAAAAATGTTTAAGTGTGATGTTTGTGAAAAAGTTTTCACTGTGAAGTCTAATATGTTGAGACATAAAAAATCTCACAAACAAATTAAATTTACATGTAGTGATTGCAAACAAATTTTCTGTCGACGGGATGATCTTGTAAACCACGTACTGAAAAAACATGGTATGTATTTTATTAAATATTATCTATATATAAAACTAGTGACTTATACTTAGGAATATCGAATTTTCTATACATATATTGATAAATAAATTAAACGAATAACCGATACTAGCTCAAATTAAAATAATGATAATTCAATGTTTTCCTAGTATATGTTTCATTACTAAAATTTTTATATTAATATTCTTAATTATTTAATAAAATTCATTTCCATAAAATTGATATAGTAATATTATATGAATATAAAATCGTTTAGGACGTGCAATTAAATATTAACGAATAAATAATTTAAATATTGAAATATATATATATTAATTTATATGATAATATGTCGTATGTTTAGTATAGATTATAAGCTATAAGAAAAATCTTTTATTCTATAATTCATCCCTATTAGGTTTTGTTAAGTATGGTTCTGAATATAATTTGGCTATGGGTATCGCAGTCGGACAGCAGCAGCAGCAGCAGCAGCAGCAGCAGCCAATAAGTGAGTAGTAATTATTATATTATTAAAATATATTGAAATCGATTATAATAATTATTATTATATTTATAAGGTTCGGTGGGTATTGTAGATAGTGTTGCATCCACGTCAAATGTGAATGATACCATTCCACAGCAAGCCCCCACTCCTCCCGTCCCATCACTTAAACGTACTAAAACCAACTCGACGCGTAACATTGTAAAGTTTAAAAAAGCCCGCATAGGAATGGTTAATTCACCGGGTTTTATCGAGCTCGACTCTGCACTCGATAGAACCGTAGTATGGTATTACAGGGGGAATACCGAGAACTGTGTGAGTTATTCGGCGTTTTTAGACTCGATAAAACTCGAGTTGATTGAAAAAATCAATTATTGCGTGCGTAATA
Source organism: Schizaphis graminum (assembly GCA_020882235.1). Taxonomy (NCBI): domain Eukaryota; kingdom Metazoa; phylum Arthropoda; class Insecta; order Hemiptera; family Aphididae; genus Schizaphis; species Schizaphis graminum. Next base: position 10,820,506 of record CM037035.1, on the reverse strand, counting down.
ACCCGATCAAATATAATTTGAAGTTGGAGAGCGTGTACGTACATAGGGAATTACCAGTCGAGGACAGAGCTTTTAAAACCGTGTCGAGGGAGGCGTACATTCATAGTGATGTGAGTGCTATGGTCGATGAGGACTTTGCAGCACTCATGTCCGAGGAAGATCGATATATGAAAAAGGGGTCGGGCTTCACCCTATCCAGTATCGATGGCTTACTGCTAGGTATATATGAGCATACCCCTCTTGGAGGGTCTTCGTATATTTCACTCCCAGAAAACGTTATGCGAAAAAAGGCCGTCATTAATCCAATGAATATTGACGATGACTGCTTCAAGTGGGCTATTCTAGCCAGACACGTTCCAGTAGGTCACCATAATCATGTAGGTCAAAAATATTATAATGAAGAGCATCGGTACGATTTTTCCGAACTATCCTCTCCAACACCTATATCGGAAATCCATATTTTCGAACGACGGAATAAGGGGGTGTCGGTAAACGTATATGGATTGAAACCTGGTAAGGGTGGGAAGGTGGGTAAGGGTGGGAGGGGTGGTAAGGGGGGAAAAGTAGGTAAAGAGAGTGTAGTGTATCCAATCAGAGTTGTTGATAGCGACAAGACCGATCATTTCGACCTTCTTGTGATTGAAGGCTCGGAACGGATGCACTATACGTTCATTTCTAATTTTTCACGGCTGGTGCGAAGTCAGAAAACATCTCACAGGGGTAGAGTATTTTTCTGTAAGAGGTGTTTCACATCATTCGATGAGCGCGTTAAAAAAAATAAATTGTGTGGTAATGAGGCTCTCCAACAGCACAATATGCGGTTATGCGGACCGAATAAACCGATTTTACCAGTTATGCCGGAGGAGGGGGAAGTGCTCAGGTTTAACGGGTGGGCTAACATGCAGCGTCATCCGTTTGTGATATACGCTGATTTTGAAGCCCTACTTGAAAAACAGACGGAGCGAGTGGGGGCGAGCACTGACGGGATACACGCACATCATCCGATGAGCTACGGGTACTTTGTCAAGGCGGCGGAAGACGTACCCGTAGCGCTGATGGAAAAATACGACATACCGCAAACGCCGGTCGTATACCGCGGTTCGGAATCGCGTTACGAGGTGGCTAAACACTTTGTCGCTAGTGTCACCACGCTCGCCACCAAGTTGGGTGATCTACTGAAGGCGACTAATGTGCCGATTTCAATGAGTGTGGAGGAGGTACGTATACATAACGCGAAGAGTGTGTGTGATATGTGTAAGTTAGAGTTCACTGAGACCAGGTGTAAAGTCGCCGACCACTGCCATCTGTCGGGACGGCTGAGACATACACTCTACGCGCCGTGCAACCTCAAGCTCGCCACACCCAAGTTTGTACCGTGCTTCCTTCACAACCTATCGAAATATGACGCACACTTTATCGTAACCGAGCTTGGTTACGATAAGGAGTCGATAACGGTGATCCCCAACACAGAGGAGAACTACATTTCGTTTTCGAAGCGCGTCATGCCCGACTTCAGTGTGAGATTCTTGGACTCGTGTCGGTTCATGGCTTCGAGCCTGGCCGAGTTGGCCGGGAATCTTCTCACGAGGCCCGGCGACTTTGAGAAGTTCCGCGAGACCGCCAAAGTGTTCCAACCCACCGACATGTCACTCGTCACGCGAAAGGGTGTGTTTCCGTACGAGTATACCGACAAATGGTCGAGACTCGAGGAGACCGCCCTGCCACCGAAACGCGAGTTTTACAGTATATTGACCGAGAAGCATGTAAGTGATGAGGACTACGTACACGCGACGGAGGTGTGGCAACATTTCAACTGCGCGACCCTCGGTGACTACAGCGACTTGTACCTGAAGGTGGACGTTCTCCTTCTGTCCGACGTGATGGAGAACTTCCGTGACCTCTGCATGTCGACGTACAACCTCGATCCCGTGTATTATTATACGGCGCCAGGGTTCACGTTCGACGCCATGTTGAGGTATACGGGCGTCTCACTGGAGCTACTCACCGATTACGATATGGTACTTTTCGTGGAACAGGGGATCAGAGGGGGGTTGGTCCAAGCCAGTGAAAGGTACTGTCGAGCCAACAATCCTAAAACGCCCGGGTATGATTCTGAGAAGCCATCGTCGTGGCTCGTCTACCAAGATTGTAAATATATACAACACTTATACAATTATTAATTATATTACTAACTTTAAACCTATTCTTGCAGGCAACAACTTGTACGGGTACGCCATGGGAGAGTACATGCCCTACGGGGGGTTCAAGTGGTACGATGGGGATTTGAATCGCTCTCTAGAGCTGTTGAACGGTATGACTGACAAATCCGACGTTGGACGTATCTACGAGGTCGATATCGCTTATCCCGGTAACCTGCATAACGCGCACAATGATCTCCCATTCCTACCACGGAATGCCGTACCACCGGGCTCAAAAGTAAACAAGTTAATGGCTACGTTGGAGCGGAAAGAGCGGTATATAGTTCACTATAGAAATTTAAAGCAAGCCATTGCTAATGGACTGGTAGTGGAAAAAGTAATATATAATACATGAAATTAAATTACGTGAAATTAACCTCGATAATAGGTTCACAGGGTGTTGGAATTCCGACAGTCGGCGTGGCTTGCTGAATACATAAATTTAAATACGAGTATGAGGAAGAAGGCTGGCAACGCGTTTGAACGTGATTTCTTCAAACTACTCAATAACGCGGTGTTTGGTAAATATATCAGACAGCTCGTCATTAATCAGACTATGTAATGTTTTTGTTATTCAAATTTACAGGGAAAACTATGGAATGCGTTCGGAACCGTATCGCCATGGAATTGGTTTCGTGTCCTCGTCGAATGCGGAAACTTATTAACAAGCCCACGTTCAAACACGTGACCACGTACACCGAGACTCTGGCCGCCGTATCATTGCAAAAGAGTGACGTACATTTCTCCAAGCCTATTTACGTAGGGTTCGCCGTCCTGGAAATAAGCAAGGAGTTAATGTACGACTATCATTACAACGTGATGCGGCGGCATTACAACGATTCGATTAGACTGATGTACATGGATACAGGTATTTGTGAAATAATAAATTATTATTTGCACTCTTATATGAAACATACATAATGATTTTTTAACAGATTCCCTGGTGTATCGAGTGGACACCGACGATTTCTACAAGGACCTGGTGGACTACCCCGCGCTCCTCGAACGTATGGACACTTCGAATCTCCCCGTCACTCACCCGTGCTACGTCGGTACGCGTAAGAAGACCCCCGGATTGTTCAAGGATGAAACGGCGGGCCGTACTATGTACGAGTTTATTGCACTCCGGGCTAAATCTTACGCGTATAAAATTGATGGGGACGAAAAACTTGTTGCCAAGGGGATTCGAGGACATGTGGTCCGAAATCACATGACGTTCGAGGACCACAAGCGCTGTCTGTTCGAGGTCGACGGCGCTGGTGATGGTGACGAGAGTGAGGAGCTCGGCACGGACGACGACGATTTCGACGACGGTGACTTTGGCGACGACGATGAGTGGAAGGACGTGGAGATGAGACGGCGTGCGCGTCTGATGGCCCGATCGGTCGTCGACACGTTACACGGGAATGCCGCGGCAGCTAGCGCCGCCGCCATTGCCGGTGTGAAATTCACCCCGACACCACTTCCCACGTATACACCGTACACACCGTATAGGGAAAACGTTTCGATCCGATCGTTCGAGCACCGCGTCAAAACGATTAAGACCATGAAAATGACCCTTAATCGTTTTGACGATAAACGTGTTGTTGACGACGATCGGATCCGTACGCGCGCGTACGGCCATTACACGCTACGCGCGTGATATTATATTTTCTATCTATAAATGTGTAAATAATTTAAAAATAAAGTAAAATAAAAATATTTCCATTGTTGTATTATAATTGCGTTTATTTAAATAAAATATAAATATAATATATATTGTATGTATAATAGTAAATAATGCGTAAATTAATATTAAACTGAATCCATATCGAGCTGGTGTGTAATTGCCATGCCATGAGTGGCCGTGCCATGCCATGAGTGGCCGTGCCATGCCGTGAGTGGCCGTGTCGTGCCGTGCAATGAGTGACCGTGCCGTGCCGTGAGTGGTCATAACATTCCTTGAACGGCCGTAAGCGGTCGAAGTGGTTTGTATTAGGGGGTTTTAAGAATTACGTCTAAACCATTTACGTATGGCATAAACTTTGTAGAATGTACATTTTTTAGGATTAAACTCCATATGAAAAATACAGCGGGGTAGAGTTACATCACCATCACATATTTGATCCAATCTAGGACAGCCCAAGTCTTCGATGTTGACGACGGCGACGTGTGGTATATACTCAGTGAGAAGTTGTTTTTTCTGCTCACCCTTCACGTAAATGCAGTCGAATTTCAATGAATTCAATATTCTGCCCACTTCTTCGTACTCGACATCACCATATTCCGTGGATAGTTGATGATAATTACGTTCGAGCCATTTATTCGTTTTCCGGCTCTTGTTGTCCTGTTTAGAGTTTGAATTTTTAAAAATCCAATGTTGGCTCGCCCAGGTTTCCGCCGTATCGACTACAGACATTTCTTTTATCATGTATTTATTGCAGGCACCGAGAACGCACTGAATGTCCACAATAGCCGACGACGTCATTATTTTTCGATCGAATTAACCTTTTTTCTTAATATTATAACTATCTTCGATGGTCTTGACACGTTTTTCCAGGACTGAAATAAACGACGATAGATCCGATATAGGCTTTCTGATACGATTTTCAGTCTCTAATAGAGATATCGTACCCAGTCGTATATCGTCTTCTAGCGATTTTGTCTTTACTTGTAGATTTACGATATCCGCTTTCAGAGTGCCTATCTCCAACTGCAGTAGCTTTGTATCGTACAGAATCGTTTTGTTACTCGATTGAATGTGCGAAATAGTATTTTTTCTACGTCCGTCGAGTGAATTATTGAAAATATCCATAATCAATGTACATGTTGTCCAAACGAAATGTATTATACTACTGAAATGAGTTTTCAAATAACTATGGTGTATTAAACCTACTTTTAAAATTATATTTTTTTAATATAACTGTCTTCGATATTTTTCACACGTGCGTGTAAATCAGAAATATATGCTCCGTGATTTGATAGGGAATTTTCATAGAATTCTCCGGTTATATGACTTAGTATATCATTTAAACGAGCGAGATCCTCTCGAGTTATACTAATTATAGTACTAGTCTCGGCGTATTTATTAAATAGTTCGGAAACACGGTTCTCGAGATTGAACAAAGGCTTATTATCATTATTATATTCTTGTATTTTATCATTTTCTATCGATTTTAATTTCTCTTCGATATATGCATTATGACTTTTTAACTCGTCTATTTCAACCTTCAGTAATTTCACGTCGTATACAATTGTTTTATTACTCGAATGAATATTGGAAATAATATTCTCCCTACGCCCGTCGATTGAGTTATTGAAAATATCTATTATCCAGCACGTGTTATTCGACTGAATATAAATATACTACTGAAATAACTTCTCACAATTTAAGATCGTTAGCTTTTATCCAACTATTATGTGACGCGTCAAACCCCAACCACTTGACAAACACTTCACTACCCTTCCTACGTATAATTTTCTCGATTAAATATTCATTTCGGTGATTAATTCTATGTATTTCCTCGGAATAAAAACACCCAGCGATCGGTTTTCCCGTATAATCTCGCAACTGATAAGTAACGGGCGATGTTTTATTTATTTTGATAATTTCAAATATTTCCGTAGACCAGTTTGGTAAATAACCTTTTGTGAACACCCCCTTTTGAGTGCTGATACGAACGCTATCGCCTACTTTGAATTTAATTTTTACATTATTTATTTCACGTTGCTTTATTTCCACCGTAAGCGGGTTAAAATCCGCCTGTACCGGTGTCATTCCGATAGTTCTGTGTTTCGAATTATTATACTCCCGAAGCAACGTCGGTAAAATAGATATCCATTCGTGAGAGCCCCGCGCAGTAAACTCTCTAAACATTTTTTCTTTTAGCGTACGATTGAAGCGTTCAACAATACATGCTTTCATGATACTGTATGTAGAGTATTTGTGTATGCTATATTTATCCATCAACTCGTCGAACGTCTTGTTATAAAATTCTTTACCGTTATCCAATTGTAAAAGTTTCGGTGAGCGATCGTGCAGTATTTTAGACATAGCACTAGTGACTTCTTTACCGGATTTAGTCCTCAGAGGTAGAGCCCATGCGAATTTAGTAAAACAATCAATTACGCATAAAATATATTTATAACCTTTATTTTTTTTCGAATATGGTATCATTTCGACCAAGTCAGCTTGCCACAAATCATTTTTTCCATATATGTTAACTCTTCGCCTCGTGAAATTTTTCCTCGACGGTTTGTGGAGTTCCGTGGCAATCTCACGTTTAGACATTTGGAATTCGTTTAATTAGCCCGGCCTCAAGTAATTCCTCGAAAATAGATATTATCTCATTTGAAACACCTGTATTGCCAGCTGATTTCGATGCTAGAAGTAACCGAAGTCTATCGACCAACTCGTTTGGGTTATCCCAATACACTAAGTTATTTCTCTGTACTTTCATATACAGTTCGCCACCCGAGGGGAATAATCGACTTATAATATTTTTAAATTTTTTACATGCGGTATTTTTAATTTTCGAACCGCCTGTGGTTAAATGCGCCGATGTGTGAATTAATATCGATTTATACGTCTTTAAATCGTCACCCGTATAAATAAGAGGGTTTTTCAAAAACAATAGTCGAAGAAGTCCCGAGGTTGCCGGATAAGACGCTCCATTGAAAAGTATTAAATTTCGAGTGAATTTCACTTCTTTATCGCCCAAGGTAATATCACCGTTTGCTAGTTTTTTCGGACCATAAGTCTTATCTATATCCACGGACTGGAACCAATTTTCAATTTCATGTTGATAGTAGTCGTCGTCGTCATCAACATCGCCGTTTTCTTTAATTTCAGAATCTATTCCGCCGAGCTTATTTTCCCCCTTGTCCGCCATACTTTGATTAGTAAACAAATCGCGCGTATTCGATATTTTAGTTAAAGGTTCTATAACGGGCTTGAATGTTTGCGCCATCAACTGTTGAACGTCGGCTTCACCGTTTTTCAATGAGGTATATTTACGTTTTATACTTTCCTTAGCCTTCACCAACTCCTCTAATATATTACTTTCTTCCTTCATGATTGCGTTTTAAATGATATTTATTCACTATAAACGCCGTCTTATATAACCACGTGCGTATCAAACCCGAATCGGTAACGGCCGCTATCACGTTCACTATCTTTGCATATGACTACAAACGCAAACCTATCACGATTCCAGCACACGGTACAAAATTGTTTGAATTGATTGTACGTCATATCGCCCGAACAATGTTCATTGTATACATGCTTTAAATTAGTTTCATCTTGTTTGAACAAAACTATTAAATTAGCGTTATCACGTATCAGTTGTTTGGGTACTTTTGAATAACTCTGAGCTAGATAGAATATATCTACTTTATTATGCCTCCCCCTGGAAAAATATTCCCTTATCACCCCCTGCTGTTCTCCAATAACGTCGTCCATGATAAATATAGAGTTTGGTAATACTTTTTCGGGCGCGATGACTTTATCGTTCTCGAAAAACGTGAAAATGTTAATTCCGTCAATACCATCAATAATACGCTTCAGTAATTTATATTTCGGTTGTTCCAGCGTTTTAGAGTATATGTAAATGTTTTCAAATCGAAGCCCGTTTTCGTCGACGAGTAGAAAATATATCAAATTCGTCTTGCCGCAACCCGAACTCCCCAATACTAGAGAGCGTATCGTGTTTGGAAATAACTCACCATGCCTATACTGTACTGTATCAGGGCTATCGATGTTATATATTCGAAGTTTTTTTTCTTGCTCGATAAATCGCATTTTACAAAGCGAACGTTACGCTATAAATACAGATGTACTGCCTATGATAGCGTCACACGATGTCTCACATTGAAAGGATATTGTTCGTATAATAAATCGGACATAGTGTCACGCTATAACGCTGCCTGGGATGATGATATTAAAAATTTTAATAAAGATTTTATCGAGAGCTCTATGTTCAACGGGTGTATAAATCTTAAGGATTTGTTTGGTTTTTGCGAGGACTATAAACGTATTTTAATAAACTGCAATCAGCAATTGATATTAAATAGAGCGTCAATAGATATAAATGCGATTAAGCAATATAAAAATAATGGCGTTGTCCTAGACGCGCCTAAGTTAAAGGACGTTAAGATAAATATCACGAAAATATTGTGGAGAATGCCTATAGTCAAGGTCAGCGACAGAGAAAAAATACGGCTGTTGAAAATAGTGAACCATCAGAAACCTTTGAAATGTGCGTTTAGATCGTGGGAGTTGTGTGAATACCCATTTCTCCCTCAAAACACATCGCACTCGTGGAAAGTAAAAACATCCAATAAATTGGAAAAACCACGATATGCTATTATCGGATTTCAGACCGATAGGAAAAACAGTATGAATAAAGCAATGTCATATTTCGATCATTGTAAAATCAAAAACTTGAAGGTTTATTTGAATTCCGAGGTTTTCCCATACGAAGATTTCCAAAGTGACTTTACTAAGAACAAGATGGCTACATTATACCGCGCATACGCCGAGTTCCAGAAATCCTACTACGGTCGTGAAAATGTTACACCTCTATTGACTCGATCGGATTTCAAAAAACTATCACCGATTATAGTTGTGGATATGAGCAGACAGAACGATAATGTAAAAACTTCGACTGTTGATCTCAGGATTGAGATCGATACCGAAGAAGCGTTTCCAGTCTCCACCTCAGCATATTGCTTAATATTACATGACCAGATTATAACTTATAATCCATTTAATGGTGAAGTAAGAACAATGTAAATATTTATTGTAAAACTTAATATTATAAATAAAAAATACTTTTTATATAAATATCATGTCTTTTTATTTCACATAAATTATTAATCATATAATTAATTATTAAAAAGTTTGTTATTTTCCATCCCTCATCATAATGGTCTTGGAAACATTGCATACGTTGCTTGGTTTCCATCAGATACGGTTTGTATGTTGAAAAAATCGGGGCCATCATTTTCGTCGAATGACAGCATACCGTCAAATGAATAGTATGGCTGGAAAAAATATATATTTTCACATATAACTTATGTATCTATAATAATTTTATAAATTACCTTTGCACTATTTACTTTTTCATTATGAATGTCAAATGTATCGCCTTTCGTGATGCTTGAGGGTAAATAGGTTGGCGAGGCCGGTGAAATGATTGTTAAATTACCATCAAACGGCTAGAATAGATAAATTATTAAATCTTTATGTACATAGAATAAATATATTGGCTATACCTTTGGAGACATTTCCCCATTCCACCGTTGCATGCAATGTTCAGTTAATTGCTCTAATGCATTCATTTTGAGCTGACTAATGAAATTTACATCATGTTTAGGACTGCTTGCAATAATATGATCGTCACGTATATTTTTGATAAATGTAGTCATTTCTTCACTCGTTTTCGGTAATGTTTCCGCTTTGGAAAGTTCACCATTAATATAATTCGTAAATATATCGAATTGTTTTAAGAGGATTGGGTGTATTATAGTTGATTTTCGTGCGATTGTTTCAAAAATGCACCATTCCAAATAGTGAAGTCGTATGAGTTCTGTGCGATTTAAAAGAATTCGACATCCATCGTGTATCTTGGACTCAATTACTAAGGAGTTTTCACCACTATACATCATGCTAAATAACTTGAAATTCTCTGTCTCAAGAAAAATGGTTCTTTTATACTTCGTCGTCTGCTTCAAAATAAATGATAGGATATTACCCATCAATGAAAATATTCTTTTTAGAAACTCAGTTGAAATATTAACATAACGTGATGGTGTTATTATATGGCACGCGCACGATAGGGAGGGCGGTGAAGACGGATTTACCGGATTTGCGGGGGGTACAGAAGGAACCAAAACATACTACTTGCATTCTAAATTTTGCATGCGCTAACCATGTTGCCAACGGAATATCAAATTCTTTGTTAATAAGAGTTTTGAATTTGGGATGAACTCTTAGGGCATCTGAAAGAGATAATTTTAATATTCATGTTATTTTCAATACATCAATTTATTAGTATAATTTAAAAGGTAAAACTCTGAAATAAAAATAAAGAATTTATTAAATAATATTAGATATTATATAATATAAACAATATGTGATTCATATATAGGCTAGATAACAGGAATGTTCTGGACCCTTATTAAGGTGTGTGAGGGGAGGCAGGAACTTAATCACTGGAATAATAGATTAAAACATGAAAACAAAATATGATTTAACATTTACGGATGACAAATATACTTGGAAATTAATTATAAGTTATCTAAAGCAAACAATATTAACATAATTTGTTGTTCAAAATATGTTTATTATAATGTAACTTTTTTTTTTTGGGGGGGGGGGGGTGGGGGGATGATTGTTCATATTACCTCACAGAAGAAGTGAGAAATATAATTTTAAATATTATTTAATATAAATAGTATTTGAATAAATTGAAAACTATGTAAAAGTTTTGTTTATTCAATATCAACTTACCGATCAATAAATGGTAAACTGATAGCTTTTGAAAACATTTTTTCTTTTTAAAGCCTTGTAATGAGTAAGAAATTAAAATGTCATCATTGAACATTTTAATCATTATACGACGTACGCTGTCTCCTACACTTTTTGTGCCCACCAATAATGACAATTTTGAAATCTGCATACAAACACTTAATATTAATTACCTATAGTTATAATTTGGTAAAACACATATTTTAAAAACATACCAAACTTGATCTAAACTGCTTATCGGTTTCCAATTTGATTTCTAACTGATTTAGTTTTTCAAATGAATTAATAGGAAAAACATCATTAAGATCTGGTTCATTCAGTGTTTGTATCATATTTGAAGATGTGTTTTGGAACTGTGCATTGAGTAAGTTTTCCAGTGATAAATTTGTTGCAGTTGTTGTATTAATCACTTGAGCCATATCAAATTTAAGTTTTGTTAATGTATTAACCACAAAATGCTGGAAATCTAAAATATATTGTTATTATATTTAATTATTTTCTTATCTTGATAATAAATAATGTAATAATATAAGTATATAGAGTATATTAATGCAATTGTTAATTCAAAATCACCTAATTAGGTTTCTTTCTCTCTCTCACACACACATAAAAAAAATGTAATATATCTAATTCAGCTCAATAATATAGCACAGGAGTGGCCACTAACCTTAACTTTGGAAGCCACATATTTATGAAGTTGATTCGAGGTGAGGCACATTGTAAAAAAATACTTATAAAATGGAGATACTTTTTTCATTTTAAATCAAATGAAGGAACATTTATTTACATTTAATTTTAGTCTAAGTTTAGTTCAAGACCCGCAATGTGGCTTGCGAGCCTTGTTATGGTCATCAAATTCAAATTTTCAATATATTTGTTACATAATACTGTATAATTTAATATTTTTTTATTTAAAAGTTTAGCTATGCTCAGGCATATAATGTATACATTGAAATATATTACAGAAATTTAGGATTCAATATATAAGTTTTATTTAAAATTGTTATAAAAATGAAGTTACTACAATTTACCATAAGGTAATACTATTTATTATTTATGTGTATTGTTTATAAATAATATTTTAGTTTTTGTACACTTTATAAATTTATCTTAAGTAAATAGGAATACATACCAACTGTTGGCATAAAATATTCATGATCCTGCTTTGGTTTGCTAATGTTTCCTAAATCAAATGTTGAAGCCAGTATTAATTATATATAATAATATAAAACTTATGAATACTTATTATTTATACTTAAATTATTATTTTACCTTTAATGGATGGTTCAGACCTGAACAAGGATCGCTTAAATGTGTTCCCTGTTGTTGGAGTATTAACAAGTGTAGGTTGAGATACTGAAATACATGCATTTTTTGTTTGTGAATACTGTTCATTTACAAGATTGTAGTTGTTTTCAACAATAAATTTTCCACTTGGTGAATTTAAAATAAAATTATCGACAATTGATGATTTCTCTGGTGTTATATCAACTGTAAAATTTAACTATTAGTTATAGACAACAATTACATACCTACTGGCTACTATGTATATACAAGATATTTAAATTGAATACTAATTAATAATATTTTAATATAAAAAAATAAATATACCATTCACAGCAAATTCTGCAGGTTGGTACTCAGGATCTTTATCAGTATCATCATTATCCTCATTTTCAGATTCAAACATATCAAAATCAACCTGCAACTTCTTTGCAGTTTCATTTTTTTTTATTTAAATTAAAATTATTACATATTTAAATAATACGCTAATTAAATTTACTATTAAAAATGTTTATCATAGTTTTATTAATGTTTAAAATTAAAAAACATTATTTACTTATGAAAAAAGTTGGAGGACTTGGAATATGTTTAGATTTAACAGAACTTAAATTTTTTCGACAGTTAATATCTTCATTTCCTGAAGATAAATCTGTAAAAAATTGTGCTTTGTTAGCTTTTTGACGAGCTTCGTGTAAACTACCTAGAAAAAAAAACATAAATTATACAATTTTTTAATTTAAACTAAGTCTTACCATATGAATGTCCAAGAACTCTAGCTGGCAACCACTGAAAATCAATTTCATTTGGATGTGCTCTTTTTTCTATCATTTTTTTTACAGAATGTTTTAATATAGGCCAAGCACACTTGTTTTCTTTTTTTTTGTACCAGATATTAGGAACTGATTCAACAGTATCGTCTTTAATAAAATGTACAACAGTCCACATTCTGAAAACTAAATGTAAATTCTGAAATGTGAATATGATATATACAAATCAAATTGAAATTAATTTACAAAATAACTAACAATAATAATAAAATAAAATTCACTTAAAAACACCACTCTTATTAAGCTTATATTATAAAAATACAATAATTTAGGAATTAATTAAAGGCATTGCAATTAAAAAGTTATTATGAGTTATTAACATTATTTTTTTTTCAATTTCAAAATCTTTCCAGTATTTTAAATTTTCCGAAAGATGATTTACAATATAAATATTAAATAATGTTGAATCAACTGGATTCGTATAGAATATAGATTTACTTTCAAAAATCTTTCCGATAAGTACCTATTACATGATTTTGACAGTGTACAATGTTTAAACATTTTGCAACTTCTCCACTTTTAGTAAGGAAAAAACTTTCTTTATCAACAGATATATTAATTTTTGTACAATTTATTTGTAACTGTTTGTACTGAACTCCATCAATGTTGTTAACTAATGGTCCATTTGAATGTGGTTTTGATACCAAAAATTGCAGTTTTGGATTTTGAGGTATTTGTATCTTGTTGTATTTTTCAGTATATCGATTTACTAATTGTTCCAATGGTTTATCGTGTTTTCTTATTTTAGCTTTTAACTCTTTCATAAAATTTTCAAAAATAAATGCACTGCTATTATCCAGTGGGCCATAGTATTCATAATCGTCTGATATATGTAGAAGTCCATGGACATTATGTGAAATGTGTTCACGACCATAAATTAATTCAAAGGTTTTTACAAAGTAATTTAAAAGTTTTTTTGCATACGCCACATAGTCTTGTCGATTTGGACTTAGCAGTATTAACATAGCAACATGCAAAACCATAAAATTTGTATATACATCTTTTTTGACAATATTTTTTAATACTATAGGACCTATATATATTAAAAATAACCGTAACTCAGTGGCTTTCCACCTGCCTACTTCATGTATTTCTCTTGCTTTTCTAACAAAATCACAAGGTATATAAGAATTTATACTTAATAATGACGTACTTAATTGTTTAACATTATGGCTAGACAGACGTACATATAATGGTCCTTTATGCAGCCAAAGTAAAATCAATTTTCTTACGACTCCGAGGCAAACTAAATGCATATAATCTAAAGAAAATGTTTGGACCAAATCTAGTCCTGGTAACTTTATAAGCTCTGATAATGTGTTCCCAACATGATGCTCTTCATGTAACCTCCTTAAATACATTTCATGTGTCCTTTTATCAGATTTTTGATCAGAGTATGGGAAACAGACACGATTTTTATAATACTCGCCTTCTTGAACACATCGAGTACAAGAAAAAAAACCTGAATGGCCTTTGATTTTTAATAAAAAAGCTTTAGCTGGGGCATCACATACAAATACATGTATTGATACTTGTTTATTAGAACCATTTATAACAATACCATTAACTATGAGTTCTTTAATTTCTGTAATGAAATCAGCCATAAAATCATTGCTATCTTTTGGCTTAGCTGTTCCATGATAAATGCCTACAGGAAAAACTTTCTTTGTTGTATCAATAATATATGCTAAAATAGGCCAAATCTGACTGTTGCTGCTTTTGGATAAAGGAAGACCATCAATGCCAATGGCTATTTTAACCTCACTCAAATCAGATGTTGCATATCTTAATATTCCAGCAGTTAAACCAAAATGATAATAATGACCGGGATTTACACTTCGAATACTAACTCTTTTTTTTGGTGTACTTAGTAATGTTCTACAATCATTTGGCAGATCTTTAGTGTTAATTACTTCATTTTTTTTCATTAATTTTAATAGTTTATTAACAGTTATGTTGGGGACATTACACTCAATGGCCCAAGTGCTCAGTTCTTCCTTAAAATTATTAGTTGTTATGTATTCCTGTTCTATTATTTCATGGTTGTCTGGTGTTTCATTAAATAAGTTTAATGGAAATGATGTTACAGGAATAGTTGATACTGGTTCGGTTAGAGGTTCTATGTGTGATGTTCTTATTAGGCAAGTACTTGTGGATGGAATTTTTTGTGACTCTGAAGTAATTTCATCTGTATTGTAAGTTGGTTCTACTTGAATATTATAACTACTAATAGGATGATATATTTTTTGAATATTATCTAATTCTTGTTTTCTTTTCCTCCTTTTAGTTCGATTACTTTTTATCATTTTAAAAATTATGAATAAAAAATGTTTGTAAAATTAATTTTAAATCCTGCAAAAAATTATTCATACCTGATGTAGTTTTCAAAAACATACCTACAGTCTACACACTATAGATATTATAATATACATGTTAGACTTAATATGTTAAGCAACCAGAGTAACAATAAAGTATTTAAATATAATATATTAAGTAACTTCAAGAAATATTTATAGTTATACCTAAATTATAATAATAAAACAAAATATTGCTGCGGATAAATTATGGTACACTTTAAAAAATACGCATAAAACTTATTATTTATCACATATCTAATTTTAAATTGAATATAATAATATATGGTAAATAATTAAATAATTGATGTTCAAAAAAACACTATAATAATATTATCTTATTTACTTATTAGTTATTTAAGTTATTCTTTAATGTTGGAAACATTATCTGGCCTACATAGGCTCAAAATCTCACAAGTTAAAAATATTAAAAGAAAATGTCTAAATAAATCAATATAAGTAGGTACCTACCTAATATTATTAATGTAGCGTTATACTAGTAGCCAGTAGGTACAATAAGTATGTAGTAGGTATGTTACCACTATGCACTACTCCTTAAAAATATTTTTGAGGAGAATCAATATAGGTACCTGTTTAAATATTTTTTTCATTAACATCTAATTTTATCTTATGTCAGTATACATTCATTTTAAAATAATATAGGTACTCGTATTTTTAATAAATATCTTCGGTTAACTTTTAAATAAATTTTAAAAACAAAATAGTAGTTTAAATTCAGGTAATCCAAAAGTTACTGATAAATATTACAAAATATGCATTATTATGTACAATATTGTTACATAATAATATACATGTATAATATTACCAAGATAATTATAAAATTAAAAAAATATATAGGTAATATAGTTATAAGTATGTACGTACCAGGATTTAAAGAGAAAATAATTGGTGTTTATTATTTAATATTTATATTAGAGTGGGAGGAAAAAGATTCTTAACTTTATGAGTTAGGTTTGATCTTTGACAGGCGCCTCACATGGGCCCAACACCTTAAAACAAAAAGAAAAACAGTCAACTCCAGACTCCATTTACTCCGCCCACTTCTTAGATCCAAGACATCATTAAAAAATAAACTATTAATATACAAAACTATCATCAGACCTGTCTGGTCCTATGGCATCCAGATTTGGGGCTCTGCCAAACCCTCAAACACGAGAACAATCCAGGCATTCCAGTCTATCTGTCTGAGGCAAATTGTCTCTGCTCCATGGTTTATCACAAATAATAATCTGCACAAAGATCTAAATATACCATTGCTCTCTCAATTAACAAAGTCTCACTACGTCTCCTTTCATTCCAAATTAATCCAACACTACAATCCATTAATAAAACGCATATCTTCTCTAACAATCCCTGATAACCCCCAGAGACGTTTAAAACGCTCCTGGCCTAGAGACCTTCTAATTTAATCTGTCGGGTGGCACTACTGAGTGCCCTCCCCCATCTGTTATTCTCGATATGTAAATACTTCATCTCAATTACTTATTGTACCAAACTGTTGTATAGATTGTAATTATATTTTAAATAAATAAAAAAAAAAAAATCATAATCATAAAAAAAAAAAAAAAAAACTTTATGAGTCTGTTTTACAATAGTTAAACTTGGTTCAGACTGTTCAGAGGCTGGATCAAGTTTAAACTGTATTTGTAAAACTCACTATAATATACACTTCATACACTTTTGATAGTTTTAATGTTTTAAATATGGTTTTAAACTGTATTATGATGTACGGACAGTGGTGAACACCAAATATACAATAATATATTAATACAAATTATATAAATATCATGGCAATATGAGGTAGGTACCTATACTTGCAAGTCACAATAAGTACAAAATATTATTGAAATGTGTAAAAATTATATTATGTAGTATTAAGTAGGCTAAAATATAAATATTTCTTACGATTATTTTTCTACTAATTAATTTATATTATATAGAGTTAGTTAGTAAAGTTACTTACCTTATAACACACTCGCA
This sequence comes from Schizaphis graminum, assembly GCA_020882235.1. Classification (NCBI taxonomy): domain Eukaryota; kingdom Metazoa; phylum Arthropoda; class Insecta; order Hemiptera; family Aphididae; genus Schizaphis; species Schizaphis graminum. The sequence goes on along the minus strand of CM037035.1, from coordinate 10,803,333 downwards.
GGCAGAACAACGACTTGAACGACTTGAACGACTAACGAGTAGTGTTCGCGCCGAAAGCTAATCGCTTATCGTCACGCCGATATGCTCGACGATGCCGTCCTAATCTCTCTCTCGTCTTCTTCATTCCACTCTGTCCTCTACGTTTTAATTGTAAATTAATCTAATATTATTATACTATCTATATTTATTCTCTTTGGTTTCCGATTATATTAATTAATTATTGGTCGGTCTTTGCCGCATATGTTTGTTATCATTTTTCGTTTTTTTTTTCATATATTGTTAATTATTATTCTTATTGTTGTTGTTATTCTGCGGCCAACGCCCTTTTTTTGTTGTACATTTTTTCTTATATATATATCTTTTTTATACGGTCGCTCTTCTAGCACCCCCCTTTGTTTTTGTGAGTCTAAAAACTATTGTAATCTTATATAATCATCGCTACGTATACCCCAAATTATATCTCCTTTATTATTGTATCTCGGTGTCATTGCGACGCGAATATTTTAGTATATTATAATTATTGGGTATTAAACCACAATAAAATAAAACGACTACGTATACAACAGTTGAGTGAGTTTTCTTATTATTATTATTATTATTCTGGTCACAAATGTGTGATTAAGAGCCGTACAGTCGTTGATATCAACTCACTCAACTGGAATTGCCCATCCTGAGACAACGTCGGTTTTGGGTCTGCCTACTCTTTCGTCGTCATCCATGGTCGCTGATTATTCCGCGTAAGTCCGCCAGCACCCATTGTGGGTTGTGTGAGAGGCCGCCCCGGTCGTCCAGTTGTACAGTCATCAGCCCACCAGTCATCAGTCCGCCAGCATCTGCCTTAGTTTTTAAGTAGTTTTAAGTTGTCCCCTATTGATAGTTCCCCCCTGTGGTTATTGCACCAGACCGGATCGATCACAGGGCCCCTTGGCCCCAATAAATAACTTGTATTGTCCTAGTTCCCTTGTCATATATATATTTCTTCCCTTTCCTCCGCGTCGACGTCGTGCGCAGAAAATTGCCGTCTTGCACCTTATAAGGCGTTCAAATATATTTGGTTGCCTACCTGCCATTTAGTCGGCGCATTGTTATTTAAGGTTTAGACTTGGCCGTTCTTTGGGCACCTTTATATTCTCGGGCGTTACCGAGTGGTCCTTCGGGAGCCCATAGTGTTGGGCGCATACAAGTAGGTAACGAGTCAACGACCAACAGAAAAATGATCATATTATCAAAATAAAATATAAATAATAACGTATAATGATAAAAATAATAACAATAAGTACAGCAAATTATTAAATAACAATCATGGGATTTCCCATTGCGTCATACAAAACGAATCCCGATAATTCAATAATGCAATAATTATAAACAAAATAATCGCGCAGGGTGTGTGTGTGTGTGTGTGTGTGTCAAACGTTGATTATCAATACCCATCATCTATTTATATTATTTTATACACTCTAATTATACTCTATATAGCTGTAGCGTGTCTTTGAGCACTGCAGCTAGTTCTATATAACTTCTATATGGTCAAATAGTCTTATAACTATAATATTAACATGTATTACTATGTAGGTATTAATATATTATAATATTATCGTTCATTTAAAATAGTTTGTATTTAAATAAATAGTACGGTCACACAGGCATATATATTATTTATAAATTATTCATTATTCTTACACTATTTTGGTGGCCAGATATTATAATAATAATTCAAAAAGAAGTATACATTTTAAAACTTAGCTCTTTTACTATGTTAATTGGTCGATTATATGTGTACTCTTCTACCCATTTTGCCTATGCTTATATAATTTATAGCCTATAATATAGGCCATCTTCATCTGTATAGTTCGTTTTAATTTTATTATATAAATCATTGAATGTTCCTAAAATATTTGTAAAAGTTTTAATACAAAATATTATAACCCTAATTAACTTGGAAGTTATATTGAATATTACGAATAAAATATTATTTTACATTATTAATTGTAGATTATCTAAATATTTCCTAATAGTAATTATTATAATATTATAAGTTCAACGAACTCGAAATATGTTAAAAATATTATAAAAGTAATGGTTTTTAACATTAATAACATAATGTTATTATAATGTTGTTGCCTAATTTTTTATTTAATATTATAAAATACACTTAGTAAAAATATTTAGAAAATATTTAAAACTAAATATTCTTATTTAAATCAACATCAAATGTTTTTATAATATGAAAATTAAAATATTTTAAATTCAACCTAGATAAAACGTTATCATAACATTATTGTTACGAAATTGTTATCTGGGGAACACATTAGATCGGCACTTGATACCATTAAGGCATAGAGAACGTACCAGCACACTGGAATATTTGAGAGAGATTATGTCAAGATTAGTGGGCAATTTCCACGAATATAACGAGAACAAGGACAAAACTCGAATGCTTAACCTTAACCTGTGGTAGCACATTCGACGACGATTATAGAAGAAAACATGAATTAAATGTACACGGTGGTAACAGAATAAACGTGAAACATTTTGGCGCTCCTGACAATCCATTTATAGCAGCATCTGCACTGTGTAAAAAGAAAAGTGTACAGCTATCAACAAATAATGAGGAGGTATGATTTGTTTTAGCTTTAGAATTTAAAACCTTCAGATATTTAAATGTATTTATTTATTAGTTTATTCATTATAATTTATTATAAAATTATTTAAACTTTGTGTATAATATAATATAATAAATTAAGATTTTTTCTGAATTTTAAACTTCTGTTTTTTAATATGTAGAACAAAGGCCATTTTTCTACCCTATCTTTGGAAACTGAACCTGTACAACTGATATCTTCAGATATACCAAATATTACAAGTAAATTAGATTTTTTACTCGATGGTTTTTTACAAAAATCAAATTATATTATTTCAAAATATACTAATCGTTAATAGATAAACAAGACATTGAACTAGTTGAACTAAGAAAATGCATGGAATCTAGTACTGAAGAACCAGAAAAAGGTATGTTAAAACATATCTTATTAATTATTTATCATGATATAACTGTAAATCTCTGTAAATATAATACTTATATATTTTATACCAGGTAATATTATAGATGAACTAAAATATGAAGAAAATGGTAAAATAATTGAATCTGATGTCTGCCAACAAGGTGAATACTGAGTTGTATAATTTTTATTTTTATTATTGATAATATTTATTATAAGTAGTAACACTGAAAATTGAAATTTGCAATTAATAAGTTATTGTTAATAAAACATTAAATAGATTTTAAGTGTTATGATATCTAACATTGAAATTAAAATTTAAAACCATTTGCTTAGATGTTTTGTTTTGATTCTATAAAATAAAGTTTCTTAAAACATTTTTTAAAGTTACTGTAAATATAGGTACTTTTTTTTACAATTGTTAACACTTAATACTGTAGTAGGAAATTAATTTATTCAATTTTATTAATTGGTCAAAAATTAGACCACTAAAATTTGACCATTTAATTAATTAAACTTACTTTTAATTGTTATTTTATTTTATCTAAAAATCAAACTAAGATTATTATTTATAATTAATTAATTTTTAGATACCTACATTTTGCAAAATTTTCTATTATATTAAACTAAAATCTATCTCTAAATCAGTACAAAATATTTGTGCTCGTGGATTAGTTTTTGATTAAGTATGTTATATTTATATTTATGTATTATATTTCAACAGGTATTGAATGTATTAATACAACTAGTCATAATGATTGGGTGGTATGTGCTGGTATGCTTGAATCACTAGTTGACCGTTTTCAACAATGTAGTAGACTTTTAACCACAATTAAAAGTGAATCTTCACCAAACCCAATATCATTTTTAATTGAGACTTCACATATCATAACTTCTATTGAAATTGAATCTAAACAATATTTAATAACAACTGAACAAGTTTTAAGCTCTTTAATACTTAATGAAACTGTTGAATCTGGAAATATTTTGGATAGTTTTCCAGAACATGATCCTGGAAAGAGAGAAATAGTAAAATCATCATCTCAGAGAAAGTATCTTTTGAGTCTTGGGCCATATCAACCTAAATTGGCTAAATATCCAAAAAACTTAAATATTCCTACAGAAAAACAAAGCCAATTTACCTCATTATGGTTCAATGAATTTCCTCACTTGGAATATAGTATACAAAAAGATGCAGCATTTTGTTTTATTTGTTCTCTATTTCCTAATGGCCCTAATAGAAGTTTTGCCGATCCAGCATGGGTTGTAAGTGGTGTTCGAAATTGGCATCAAATGAAGGGGAGGGGAAAAAATAAACAGGGAAAACTGGCTCTACATTTTTCTTCAAAATCACACAACTCAGCATTGATTGATTTTAGAAATTTTTTAACTTCCTCAAACCATATTGACTGCATTCTTAATAAGGTAAATAGACAACAAGCAATTGAAGTAGAACATACACAAAATACATTTTCATAAAGAAGTGATTACTATATTGTTAGATATTATCCGTACCCTTGCACGCCAAGGACTTGCGTTCTGCGGTGATATGAATGAGGAGAACGGAAATTTTAATCAATTGGTTCTGTTAACATCGAGGCATAATCCAGCTATGAAAAGATGGCTTGATGATAAAAAATTTAGAAAACACAATGTGACTTATCTTAGCCATGATTCCCAAAATGAATTTATTGACTTACTAGCAGATGAAACAAAGAACACAATTATTGAAGAAGTTAAAAAATCTGATTTTTTTTCCGTGATGGCTGATACAACACCAGATGTTTCACATCAAGATCAATTATCAATTTGTTTACGGTACGTAGATCCTTGTGGAGAAGTTTCTGAAAGATTAGTAGCAGTGTGTGAAGCTTTTGATAAAACTGGTCTGGGAATCGCTGAGAACATTAAAGAAATAATACAAAAAAATGGTCTACCATGCGAAAATATTGCTTTTCAGTCTTATGACTTTGCAAGTAGCATGTCTGGTAAGATAAACGGAACCCAGCAGAAACTATCTGATCTTGTTGGTCATATAATTTATTTTATTCCTTGTCAGACCCATCGAATAAATACTTTCTTGGAACATAGTTGTGATGCAAGTTCAATGATTGGGGACTTATTTTCTAATCTTGAGGAATTGTATGTTTTTTTTTCATTGACTACTAAAAGATACGCCCATTTACACTCCAAGTTAACCGAGATAGAAAATTCTTTACATTTACGGAACCTTTCAAAAACCAGGTGGACTGCCCGAACGGAGTCGATAAAAGCTGTATGGATATCTTATGAGATAATTTTAGAAGCACTTCAAGTAATGTCTTCTGCTCAGAAAATGGATAAAAAAACAAGAACACAAGATTTTGGACTTTCAAAAAAAATGTTATCATTTGATTTTATTGTTGCTATGTATTTTATGAAGACAATTATGTATTTATGTATAAAATGAAAATTTTAACAGAAAAACTTGAAGCGATAGAACTAAATGTAATTGATGCATTAATGTTATTAAATAATACTATTGAAATTTTAAAAGACATTAATAACGACGACATAGGTATGAATAACCTTGTAGAAAGTTCAATACAATTTGCTTTTAAATTAGGGATTGATCCTAATTACGATTTTAATCGAGTTCATAGAAGACGATTGAATTCCAATAGATTAGATTCAAATCCAATTACACAAACAAACTTTGATATGAAAACATTTTATAGATCAGAATTCAAAAGAGTTCTAGACACATTAATAACATTATCTTCAGAGCATTTAAAGAAATGTATGACTACTATCGAACCTCTTTTCAAAGTATTTTCGACACCTTTACAACCCAATTATATTGCAGACAATTTCAAAAAATAATTGAACTATTTCCTCCAGGAAGTTCTGCATCCAAATTAACAGACTATGATGAAATTTTTTCCGAGTTTTTAATACTAGTTCATCATTGTAAGGGTATGTCAAATTTATTAGAAATATTAAAAACCTCAGAATCTTTTAAACACCTTTTACCAAAGGTGAACATGATGCTACGGTTGGTGTTTACAGCTCCCATTAGTACTGCATCTAATGAACGGGCATTTAGTAAATTAAAAATGGTGAAGAACTATTTAAGATCTACTACGTCTAATGAACGTCTACAAAATTTAATGCTGCTGAACTCAAACAAAGATATTTTGGATAATGTTAATATAACAATGCTTGTTGATAAATGGTCACTTTTAAAAGAAAGAAGAATAATTATGTAAAAATTAAATATCTTATACATGAGTACATGAGTAATTTTAACAAATTTTAATTATTATTTTTTTTTAAATCGGCAAATTTACCATAGCACACCCCCCCTCCACCACTTGTTATTCATTCACGCCGGCCCTGCAGTGAAGTCGGGACGCCTACTTAATTTGGTAGAAACGCACGACATGATTTGTAAAAAGAAACATAAAATTACGTATGCGCACGATCCTACAATAGATGTAAAATACACTAAATGTATTTTTGACTTCGTGATACGTAAACAAAGATATGAAAATTGAATTTCAGAAATAATAATTGAAAAAACTATAGTTAACACACAACCACAAAGTAATAAAACATAATGGATAGATTGGAACAGTTAAGCACGGTAATTGCACTAAATATTGAAACACAATACCACATAAATCCAGAACAAGGAGATTGGCATAATTTTACTAATTGCTATGACTATCATATAGTCACTGCAAATAATTCGAATTTTAGTACCCTACGAGGATGACAAAATGTTGAAAATGATATCTGCAACTAAGAGATTTTTATCAGATATGTGCGTCGACAGAGATTTGAGTGAGCCTTATTGTTATGAGTTAAACTATTTTTTAGAAATATTAACTAATCCTGCAGATATTTTGTATTATGATAGATAATTCTTCAAAAAATACTGGTCATTTCGGTTTGTGTAGTTGGCAGATAAATTCTTGTGACATAACAGTGAGAATGTGTCTGCGACTACCTGAACCTACTTGATAATATAACACGTTGGTTCAATCAATATTTATAAATCCTGTTGGATTGTACGGCCCGCCCACTAACAACTTTTGACAATTGATTATGATGGAGCGAGTTCGTCACAGTCCAAGTGATGGGGGATGATTGACCAAACAGTTAATAATCAGTTAAAGATAACGTCATTTGCAAAGGAGAAACTTAAAATAAATAGTTGGCCATTGCATTTGGGGATAATATTTGATTGGATAAAACAAAAAGAAATACATTATAAAAATAATATATACATAATAAATATTACGATAGGAAAAAATAAAGTATTAAATATAGAAATGTTCCTAAGCAATGTATATATTAATACTTTAATACCCTTATACTTAATGATTAGGTTTACTTAAATACGTAACTTAACGGATCAGAAATACTAAAAATATTAGAAAATTATAATTAAAAACCATACATTACAAATATATTTCATTATTATATACCTTACTATTTTTTTATTCTATGGAAATAAATGTATTATTATCCACTAGACATTTACCTTTTATATTATGTAAATTAATTATAGATTATATTGTAGTGGGCCAACAGCTTGTCGCAAAGATATAGGTAATGATGGAATAAAGTAGTCGAAATATTACTAAGTGTTTTATTAAAACTGATTGAAAAATATTCTAAGTTCAATTAATTAATTTAATTGGAAAATAAACTAAGTCCAAATGAACGATTTCTGGTGTAAAGTGACGTGAAGGTGCTTGCTCTAGCTCTGGAAAATCACGTCTGCGGGAGTCCTCTCCTGAGCCCCCTTATATAGTCAGTGTCCCCTGATCTCCTACTCATGTCCTTTCTGGTCTATTCGTATTCAGGTCATTCGCTTCTCACACTATTACGCATTTCAGAGGATGCGCGTGCGATGATGATGTCCGAAGACTATCCGCCATTTCAGGATGCGCGTGCATTATGACGTCCGGTGACCATCCGCCTACGCATGTGGTCAACCGCAAATGCCATATTCGAGTTCTCAGAACTCGCGATATGATCAACATTATATTTGAAATATATAATTGTGCGCCCACGGTTGGGTTAGGTTTAACGCATCGATACGTTTATTCGTTTCCCTATGTTTTGATTTAGTGTTAAAAGTTGTTTTATTACTATTGTTTTTCAGGCCTAGCTAAACACCGTTGTGGTACGATGGCTACCCTCCTCATATTGTTTGGTATTTTATTCATTCCTACGTCCTGTAATTAAAATATATAAGTGATTCTTATCTTATTAATTAGGCCTACTCTGTATGGACCCCTTTATGTATTATATTATTGGTATAGGACATCAGAGCACGTAGCACCTCCCCACGAAAAAAAAGGTTTATGTCCTCAAGACAGAAATCTTTCAAAAGTCTTAGCACAAAAATAGTTATATAAGTTTACAAAATACAATACAAGTTTTGTAACTTGTTTACAATAATTTCAGTTACAATACGTCATTTTACAATTATTTGTATGTTTTACAATATCATATTACAATTATTTGAACATTTTCATGAAATTTCAGTTATACAAATTTACTGATTACAATAGTGTACTTAATATATAATTGTTAGTAGTTACAAATTTTTCTCTTTTTTTTTTTTTTTTTTTTTTTTTTTTTTTATTACTATAAAATAAGTGGTTAGTGTATAATATAATAATCTAATATAGTTATATAATATAATTGGTTAGTATGTAAATTTCATTTTGTTAGTGGTTAATAATATAATGATATAATTTTATAAAATATAAAAGTTAAAGTCTAGTGGATAATAATGCATTTATTGCCATAGAATAAAAATAGTAAAGTATATAATAATAAAATATATTTGTAAAGTGTAGTTTCTATTTATAATAATTTTATAATATTTCTAGTGTATCTGATTCGTTTCCGCTAAATATAAGTGTATATATATATTGAATAATAGTTTTTATATTTTATACTTTAATTTATATTTTTATAATTATTTCCTAATGTAATATTTATTATTATTTATAATATTAATATTTACATATTATTTTTTATATTGTCTTTCTCTTTCGTTTACTCAATCAAATATTATCCCCAAATGCAATGGCCAACTATTTATTTTAAGTTTGTCCCTTGCAAATGACGTTATCTTTAACTGATTATTAACTGTTTGGTCAATCATCCCCCATCACTTGGATTGTGACGAACTCGCTCCATCATAATCAATTGTCAAAAGTTGTTAGTGAGCGGGCCGTACAATCCAACCGGATTTATCATAAAATATTGATTGAACCAACGTGTTATATTATCAAGTAGGTTCAGGTAGTCGCAGACACATTCTCACTGTTATGTCACAAGAATTTATCTGCCAACTACACAAACCGAAATGACCAGTATTTTTTGAAGAATTATCTATCATAATACAAAATATCTGCAGGATTAGTTAATATTTCTAAAAAATAGTTTAACTCATAACAATAAGGCTCACTCAAATCTCTGTCGACGCACATATCTGATAAAAATCTCTTAGTTGCAGATATCATTTTCAACATTTTGTCATCCTCGTAGGGTACTAAAATTCGAATTATTTGCAGTGACTATATGATAGTCATAGCAATTAGTAAAATTATGCCAATCTCCTTGTTCTGGATTTATGTGGTATTGTTTTTCAATATTTAGTGCAATTTCCGTGCTTAACTGTTCCAATCTATTCATTATGTTCTCCTTATTTCCTTTTAAGATGTAACTCTCAATATACCCAGGTGTCAAATTATTTCTTGTCGTATTCAAACTTTTGTTTAATTGGTCTAGACAAGCATCTCTCAACTCCGTTTTACACCTAAATACTCTTTTAATCTCTTTTATAGCTACTTGTAGCTCTCTGTCTTTCATCGGTCTTGGTTCTTCGTTGACAGGTAACAATAAAGGTCTACCTTCCAACTTACGAATTTTGAATCGATCTAGGCTATTTGAGATAGCTCCTGAAATAACCACCATGCTTGTCCTGTCCACCATTGAAAATTCAAAGTCCATAATTACGAATTTATGTGTCGCTGCTCTATTACAAGCAACGACATCACAAGCTTACGTACATTATATTTAATGATTACAAAAGTTTTTTATTTTTTTTTTTATATATTTATTTTATTAATTACTAATAATTTATAATTTTTTTTTTATTTACATTTATCATTTTATTTTTATATTTTAAATAATGGTCATTATTATAATGGTCATTGGTCGTACAATTTCTAATTCATAGTTCTTCCAATAGTAGAAACTCCCCCTCTGATTCATATGGAATGGGAGTACGTGACACATCACGTAGATGCCCATATAGCAGTGCCTCTAAAAGACAAATACATATCGTAGCATCTTCAGGTAGGGTTCTGTAATACTCATGTTCTTCTCCACAAATAATTCTATGAGCGAAATCTAATGTGCTCCTATATTCGAATCTTTGGAAAGACTCGTAGTAACTAATAGTCCACACAAGTATTTCTCCTATCATTTGATCGTTTTTATTTAGTCTAAGGGTAAAATGACGACCTTGAAATTGTTCAACTAATTCTAGTTCGAAATCTGGAATAGTTGTACTGTCTACTCCTATTACCAATGGCATTTTCAATTTCTGTTCTACTGGCGTAGTAACATAGATTACATCTCTTCTTCCTTTCCTATAATATTTATAATTAATTATTTCATAATTGTATATATTAGAATACTTATACTAAATTTATTCAGAAATGGTCTCAAATCATTACCTATATATGATTATTATGAATTTTCATTTTTTTTTTATTATTACTGATTTTTTTTTCATCTATATCTAAAGTCTTTATATTCTTTTCTTATTAATATTTATTTATTAATTTATTTTAATTATATTTTACTTCTTTGAATTACTATGAAAGTTTAAATTCGTTCTTATAACTCTAATTCTTTTAAGTTAGTCCTTCTTAGATCTATTTGGTTCATAACGTATTTATATCGATATCGCTCTATGCATTTGTATTTGCAAAATACGTATACTATTGATAATATAGTGATCATTAAAAATATCCCCAAGGTTATACAAATAAAGTAGTCGTTTTTAAAGTTATTTTGTTTTTGTACCAAATTTTCTATACATTTTGTAACATTATTCTTATTTGTAATGTTATTGTTGCTCATTTCACTTTTTGCAAAAGTATTTTCCAATTTTATTGTGCTATTTGTGGCGTTTATGATTGATTCTACTGTTGTATTAGTATGTGGTTTTGTTGTACTGGTGTGTATGTTAAATTCTGTTGTATTAATGTATATGTTAATATTTGTTATATTGCTTATTTCTTTAATTTGCTTAATAGGCGTTGTAATTGTTCTAACATCTGTATTGTTTTTTTCTGTATCTGCATTTTTAATAAATATTTGTGCAACTTGCTTCATATAAGGGATTTGTTTTTTGATTCCTTCTTTCAATTGTCTCTTGTATACTTCACACAATTTAATTAATTCAAAGCCCGTTGTTTCTCCAGTATATTCATTTATAGGTTTTAAAGTTGTACTACAGTTAAAGATTAACGAGTTATATTTACACTCTTTTGTAATTTCTAAATTGTATATTTCCTCTGTATTCCAATTCGCATTTTGAAAGGTAATATGGTCGTTTGATATATTGTATAAAACAGTTGGAGGTTTATTATACGCAACCCAATCTGTGGTCTCACCAGTTTCATCATCTTCGTCAATATCAAAACATTTTGTTGCCATTATGAGAAATAATCTATAATATTTTACTAATTACTTATAACTTATTTATATGAAACATCAATCTAACTTATTATGCTATAGTTTTTATAAATTTTACTTATTTACTTATTTCTATTACTTCTTATAATTTATAATTATCATTTATTTCTTAATTTACTTAAATATTTTATATTTATAATTATTTTTATTTAATCGCTTTTATCTTCTACCGATTTTTCGTGATATTTTTTCACATCATTTTTATGTACAGTAACATGTTTTCTACCTCTTTTTATTATTACGTTTTCACTATCTAATATTTCCAAAACCTCATATGGACCCTTCCATAAAGGACTTAATTTATTCTTTTGCGTTTTATCTTTAAGTAATATTAAATCTTCTACTTCTAACTCTTCAGTATGCTCTTTTTTATCATAATGTTTTTTAGATTTTATTTTCTTTTTAATTAACCTTTCTCTTGCTATTTTATGCGATTCCTGCATTTTTTGTTTTAAATCAAATATATAGTCATCATAATTATATCTCGGTTCCGGATTACTTTTTAATTTAACTGGTATGTCTATCTCTCTCCCATATAACAATGCATATGGTTGATAATTGGTCGAAGTGTGTTCTGTCGAGTTATATACGAATAATGCATATGGTAATAATTGGTCCCAATTGTTTAGATCTTTATCTACATAATGTCTTAAATATTCGGCTAATGTTCTATGCGATCGTTCTAAGCTACCGTTAGTTTGTGGGTGATAAGGACTTGTATTTATTTTATTGATTTTTAGTAACTTGCACACTTCTGTGAAAATTTTACTAAGAAAATCTGTACCTTGATCTGTCAAAATAGTTTCAGGTATACCGTGCACACATACGAAATTTACTACAAAAGCCTCAGCTATAGTATTTGCCGTATGATTTGGCAATGGAACGCCTAAAGAAAATTTTGTTAGGTCGTCCTGCATGGTCAATATATATGTATTTCCCATGACAGTTGTTATTAAAGGTCCTACTATATCCATAAATATTTTTTCAAACGGTCTAGAACTTGTCGTTGTAATTACCATTGGACTTCTATGATGTCTATTTGTCGTCTTATTAGCCTGACATGAAGGACAATTTTTTATATACTCTTTCACTTCTTGTTTTAAACCTGGCCAATTAAATTGCCGTTTTATCTTTTTAACCGTTCTATGTAATCCAGCATGACCCCCTAATAAAGAATCATGAAATTGTTTAAATATAATTAATTTTTCCTCTTTGGTATATTCTAATTTAGTGCAAATTAGTATTTCTATATCTGTATTACGAAATATATACCTAATCATTGATCTAACTTTTGCCCAATCCAAACCATCCTTTTTATCTATTTGATTCATAGTTAATTTATTCAAAGAATGTTTGATACAAAAGTATTTTAAATTTAATAATGCTAAATAAAGGTTTTCGTACGTAGTTAATTGTTTTACTTTACTTTTAGTTATTATAAATATAATATATCTTTCCTCATGTTTAAATTTTACTACATCGCCTATCTCTTTATTAGATTTTAACATTTCATTATTTCCGAACTTTCTTTTTAATTCATAATTAATTCCCGATTTGAAATTATAATATTTTTCTATTTCCGATACTATATGGTATTCCATTGGCGATTCCAATAAATCTCCATTTACTTCTTTTACGTTTTTATTTGTTATTACGGTCGTTTCTGATTTTTCCAAAAAGCTGGTATAACTTTCGTTTTCTATTTCCTGTATATTATACATTCTACTCAACGCATCTACATTCGAATTTTGTACTCCCGGTTTATATTTTATTTCGTAATCATACTCTTCGAGTTGTATGCGCCATCTCGCTAGTTTAGATAAAGGATCTTTTAAATTAAATAACCAAGATAACGGTCTATGATCTGTTAATATTACGAATTTTCTACCATAAAGATAAGGTCTAAATTGTTTAACTCCGAATACTATTGCTAAACATTCTAACTCGGTTGTTGAATAGTTCATTTCACTTCTATTTAAAGTTCTAGATGCGTAAGCTATCGGTAAATCGCTACCTATTTTACCTTGCGATAATATAGCTCCTAAAGCTTTACCACTCGCATCGGTTGTAAGTATTAATTCTTTTGTAAAATCTGGATATTGTAAAATCGGTTCTGAACAAAGTGCGTTTTTTAATTTATCGAAAGCTGCTTGACAGTTTTCGTCCCAAACAAATTTTACATCTTTTCTTAATAAGTGTGTTATCGGTTTAGCTAATAAACTATATGATTTTATAAATTTTCTGTAATATCCCGATAAGCCTAAAAATGATTTTATTTGTTTAACGTTCTTTGGTGTCGGAAATTCTAATACTGATGTTATCTTTTTCGGATCCGGTTTAATACCGTGTTCTGAAATTACATGACCTAAGTACAAACATTCGCGCTTTAAAAATTCGCATTTATCCGGTTGTATTTTTAGATTATGCGTCCGTAGGCGTTCGAATACGTCTATCAATTTACTATTATGATCTGCTAAATTTTTCGCGTATATTATTATGTCATCCAGGTATACTAAACATTTAATGCCTATTATCCCTGAAAGTACGTTATTCATAAGTCTTTGAAAAGTCGCGGGACTTGTTTTCATTCCCATAGTCATACGCTTAAAATGATAATGACCTTGACCGGTCGAAAACGCTGTTAATTCCCGAGATTCTTTTGCTAACGGTATTTGATAAAATCCGCTTGCTAAATCCAAAATAGTAAAAAGTTGACATTGTCCTAACTGGTCTAATATTTTCGTAATATTTGGTAACGGGTGAAATTCATTTAATGTTACTTGATTAAGCGCTCTAAAATCTATTACTATTCGAAATTTATCTTTACCAGATGAATCTGATTTTTTCTTTACTAAAAGTAATGGTGCATTAAAAGGTGACATTGAACGTTCTATTATATCGTCTTTTTCCATTTTACTTAATTGTTCCTCAATCTCTTTTTGTTGAGCTTGTGGTAACCTATATGGTCTTTTATAAATCGGTGGCTGATTAGCCGGTAATCTTATTATATGTTCTGCCGCGTTTGTAAATGTTAAATAATCATTCTCCAAATGAAAAACGTCCGAAAAATGTTCGCATATTTCTAATATCGTATCTCGTTCTTCCTTGTTTAAATGGTCACTTCGTATTAAATTTTTAATTTTATTTACGCGGTCGTTATTATCGTTAATCATTTTTATTTCGTGTAATTTACATTCTACGTTATCTTCGTATAAAATTTTATTTAATTCGTCCTCGAAAATGTTTTGTGGTGATTCCGAAATATTTAATATACTTATAACTGTGTTTCCATTCTTAACTGTATTTATTATATTAGCGCAATAGACGTCCTGTATTAATTCTTGTTTGTGTATTAAAATATTTTTATTTTCCATATTAGGATCGGCTATTGGTATAGATACTACTGTTTCCGTTCGCGGTTTTAATGTAAATATTTAATTCGCGTTTAATATCGTTATTTTTAATCGTTAATATATTATTCGCAATATCTATTACTGCGTTATTTTGCAACAGGAAGTGGTGACCTAGAATCCCGTCTTTCGGTATTGGGAATTCTTTATTCACTACATGAAAATCGGTTTTTATTTCATTTTTATTTAATATTAATATTATTGTAATTTTACCAATAGTAGATACTATTTTGTCATTTATGCCTTTTAAAAATATTTTTTCTTTTTCATTTACTAAAGTTTCGCCAGTTAATTTATCTATTTTTATTAAATTTATTTCGCTACCGGTATCTAAAAGAAGACTAATATTTTCTGTATTAAAATTAGGTGATTGAAATGAAATATGATTATCGTGTATTACTGAGACGATGTTGAAGCAACGTTGTACATTTGCTCCTCCGGTGCGGCTACTATTTGGCTGATCGAACGGACGCCGGCGCCGTTCGATGCCTGCCCGTTTCCCGACTGATTAGTATTGTTACGCTCATCTCTTTGCCTACTATAACAACTAACACTGTCATGTCCTATTTTATTACAGTAAGTGCAAGTTATCGGCGTTGCATTATTATTAATATTATTTTGTTGCCCTTTATTATTACTTTGTACGGGTTGACGAACATTATTATTTTGTCTTTGGTTTTGTCTGCCAATGCGACAATCTCGCGCGATATGATTATTTCTACCGCAATTATAACATCCTGTATTATTTTGTCTATTATTATTCTGATTATTATTACTATATTGATCATTATTATTACGCGGATAATTATTATAGTTATTATTGGGAATATTACCGCCTCTGTTAAAATTATTATTCCTAGGTAAATTGTTGCCGTTATTATTGCGATAATTATTGTTAAAATTATTTTCGTTTTGTCCATAGTTTCCGCGATTATAATTTTGTCTAAAGTTATTGTTATAATTATTATTAAATTTCTGTGCGTTATTATTACCCTGATAATTATTTGACCAACGTTTATTATTATTATAGTTATTCGCGTTTTGTTCCCTTTTTACATTACTCTGCGTCATTTCCGTATTATGACTAAGTTCGATTTCCAGTTGTCTGGCTAGTTGCATAGCTACTTCTAAAGTTTTTGGATCTCTCGCACGTATTATTGTTTGTAAATTCATTTTTAAACCATTGATGTATATGGCCAATGCCTGTTCCGTTATCGCTTGCCTAAGGATTTTCGCTTCCTCCGCGGGTTTATTTGCTACCGTTGCGCTGCATAAATTATAATACAATTTTTCTACGCGACCGTTATAAGATTGCACGTCTTCGTCATTTCGCATGCGTAAAGAATTTAGACTTATTTGAAGTGTTTGCGGAGATAATGGTTGTTCAAATGCGCTTTTTAAAATAAATTTTATATTATCCCAAGTCGAAGTTTCCCTATAACGACATACGTCTAATGCCTTCCCTGTTAATTTAGTTGCTATAAATTTGGTTAATAATGGTAATTGTTCTTTTTCTATCGCCTCACATGCGTAATCGCATGCCCTAATAAACGCGTATACATCTTTTTCGTCAGCACAATTTGGTATTAACGATGAAATATCTTTTAATTAAAGTTTAGTTTCTGCCATTTTTACTCTAGGTTTTCTAGTTACTGGTTGCAATTGCGCGTGTATTATATTCGGTTTTGTGCGCGTACCTATAACCCTTTTTTCGATTTCGTTAATTGTATTAAATTTAATACTTGTATCTAATAAACTTTTCTCTACTATTTCACTTAAATATTTATTTTTATCAAATTCTTGCGGACTTCCGTAACCTTCCGCTGTAATTAATTCACTATCTGTTTTATTTTTATCAGATTTATTTATATTTAATTCCACTTGAATTCCTTTTTCTTTAGTTTCACTATTAATTTTTTCTCCCGATAATCTATCGTTAAATTCGTCAGTTATACTACCTTCCGTATCACTACTCATAAATTTATTTTTATATTACTCATTAATCACCGAAAAAATAACTATTCTTAAATTAAAACAAATTGTCTATTCTATTCATATACTTAAATGAAATTAACTTATTTAATCCTTAATAATAAATTACGGCTAAATTAATATATAATATTTTTTTTGATTTTTTTTTATATTAATTACTAACTTATATATATTTTTTTTTTTTTTATATTATTTTTTTTTTAACTTAATTATTATCGTTTTTGTTCCAAAATTATTCTCATATATTTTCAAATACTAGGCCTTTGCCTCTAAAATTCACAATTATTTTCTCAATTATTTTTAATCAACACTATAGGTCTTATTTCTTGCCTAAAAATTCACAATTATTTTTCTCAATTATTTATTCAACACAATAGGGCTTATTTCTGCCTAACTAAAAATTCTCAATTATTTTTTCATTTATTTATTCAACACAAAATAGGACTCTCTGCCTAATAAAAATTCACAATTATTTCTCAATATAAAATAGGTACTTTGCCTCATAAAATTCACAATTATCTCTCAATATAAAATAGGTACTTTGCCTAATAAAACTCAAATATTCTCAATATAACTCAATAAAAACTTAAGACTTCACTGTCTTTTATAATTTCACAAAATATAAGGTCTTACCACTTTGCCTTCTAATAACTCAATAATAGGATTTAAATTCCCTCAATAAAATTCTCAATTGTGACACATATATTTCTCTAATAAATCAACTTCTTTTAATTCTCAATAAAATATTTCTCCGTATTTTTCAACGTATTATCCACTTTTATTTATTCTCAACAATTATTTATTACGTATTATTTCCAACGTATATTCTCTTTTAATTTTATTTATTCTCAACAAATTATTTATTCCGTATTATTTTCAACGGTTACCCTTATAAACTTTTTTTTCAAAAACGATAATTATTACGTGTTAATTTCAACGTAAAATCCTAAAAATCTTCTTAATTCTCAATAAATTATTTTCCTATGTTCACTCTCTCTTTTTTTTTCTTATATTTATTTAAATCCTCAATTAATATTTAATCCTATTCTAAAAATTCACTTTTATTTTCTAAATCTGAAAAAATTATTTTATTCTATTCACGTTTTTTTTTCTAAGTCCGAAAAATTATTTTATTTTTTTCTTCGATTTTCAGCTATTATTTATTTATTTCTATATTACCTTTATAATTAATTATCGAAATTAAATTATTGATATACTTCTATAATAAAAAAAAATTTAATTATTTTGACTGTTAGAAAAATGTTTTATGTCACTATTATTTATTAATTATTTTTATAACTGGTTGCAATTATTTTATTTATTAATTATTACTTATTTAAATTTCCTTTATTTTATTCTTTAATATTTAATTTAATTTAATTTATTTATTTAAACACAAAAATCGGAACTTGAAAAATTTCCTAAGTATTATAAAAATTATTATTTTATAACTTATTATTTATTAAATTGTTTAATTTATTTTATTTTATTTTATTGTAAAAATTCCAACTTTAAAAAAAAAATTATTTTGATTAATTTTTTATTTTAATATTTATTTAATTATTTTTAATTAGAAAAATTATTATTGATTGTTACAAATTTATTATTTTATTTTACGGGGAGAATATATATACACCTTCACAATAAAAATTTTACGATGGAATATTAATTCCAAAGGAGACGGATCAGAGCTAGCGCTTAATAATTATTTTACATTACACAAAAAAAATTATAACTCACACTACGACGGCTTGAGTTGCTGCTTCCATTTCTGATTGTTGAATTTTTTTGACGATTTGAATCGGTTGGCTCGCTACGCGTATGATTCTTTCTCAGAGTCGTTGAAGTTGACGTTCTGCAGTTGTCCTCTTCAACAGTGAATCGTGATTGATTTGCCTCTCGAATTCTTCTTTGAAAAATTTTTTCCAATATTTCGAAAAAATTTCGAAGTTGAAAAATTATTTTTTATTTAAAAAAAATAAATAAATTCGTCCAAAGAATTCTTCTTGAAAGAATCCTACCGACTACGCCAAATTTGCAGTGGGCCAACAGCTTGTCGCAAAGATATAGGTAATGATGGAATAAAGTAGTCGAAATATTACTAAGTGTTTTATTAAAACTGATTGAAAAATATTCTAAGTTCAATTAATTAATTTAATTGGAAAATAAACTAAGTCCAAATGAACGATTTCTGGTGTAAAGTGACGTGAAGGTGCTTGCTCTAGCTCTGGAAAATCACGTCTGCGGGAGTCCTCTCCTGAGCCCCCTTATATAGTCAGTGTCCCCTGATCTCCTACTCATGTCCTTTCTGGTCTATTCGTATTCAGGTCATTCGCTTCTCACACTATTACGCATTTCAGAGGATGCGCGTGCGATGATGACGTCCGAAGACTATCCGCCATTTCAGGATGCGCGTGCATTATGACGTCCGGTGACCATCCGCCTACGCATGTGGTCAACCGCAAATGCCATATTCGAGTTCTCAGAACTCGCGATATGATCAACATTATATTTGAAATATATAATTGTGCGCCCACGGTTGGGTTAGGTTTAACGCATCGATACGTTTATTCGTTTCCCTATGTTTTGATTTAGTGTTAAAAGTTGTTTTATTACTATTGTTTTTCAGGCCTAGCTAAACACCGTTGTGGTACGATGGCTACCCTCCTCATATTGTTTGGTATTTTATTCATTCCTACGTCCTGTAATTAAAATATATAAGTGATTCTTATCTTATTAATTAGGCCTACTCTGTATGGACCCCTGATGTATTATATTATTGGTATAGGACATCAGAGCACGTAGCAATATCATTATATTATTAACCACTAACAACTAAACATTTACATACTAACCAATTATATTATATAACTATATCAGATTATTATATTATTCACTAACCATTTATTTTATTGTATTAAAAAAAAAATAAGAAAAAATTTGTAAGCACTAACATTTATATACTAACCACTAACAATTATACATTAAGCATACTATTGTAATCAACAAATTTGAATTGTAAAATTTAAATATTATGAAAATGTTCGAATAATTGTAATATGATATTGTAAAAACATACAAATAATTGTAAAATGTATTGAAATTTTTGTAAACAAGTTTAATAACTTGTATTGTATTTTGTAAACTTATGTAACTATTTTTGTGCTAAGACTTTGAAAGATTTCTGTCTTGAGGACATAAACCTTTTTTTTCGTGGGGAGGTGCTACGTGCTCTGATGTCCCATACATAATATATAATATATAAGGGGGGTGCTAAGACGTAGGAATAATTATTAAAATGACAACCAACAATAATCGGTGTAATACACACCACCACAAAGACACTACTCTGTAGGAATTAACAAACTACCAAATAAGATAAAGTACATCTAGACATCGTAATAGCCCTTATTAACTACAACCCTATGCGCTGGGAGACGCACTACTAGGCAGAATATGTAACCTAACCCAACCATACGAAGATAACATAAATCATATAGCAGCCACAACGCGCGTCTGAGAACTCGGATACAGCGATTGCGGTTGACCACCTGCGCGTGGGCGGATAGTCAAAGGACGTCATCATCGCACGTGCATCCTGTAATAGCGTGAGAACGAATGACGCACATAGGAATAGGCCAGAAGGGACATGGGTAGGAGATCAGGGGACACTGGCTATATAAGGGGTCCCAGAAAAGGACTCCCTCAGACGTGATATTCCAGAGTTAGCGCAAGCACCTTCACGTCACTTTGTACCAGAAATCGTTCATTGGGACTTAGATTATTTTTTCAATTAAATTAATTATTTGGACTTAGAATAATTTTCAATCAGTTTAATAAAACACTTAGAAATATTTTGACTACTTTATTTCGACACGACCTGTATTTTTCGACAAGCTGCTGGCCCACTACAGTATGCATTTTATTAATATTATTTTATTTATTAATATTTAATTATATAATATAGCTACATGAGTTTCTAATTAAACAAATTTTGTTTTAAATAATAAAATTATTAAAAAAAAGGTACTAACAATTATCTTGATTACAATTCGTGATAACATGCATTTTAAATTTTCAAATTCAAAGGATCGTCGATTTGGTCATAAACATGCCTTATACCGACTAAATTATCTTTAGACTTCAACTGATGTTATTAGATAGTATTGTCAGTATTGAATTTTGATAATGTCCAAAGGAGTATAATTTCTACATCCAATAAAACTTCAGAAGAAAGACCGGCGACATCTGAGAATACTTTTATTAGCTTTCATTTGTGCAAGAGTGCAAGACCAGTATTTTTTTTCGTAGAATATTTTTCATTTTGATACTTGCCAATTAATAGAATATATAATACTATAGTACCTATAGTCTATACTGTCGAAATGGACTAAATATATGTAATAAAAAAATGGAAAATTAAGAAGTATGTAAAACATGTACCTATTTATGACGAAACATGTAAAAATATGTAAAATCAAACAGGTACCTATAGCTCACTTAATCGAAAATCACTTGAAATAAATTTATTATGTCATAGAGAAAATATGTATATCCCCATATAAATCCGAGCCTTATTTATTAAAATTTTTTGTAACTTTTGTATATCTGGAAATATCATTATTTTACATTCGCCAAATACATCAAGAGTACTTTTTAAAATATCAAACTTATTATATTTTTCTTGACATAAATATAGTTCTCAGTGGCACAAATAAGAAATATGGTCTAGGACTAGGAGGGGGAACTCAAGCCCTCAGATATTATATATATTATGTATAAATTAGTAAATGCCAAAAACACAATATATTATATACATAATACATGATATATGTACAAATATTGTGATATACTTTGAAATAAATATTATGTTTTTAATAATAAATAATAATTAATGCATTTATTTTATTACAAGTAAATCAAAACAAAACAATTTGTTGTACAATTTAGCAATATAATTTAATACTATAAATTGATTAAGATTCGTAAATTTAAAGGAGCACACAACACAAAAAAAAAAATTCTTTAAATATTTTTTAAATGTTAAAATATTGTAGATATGGCTGTATGAAATGATTTAGTGAAAAGCCGATATAAAAAAAAATATTACTTTAAGAGATATTAAGGAATGTAGAATAGCTGCGTGACGTCATTGGGCCTAACTCGTCGTAATTGCCTATCTTATACGTGTAAAAGTCTCTTGTTTCAAACAACGATTTACCAACCTAAACGTTTTATTTTTGGAATTTAATTTACGTAAAATTGTGTGGATTTATGTGTTATAGACGATACAAGTATCAGAATTTTAATATAGCGTTTAGTATTTTAAATATTAAAAATCTTAATCAAGCTATTTTTGTTAAACAGCGCGTCAGGGCGTGCTGCAATCGAACAACGGGTCCGCCGACCACTACTAATTCTATACATAGACACAAACAAACACACACACACACACATCCATATTATATATATACAAATATATCAATATTTACAACTATATTTATAATTAATTATTATTACATTATATTTTTA
This sequence comes from Schizaphis graminum, assembly GCA_020882235.1. NCBI lineage: Eukaryota > Metazoa > Arthropoda > Insecta > Hemiptera > Aphididae > Schizaphis > Schizaphis graminum. The sequence goes on along the minus strand of CM037035.1, from coordinate 10,780,622 downwards.
AATTTTGGTTGAACGTTTGTCGTGATTACCAAATACCAATGTACGTCGTTCAGTCTGTGTTCGGCAGTTCGGCCACTTATTCACTCGTGTAATTTCTAAATTAAAATTCTTATCATGACTAGTGCTTATTTATTTGAACCCGAATTTGAAAATGACGATGAAATTGATACATTTTTGGAATATAGTGGTATACAATATGTGAATTGCGAAAATCGAAGTGGAATTTGTAATTGGTGTAAGTGTGATAAATGTGTAGTTATGACAACAAATCAAGAGTCTATATGTTGTCAAGAATATGAGAATATAAAACATTTAGTCGGTAATTATACGTGTGTAACACAGAATAATTTATTTGAAAAATTAGTTTTGGACAAAGATGTACTAAATATAACACGCCATCAGTTAATTTTAAAATCTAAAAATAAAACTAAAAGACAATTGCTGTGTGTAGATGAACCTGAAAATAAATTATGGAGATATTTAGCTTACAAAAATTTTACATCTTGGATAAATGCATGGACTACAATTGGAAAAGGGAACCGAGTAGTGATTCCATCCTGTTCAATTGTCAAGATCAGAAGTTCGTTCCCGGAAAAAAACGGCGTTTATGTAGGATTCCGTGCGAGTGGAAAAAATCCTGATTAAGAAAACAAAATATAATATTTTTTTACTGTTTATTTAGTTTGGTAAAAGTATTGAACAAAATAAAAATTTATTTATACATATTTTTTTTTTACAATTATTTAAATTGAACTTACGTAGTTTTATATTTTAGGTACTTTAGAAAATCGAGAAAACTTATTTTTTTTCAATTCTTCTATTGGTGGTTTTGGAATTGAATTAATATCGTTGGTATTTTTATTAGTGCAAAATTTTTCTACTTTATCCATTATATCATATTTCCACATATTAGTAGATTTCGCATATTTATTTTTCAGAACCCAACTTCCCGTTGCTTTTGAAAACTGCGCCTTATCGCCAATTTGTTCTTTATTTATGTTAGAGTTGTGGTCCATAATAGCTAATTTTGATCTCAGTACCATGCCTTTGTATGGAAAATGTATACGTTTTGGTACATATTTTAGTCTCAAATTATGGTATGACTCTAACCTTCCAGTATGTACATAATTACTCGCATGCTGCAAGTCGTTCAAAAATCTTTTATCTAATATTATTTTTTTTAAAACATTATAAGATTCTGATTGTGCGTGAATCCATTTTTTTTTCTCTGTGTTTCTTCCGGTATTTCCTTATGTTCACAAGTCATTTTTCCTTCCTCAGTTTGCAATTGGTGCTCATTTTTAACATGATGTAAAATTGAAGTAAATTTGTTAATCAATACCTTACTATCACCATTACAGGTTTGAGCTGAGTACCACATATGATTAATTATACTTTTTTTCCACTCGATTACTTCTGGATATTTGTTTGCATCAACAGTTTTAAATTTCTTTATGAGACTTTTTGACAAATGCCAAACATCAAACTCGTGTAATATGTTGGGAAATTCTTTTTTCATCATGGACCTTATGCCAACGTGTCTATCAGTAAGAAACAGATGGATATTTATTTTCTTATTTTCAATTAAGTCGTTTAAAACATAATTGCATGCAGACTTTTCTAAATCACCTTTCGCCATACCTTTTTGAATAATGGAAAAATCAATAATTTTCCCCGTGTGTAGGTCCATGATCGAGTATGTGACAAATTTAGCGCAAAATCCGGGAGAATCGAATTGTCCATCGCCGGCTAGCCAAGTCACATCATTAGAATCGCGTATTTTATCTAATATTTTGTTTTGTTTTTTGTACCAGACATAATTAACTACAGGTGTAAAATAACGATTTATATGTCTATCATATATGGTACGAGTTAACATATTTAGATTTAAGGTATTACAAAATTCAATAAATGAATTAAAATTTATGCCCGACATCATTAACGACGATGTTATCAAAACATTACCAACAGGAAGTTTCCCATATTGTGGTTGCGAACTCCAATTTAAAGTGTGGCTCATTTCGCATGTTGTAAAAACACTTAGTGAAGCACCTTTACAAATAAATTTGTGTTTAATAATTGGGTACTTACAAGATCGACATGTTTTAAATAATTCACTTAGGCAGCTCCAATAAACAATAAAACATTCATTATCATCAAAACTACAGTTAGATTCATTTTGTTCATTATCTTCGTTCTGCGAAACATCGCTTTCAGAAGAATAATTTAAATATTCAAACGGTGTTTCTCCTGAGATATTCATAACTGTATGACCATCATACAAGTTTCGGTCGACTTTATTTTTTATAGTTTCATTGCCCAATTCACATTGAATACCAATTTCACATTTTTTATTTTCGCTTACATTTTCTGGATCAAGAAGAATAATAGGTTCTGTTATATTATAGTTGGTCTGGATTACGTTGGTGGTCATCGACGTACGAGGTTTTTTTTTGTTTCGAACCAATAGTTCAACATTTACTGTTGGAACAGCATTATTTTTTAAAAATGGTTCCTTTGAATTTGGCATAAGTTTTTTTTTTATTACAGATGATTCATCTAAATCTGATTCTAAAAAATGTTTATTGCAAATTCTAGCATTTTGTCCTGGATTAAATGATTTTCTTTTGCAAAAACCTGTCCAAATTGCAAATCTTTTAGGTGACTTTTCTCTATTTGGAAAACGATATCCATTCCGTTCATTGCACCCAAAAACACTACACATCGGCATTTTCGTAACAATGTTATGAGCAACACTTATTTACACACAATAAAAACAAACAACAGTTCACCCGAACACAGACTGAAGTACTGAATATTGGTCATCACGACAAACGTTCAACCAAAATTTAAAAATATAATGTAATAATAATTAATTATAAATATAGTTGTAAATATTAATATATTTGTATATATATAATATGAATGTGTGTGTGTGTGTGTGTGTGTGTTTGTTTGTGTCTATGTATAGAATATTAGTAGTGGTCGGCGGACCCGTTGTACGATTGCAGCACGCTCTGACGCGCTGTTTAACAAAAATAGCTTGATTAAGATTTTTAATATTTAAAAAACTAAACGCTATATTAAAATTCTGATACTTGTATCGTCTATAACACATAAATCCACACAATTTTACGTAAATTAAATTCCAAAAATAAAACGTTTAGGTTGGTAAATCGTTGTTTGAAACAAGAGACTTTTACACGTATAAGATAGGCAATTACGACGAGTAGGGCCCAATGACGTCACACGTCTATTTTCAATTGCTCATAACTTATTGGATAATTTGAGTAGAAACTTAAAACATATACCGTTATTCTTAAAATTAAACATTCTTTCGAATAAAAACAACTTATTTTTTGTGTTTTGTGCTCCTTTAAGTCTCGAAAACATCATTGATGATTTTAAAATCTCTACTAAACGGTCAACGTAGAATGGTGTTAAAATCAATTATAATTTTTATTAAATTTACTTTGTTGTGTTTTATTTATGACTATATTTTTGGTTATTTGTACAAGTTATAAAATTCTATGTATTACCTAAACAATTTAGAGTTTTCGATTTTTATTTTGTAATTAAATTTTATTAATTTTAAGTAAAAAGTAAAATTACATTTTTAATTAAACAGTTAAAAAACATTTCAATATGTGCGAATATTTTATAATATACATTAATATATTATTATTGATATTAATTTGGTCGATATGCGACGATTTCTAACGTCTTATATTGTTATAATATTTTTTACTTTTTACCAAGAACTCGTCAACTATTATCTATACTATGTTCAATATACATATTAAGTACTAACTCATATGACTAAACCATAGACAAGTATTGTCACAATTACCTAGCAATGCATAACAATAGTCTAGCTACCTGGCCAGCTCTTACGAACCGTTGATCAGTATATCGTATATTCGTACATTAGAAATGTACCCATGTATATAATATATGTTTATTATAGTAAATAAATATATTTTGTTATCCTTTGACAGTTTGACATGTGGCACGTTGTCACACAACGTAAATACACAATTTTCAATTGGAATTTCTTCTTCTTCAACAAATTATTTAAACGTTTTATAAATATCTTCTCCTCTAGTTCTTCCGGTTAACGATAAGACTTTTAAAAATTCTTCCTTAACAGAAAAATCGTCAAAACACATTTTGATGAAAATAGAAAGCTGTGAAGTATCAATCATATTGTTAGACTCATCCATTTGTAAACTGAAGTATGAACATTTTGATAAATCAGTCTGTAATTGAGTTTTTTGATTTGAAGATATGGCTCCAATACGACGCATTACTGTGTTACTTGATAATTGAATTGAACTAATGGCATCTAGAATTTCACTTTTGTTTTTGAAGTCTGTAAATAATGAGTCAGACGCTTCTTTAAAGGCTTCTTTAATTAATTCACCATCGGAAAACGGTTTTTTCTTCTTTGCTTTCAAGTATGCTACTTTGAATGAAGCAATAGTTATATTTTGGGCTAATTTATTTGGATTTTTAAAAACAGACTGCTCTTGGTTCAGTTTTAATTTCATTGTTTTTAGCTTATCTTGTCGTAAGCTGGAATGAGTTGGAAACTTTAAATCAAAATCTGCATGTTTAGTCCGGTAATGTTTTTCTATGTTTCCACGTTTGAAAATAGAAAGAGTATCTCGGCATATTAAACACACGCACTTGCCTTTAATGTCAATAAAAAAAAACTCCAACTCCCATTCCTGATTAAAATGATAAGTTTTACACTTTTTATTTACATTCATTTTATTTGTTGTAAATTCTAAATAAATTTGCAACTTATTAACGAAAATATACGGAACATATACGTGTTGCACACTTTCACGTGAGTACGTGACGACTAATTGACGGTCGAGCTACAACTGACAATAATTCTGACTATGTATTATGATTAACCGATAATTGTTATTATTTAACAAAAGCAGAAACCTAGATTTTATTTTTATTTAAATAATATTTAACTATATAAGTAGTATGAAAAAGAGAGTTCTGGACCTCCTCCCCCTTAAATTTTACATGTAAAAGCATAGGCTCCTCTGTATAGGCAATTCGTAGTACAGGCTCCTCCGAGGCTCCTCCGAAACTGACAATATTTAAACAGTATAGGCAATCTGCAACACATATTAATTCGTCAAATGACCCACCGCCGTCGCCAAACCCAGCGTTATCTAACACATATGTTATCACAAATTGTTATCAAATAAGTATTAATCAATTTTTTTTCGTTGTGAGATATCCTAGTGACAACAATCACATACGGCTATAACATAATATATTCTGACCTATATCCTCATCTCCCCGCCTCTACACCTTAGTCCTCAGCCGACACCGATTCGCCGTCGCCGGACTCACCACTAGTCCCTTCATCGGCTAAACAAAAGAACAGTTCATAAAAATAACCGATTATTGTTAAAAATACAATTCCAATTATTATATAATATGTTCTAGACATACCTAAAATATTAATGCATTACCACGTACACACAACCGCAACCAGTTAGGTCTATTCTTATAAGTGTCTCATGATATTATAAAATATACATATTAATGACATTAGGATCCGTCACCATCATACGACACACATCCATCCATTTAACTTAACCCATACACACATTTAATTAATATTATATAAATCTCTAACCCCAAGTCAGACACATATATACACTGACAAACATTCATACACACATATATACAAACACACACACAGGTATACATACATACACGGGTATACATACATACACACATACACATACATACATACATACATACATACATACATACACACATACACATACATACATACATACATACATACATACATACATACATACATACATACATACATACATTCATACATACATACATACATACATACATACATACATACATACATACATACATACATACATACATACATTCATACATACATACATACATACATACATACATACATACATACATACATACATACATACATACATACATACATACATACATACATACATACATACATACATACATTCATACATACATACATACATACATACATACATACATACATACATACATACATACATACATACATACATACATACATATATACATACAATTACACATACATACACACACATACATACATGCGAATACATACACCATCATACACGACACACATCCATCCATTTTAACATAACCCATACACACATTTACCTAATATTATATAAATCTCTAACCCAAGTCAGGCAAACATATATATTATACACACACACACGTATATACACACACATAGGCATACGTACATACACATACATACACACACGGACATATGAACATACACACACACACGAAAAGTGTCTCATGATATAAAATTTACACACACAGGCATAGATGAACGCACACACACATTAAACCTTTTCAAATATACGTTGTTCATAACAAACCCACCACATCCCTGTCATCAAGTCCGTTCCAGATACAAACCTGTACAAGCCTGCAGAGACATGTCCGAGTATTGTCGGTGAATACTAGACAGAAAGTAGTGTCATGAAGTAAAATGAAATCAGTCCGTGTACTAATCTTCAAGTGTTAGGTTGTGTTAATTTAGACTTCCTAAATTTTCTCAGTTATTTTACCAGTGTTTTAAAAATTTTATTATTAACAAATATTACATTTCGCTTTTCTACCACTATTTTGTACGTATGCGCTAGTGAATCGCTTGGATAAAATCATTTCACACTGATATTTAAAGTAAAATATATTTTACTATATTTCATTACTCATCTATTCGTTGAAGGGTAAAGTCTTGTTTCGCGTGTTCGACTAGTGTTTTCAGTTTTAAACGTTATCATGTTTTCGTGCAGTGTATGCGATAAATCCTTTACATTGATTAAAAATCTACACAGACATTCCAAGTCACACGATGTATCCAATAAGATTTCTTGCAGTATATGCTCAGAAATATTCACGCGAAGAGATAACCTCATCAGACATAGCAAAGAAAAACATCGTAAGTATATTTTTTTCAAAATACACAAATTTATTAGATAAAATATTCATAAACAAATTAATAATAATAATAATACTATTTTTAGGTTCAAATATTATAATCCAACAACAACCAACTATAACCAAGCGAGAAATTCAAGATTTTTTGAAACCGACTGAACAAATTTACGATTATGAAGGTAAATATATAATAATAAATATCTTATTTATATCTTTGTATACATAACTTGCTTATATTACTTTATAAAAAACAATAAAACACTTCGTGTAGGAATAGAGCTTTATCAATGAATTATTAAAACAAAATATTGCTTTATACTAAAATATTTTAAATAAACTTTTTTTTTTTTTGTGTTCAAACTGTTAGGGTACATTACTTATACAATTAAAAGTATCTTAGTGAATATACTTAAAAATCATCACTTAGTAAAAAAAATAAGAAATAATAACCTAAATTGTATAAAATTATGGAAAAATATCATAATTTAGATAAAATCCTGTACAACTAGCATAGTTGGCCCCATTAATAACACATACATACATATTAAGAATATTAGTAAAATAAATTGTCAAATAATTTTTGATAAACTCATGTAATAATATATTATTAAAGTAATTGAAAATATTTCCATACGATTATTATTGTCATAACGTTATGACGTAAGCATACCCAAATAATTTTAATTTATTATAATATATATTCTTAAATATAGCCATAAATGTTTTGATAAATATATTTGATCATATGCATATTTAATAATACAATATGAATTTCTTATTTTTCTATGAAAACATGTACACATTTAATATTATTCCTATTGAAAACATAGATGGGTACATATCTAAAAATCTTAATAAAATTATTTTAAATATTACATAATTCAGACAAGAACATAAGTAAATATTAAACATTTCTATAAAACTTTTTCATAAACCGATATTCTCGTATCAGTTGTGTTATACATATTATAATTTCATGAAACATACCTACTCAACTAAATATAATATATAGGCATGTAGACATCGATATTCAAGATATATAAAATACGAATTTCTTTAATTTATTTTTCCTGTACACTTTTTTTAATAGTAAAATATTTATTTGATTTCAGCTCCATTCGCTTCAAATCGCAATAGTCTAAAGCGTGGACATCATGTAGAAAATTCAAACGAAGCGGTAAATGCTAAAAAAACACGCATGGACATCGTCAATACCCGTGGTTTTGTTAAGACAGGCACATCGCTTTCAAATAAAATTAATTGGTATTACATGAAAAATACAGATAATCTGACCAACTACAGTAGTTTTCTAGTAACATCAAAAAGAGACTTAATACAATTACTCAAATCGCTATCAACTAAACATCCAATTAAATATAATCTAAAATTGGAAGCTACATACAATAGACCACATGTTGACAATTCTGCAGAGAATAGGGCATTTAAGACCTCGGCCAAAGAAATTTTCATGGACACAGATATCGAAGCCAAGATTGATATAGATTTTGCTAATCTTATGTCCGAGGAAGACGTCTATACTTCGAAAGGAAGTGGATTTACTTTACAATCAATAGATGGCTTGTTGTTGGGCGTGTATAAATATACACCTATGGGCGGCTCGTCATATATTCCATTACCAAATGACATCAAAAATAAAAAAGCCGTAATTAACCCACAAAACTCAGACCAACAGTGTTTCAAGTGGTCAATTCTAGCAAAACATGTGTTAGGCAATACCAAAAATCAAGTAGCCGAAAATTATACATTACATGAAGAAAAATACAATTTTTCCGATTTAACGTTCCCAACACCCATCGCAGAAATAAAAATATTTGAAAAAAATAACCAAAACGTATCTGTTAACGTATACGGTTTAAAAAAACAAAAAAAGGACGAAAAACATATTATTTATCCACTTAAGATCGTCGATGAAGAAGAAAAAGATCATTTTGATCTCTTACTAATTACCAACGGAGATAAAAGCCACTACACATTTATATCAAATTTCTCACGACTTGTCCGTGTACAAAAAACATCACATAACGGTCATGTAATATTTTGCAAACGGTGCTTCACATCATTTGACAGTCACCCCCGGAATAATACACTAAGTGGACAAGCTGCACTAGAACAACACAAGCTGATATGCGGAACACAGAAACCTATCCTACCTCAGATGCCTGCGCCCGGTACAATATTAGAGTTCGATGGCTGGAAAAAAACTCAACGACACCCGATAGTTATATATGCAGACTTTGAGGCACTTCTTGTAAAATGTAAAGAAAGCAAAGGCGAAAAAACTACAGCTTTTCAAAAACATGAACCGATGAGCTACGGGTTTGTCGTAAAGGCTACAGAAAACGTTCCCGCAGAACTGCTGAAAAAGTTCAATTTACCGCAAGAACCCATTATTTTTCGTGGAAATGAATTTCGTCAAGACGTAGCCAAAAGATTCGTGAATGAAGTAACAGAGATCGCAAGAAGAGTTCAAGATTTGCTTAAAACAAATAAACCCATCATAATGACTAAAGAAGAGCAAACAACACATATGATGACAAATACTTGCAACTTGTGTAAATGTCATTTTTCCATCAAAAACAATAAAGTGGCAGATCACTGTCACATATCAGGCAAATTCAGGCAAACATTGTGTAATACCTGCAACCTCAAGCTTCAAACACCGAATTTCATACCATGTTTTCTACACAATTTATCAAATTATGACGCACATTTTATCGTAACCGAGTTGGGATACGATTCCAAAACTATTTCGGTTATACCGAATAGTGAAGAAAAATTCATTTCATTTTCAAAACACGTAACCAATAACTTTTCAATAAGATTTATAGACTCATGCCGTTTTATGGCTTCAAGTTTATCAACACTAGCATCAAATTTAATAACACCCGGGTTCGAGAAGTTCAGAGAGACAGCAAAACACTTTTTTACCAAAGATATGAAGCTCGTTACCCGTAAAGGTGTATACCCTTACGAATATACTGATAGTTGGGACAAGCTCGAAGAAACGAATTTACCAGAAAAAAGCGATTTTTATAGTACACTAACAGAATCAAATATAGACGATAATGAATACAAGCACGCCAAGACTGTATGGAATCATTTTAAATGCAAAAATCTCGGAGAATATAGCGACCTTTATCTCAAAATCGATGTTCTATTATTAGCCGATGTATTTGAAAACTTCAGAGACATGTGCATTTCAACATACAATTTAGACCCCGTTTTCTATTATACCGCTCCAGGATTCAGTTTCGAATGCATGTTGAAATACACTAACGTCAAACTAGAACTACTCTCTGACTTTGACATGCACTTATTTTTTGAAAATTCAATCCGCGGCGGCCTCACACAAGCTAGCATGAGGTACGCTAAAGCCAATAATGAAAAGACTCTAGATTATGATCCGACTAAGCCCAAATCGTGGTTAATTTATCAAGACTGCAACAACTTGTACGGGTGGGCAATGTCACAGTACATGCCTTATGGTGACTTTAAATGGGTTGAACCTAAATTAGACGGACTAGATGTTTTAACACCTACTTCAGACGTAGGTAGAGTGTATGAGGTAGACGTATCATACCCACAACATTTACATAACAAACACAACGATCTACCATTTTTACCCGAGAATAAAATTCCTCCTGGCTCAAGAGTAAAAAAACTTATGGCGACACTTCATTCGAAAAAAAATTATGTCATCCATTACCGCAACCTACAGCAAGCTATAGCAAACGGATTAATCGTAGAAAAAGTACACAGAGTTTTAGAGTTCAGACAATCAGATTGGCTTGCGAAATATATACACTTAAACACCGAAATGAGGAAAAAAGCTGTAAATGAGTTTGAAAAGGATTTCTTCAAACTTTTAAACAATGCAGTTTTTGGGAAAACGATGGAATCGATGAGGAAACGTATTAAGATGGAACTAGTTTCATGTCCAAAAAGATTGCAAAAACTTCTGAATAAACAAACATTTAAACATTGCACAACATACAGTGAAAATCTAGCTGCTGTTTCGCTGGAAAATAAAATTATCGAGTTCTGCAAACCGATATATATAGGTAATTATTAATAAACTTACACATACAATTATTACTTCATAAACTTATTTATTTATTTATTATTTTTTTTTATAGGTTTCGCAGTACTAGACATAAGTAAAACGCTGATGTACGACTATCACTATAACGTAATGCAGAAACATTATGGCGACAAAATCGAACTCATGTACACAGATACAGGTAAATTATTATTATTATTATTACTATTATACTATTATCGTTTTATTAATATATTTTTTTTTCTTTAGATTCTTTAGTATATTATATCCAGACTGACGACTTTTACAATGACCTGGCGAATAATTCTAACTTGATCGACCGAATGGACACGGCAAATCTACCCCGAGACCACCCGTGTCACATTGCTGAGAGAAAGAAGATACCTGGACTATTTTCTGATGAAACCGATGGACGTATTATGAGAGAGTTTATAGCACTCCGAGCAAAATCCTATGCTTTCATTTTAGAAGACAAGGAGAAAATTAAGGCAAAAGGCGTCCGAGGGCACGTAGTTAAAAATCATATGACTTTCAAAGATCATATGAATTGTCTTTTTGACGATGATGATAATGACAAGTCTAACCTGTGTAGGGAAAATATCTCTATCAGATCATTCAACCATCAGATTCAAACGATCAAATCCAATAAATTATGCTTCAATCGACAAGATGATAAACGGATAGCACGATCCGATAGAATACATACCTACGCCCACGGACATTTTAAAAATAACTGTTAATATTAGAATCGAAAGGAGATTTGTTTTTTTTTGTTTTAAAAAGTTGTAAATATTTTTTGTAAATATTTTTATATAGAAATAAACTTGTTATTATATGTATATAATATGTATTGTGTTTTAATCTTTCGAACCTAACCTCATTATTTAGTTATACTTATTAAGTGGTACCTAACACATACACTCACACACATATATATATGAATATTAGTATAGATAAATAAAACATTGTACAAATATTATTATTTATATAAATAAATTATGATATTTAAGCATGTTTTTATGAAGAATTAGATTTGATACTTATATGCGTGTGTTATGCATATTATGTTGTACCTAGTCATGTGTGGTTAGACATCATATGAGGTATTTAGCAACTAATGAAGCTGAGAATTACTATTTTTAATAAGGTGTGACGAAAATTGTCTATGTTTTTATTGAAATGATTAAATATGTACAGATTTTTGTATTAAAGAAGGCATGAATGATGATTTACTATGTGAATGTTTTTAATAAAATGATTATATATAAATTATATATCAGGAGGATATATTTTAATTTTACTATCCTTATATAGATATTTATTTATTGAACATGGTTTTGAATGGTCTCTGGGTATATTTACTGTATCCAAACACCTGTGTCAACCAAGATAACCTGTAGATCGTTGTAAGAATTATCTAATTATGGTTTACGGTGGGTAAACTATAAAATCAGAAAAAAAAATGATAAAAATTTACTCTGAATAAGTTAACAATAAATCTTTGATGAAGAAATTAAAACTAATAAAATATAGGTACTAGTTTTAATGAAACTATGAGGCTTATGTATTTATTGCATGCTCTTTAAGACATTTCGAGTTATATAATAACTTTAATATTTTATATGTATTCGTTGAAATTGTATGATTGTATATGATTTTATAACGTATATTAGAGCATTTTTATATGATTTTATAGAAAATTTACTAAGAAATGCTGATATTTATGAATTTATTTATTTATTTATTTTTTTTTATACCTATATATATTTAAATTTTCACTTATTATTGTTATTATGTGATGATGGTAATAATTAATTTTATGTGTGTGTATATGTTTTTATGCTTGCAGGTTGTTCATCATATGAAATACTTAACACCAGATGAACTTAAGAATCTCTATTTTTAATAAGAAGTGATGAAAATTGCTTATATCTCTATTGAAATTATTAATTTTTTACGTATTTTTTCTACTGAAGTACCTATGTATGAATGATGATTTTAATAAAATTATAATACTTTATGTATTAATAATAATTCTAGAAAATGTAGTGTAAACAATATATATATATATTATGTGCGTGTTTTTAATACACATATAAAATGCATATTTGTACAATGTTTTATTTATCTATACTAATATTCATATATATATATATATATGTGTGTGAGTGTATGTGTTAGGTACCACTTAATAAGTATAACTAAATAATGAGGTTAGGTTCGAAAGATTAAAACACAATACATATTATATACATATAATAACAAGTTTATTTCTATATAAAAATATTTACAAAAAATATTTACAACTTTTTAAAACAAAAAAAAACAAATCTCCTTTCGATTCTAATATTAACAGTTATTTTTAAAATGTCCGTGGGCGTAGGTATGTATTCTATCGGATCGTGCTATCCGTTTATCATCTTGTCGATTGAAGCATAATTTATTGGATTTGATCGTTTGAATCTGATGGTTGAATGATCTGATAGAGATATTTTCCCTACACAGGTTAGACTTGTCATTATCATCATCGTCAAAAAGACAATTCATATGATCTTTGAAAGTCATATGATTTTTAACTACGTGCCCTCGGACGCCTTTTGCCTTAATTTTCTCCTTGTCTTCTAAAATGAAAGCATAGGATTTTGCTCGGAGTGCTATAAACTCTCTCATAATACGTCCATCGGTTTCATCAGAAAATAGTCCAGGTATCTTCTTTCTCTCAGCAATGTGACACGGGTGGTCTCGGGGTAGATTTGCCGTGTCCATTCGGTCGATCAAGTTAGAATTATTCGCCAGGTCATTGTAAAAGTCGTCAGTCTGGATATAATATACTAAAGAATCTAAAGAAAAAAAAATATATTAATAAAACGATAATAGTATAATAGTAATAATAATAATAATAATTTACCTGTATCTGTGTACATGAGTTCGATTTTGTCGCCATAATGTTTCTGCATTACGTTATAGTGATAGTCGTACATCAGCGTTTTACTTATGTCTAGTACTGCGAAACCTATAAAAAAAAATAATAAATAAATAAATAAGTTTATGAAGTAATAATTGTATGTGTAAGTTTATTAATAATTACCTATATATATCGGTTTGCAGAACTCGATAATTTTATTTTCCAGCGAAACAGCAGCTAGATTTTCACTGTATGTTGTGCAATGTTTAAATGTTTGTTTATTCAGAAGTTTTTGCAATCTTTTTGGACATGAAACTAGTTCCATCTTAATACGTTTCCTCATCGATTCCATCGTTTTCCCAAAAACTGCATTGTTTAAAAGTTTGAAGAAATCCTTTTCAAACTCATTTACAGCTTTTTTCCTCATTTCGGTGTTTAAGTGTATATATTTCGCAAGCCAATCTGATTGTCTGAACTCTAAAACTCTGTGTACTTTTTCTACGATTAATCCGTTTGCTATAGCTTGCTGTAGGTTGCGGTAATGGATGACATAATTTTTTTTCGAATGAAGTGTCGCCATAAGTTTTTTTACTCTTGAGCCAGGAGGAATTTTATTCTCGGGTAAAAATGGTAGATCGTTGTGTTTGTTATGTAAATGTTGTGGGTATGATACGTCTACCTCATACACTCTACCTACGTCTGAAGTAGGTGTTAAAACATCTAGTCCGTCTAATTTAGGTTCAACCCATTTAAAGTCACCATAAGGCATGTACTGTGACATTGCCCACCCGTACAAGTTGTTGCAGTCTTGATAAATTAACCACGATTTGGGCTTAGTCGGATCATAATCTAGAGTCTTTTCATTATTGGCTTTAGCGTACCTCATGCTAGCTTGTGTGAGGCCGCCGCGGATTGAATTTTCAAAAAATAAGTGCATGTCAAAGTCAGAGAGTAGTTCTAGTTTGACGTTAGTGTATTTCAACATGCATTCGAAACTGAATCCTGGAGCGGTATAATAGAAAACGGGGTCTAAATTGTATGTTGAAATGCACATGTCTCTGAAGTTTTCAAATACATCGGCTAATAATAGAACATCGATTTTGAGATAAAGGTCGCTATATTCTCCGAGATTTTTGCATTTAAAATGATTCCATACAGTCTTGGCGTGCTTGTATTCATTATCGTCTATATTTGATTCTGTTAGTGTACTATAAAAATCGCTTTTTTCTGGTAAATTCGTTTCTTCGAGCTTGTCCCAACTATCAGTATATTCGTAAGGGTATACACCTTTACGGGTAACGAGCTTCATATCTTTGGTAAAAAAGTGTTTTGCTGTCTCTCTGAACTTCTCGAACCCGGGTGTTATTAAATTTGATGCTAGTGTTGATAAACTTGAAGCCATAAAACGGCATGAGTCTATAAATCTTATTGAAAAGTTATTGGTTACGTGTTTTGAAAATGAAATGAATTTTTCTTCACTATTCGGTATAACCGAAATAGTTTTGGAATCGTATCCCAACTCGGTTACGATAAAATGTGCGTCATAATTTGATAAATTGTGTAGAAAACATGGTATGAAATTCGGTGTTTGAAGCTTGAGGTTGCAGGTATTACACAATGTTTGCCTGAATTTGCCTGATATGTGACAGTGATCTGCCACTTTATTGTTTTTGATGGAAAAATGACATTTACACAAGTTGCAAGTATTTGTCATCATATGTGTTGTTTGCTCTTCTTTAGTCATTATGATGGGTTTATTTGTTTTAAGCAAATCTTGAACTCTTCTTGCGATCTCTGTTACTTCATTCACGAATCTTTTGGCTACGTCTTGACGAAATTCATTTCCACGAAAAATAATGGGTTCTTGCGGTAAATTGAACTTTTTCAGCAGTTCTGCGGGAACGTTTTCTGTAGCCTTTACGACAAACCCGTAGCTCATCGGTTCATGTTTTTGAAAAGCTGTAGTTTTTTCGCCTTTGCTTTCTTTACATTTTACAAGAAGTGCCTCAAAGTCTGCATATATAACTATCGGGTGTCGTTGAGTTTTTTTCCAGCCATCGAACTCTAATATTGTACCGGGCGCAGGCATCTGAGGTAGGATAGGTTTCTGTGTTCCGCATATCAGCTTGTGTTGTTCTAGTGCAGCTTGTCCACTTAGTGTATTATTCCGGGGGTGACTGTCAAATGATGTGAAGCACCGTTTGCAAAATATTACATGACCGTTATGTGATGTTTTTTGTACACGGACAAGTCGTGAGAAATTTGATATAAATGTGTAGTGGCTTTTATCTCCGTTGGTAATTAGTAAGAGATCAAAATGATCTTTTTCTTCTTCATCGACGATCTTAAGTGGATAAATAATATGTTTTTCGTCCTTTTTTTGTTTTTTTAAACCGTATACGTTAACAGATACGTTTTGGTTATTTTTTTCAAATATTTTTATTTCTGCGATGGGTGTTGGGAACGTTAAATCGGAAAAATTGTATTTTTCTTCATGTAATGTATAATTTTCGGCTACTTGATTTTTGGTATTGCCTAACACATGTTTTGCTAGAATTGACCACTTGAAACACTGTTGGTCTGAGTTTTGTGGGTTAATTACGGCTTTTTTATTTTTGATGTCATTTGGTAATGGAATATATGACGAGCCGCCCATAGGTGTATATTTATACACGCCCAACAACAAACCATCTATTGATTGTAAAGTAAATCCACTTCCTTTCGAAGTATAGACGTCTTCCTCGGACATAAGATTAGCAAAATCTATATCAATCTTGGCTTCGATATCTGTGTCCATGAAAATTTCTTTGGCCGAGGTCTTAAATGCCCTATTCTCTGCAGAATTGTCAACATGTGGTCTATTGTATGTAGCTTCCAATTTTAGATTATATTTAATTGGATGTTTAGTTGATAGCGATTTGAGTAATTGTATTAAGTCTCTTTTTGATGTTACTAGAAAACTACTGTAGTTGGTCAGATTATCTGTATTTTTCATGTAATACCAATTAATTTTATTTGAAAGCGATGTGCCTGTCTTAACAAAACCACGGGTATTGACGATGTCCATGCGTGTTTTTTTAGCATTTACCGCTTCGTTTGAATTTTCTACATGATGTCCACGCTTTAGACTATTGCGATTTGAAGCGAATGGAGCTGAAATCAAATAAATATTTTACTATTAAAAAAAGTGTACAGGAAAAATAAATTAAAGAAATTCGTATTTTATATATCTTGAATATCGATGTCTACATGCCTATATATTATATTTAGTTGAGTAGGTATGTTTCATGAAATTATAATATGTATAACACAACTGATACGAGAATATCGGTTTATGAAAAAGTTTTATAGAAATGTTTAATATTTACTTATGTTCTTGTCTGAATTATGTAATATTTAAAATAATTTTATTAAGATTTTTAGATATGTACCCATCTATGTTTTCAATAGGAATAATATTAAATGTGTACATGTTTTCATAGAAAAATAAGAAATTCATATTGTATTATTAAATATGCATATGATCAAATATATTTATCAAAACATTTATGGCTATATTTAAGAATATATATTATAATAAATTAAAATTATTTGGGTATGCTTACGTCATAACGTTATGACAATAATAATCGTATGGAAATATTTTCAATTACTTTAATAATATATTATTACATGAGTTTATCAAAAATTATTTGACAATTTATTTTACTAATATTCTTAATATGTATGTATGTGTTATTAATGGGGCCAACTATGCTAGTTGTACAGGATTTTATCTAAATTATGATATTTTTCCATAATTTTATACAATTTAGGTTATTATTTCTTATTTTTTTTACTAAGTGATGATTTTTAAGTATATTCACTAAGATACTTTTAATTGTATAAGTAATGTACCCTAACAGTTTGAACACAAAAAAAAAAAAAGTTTATTTAAAATATTTTAGTATAAAGCAATATTTTGTTTTAATAATTCATTGATAAAGCTCTATTCCTACACGAAGTGTTTTATTGTTTTTTATAAAGTAATATAAGCAAGTTATGTATACAAAGATATAAATAAGATATTTATTATTATATATTTACCTTCATAATCGTAAATTTGTTCAGTCGGTTTCAAAAAATCTTGAATTTCTCGCTTGGTTATAGTTGGTTGTTGTTGGATTATAATATTTGAACCTAAAAATAGTATTATTATTATTATTAATTTGTTTATGAATATTTTATCTAATAAATTTGTGTATTTTGAAAAAAATATACTTACGATGTTTTTCTTTGCTATGTCTGATGAGGTTATCTCTTCGCGTGAATATTTCTGAGCATATACTGCAAGAAATCTTATTGGATACATCGTGTGACTTGGAATGTCTGTGTAGATTTTTAATCAATGTAAAGGATTTATCGCATACACTGCACGAAAACATGATAACGTTTAAAACTGAAAACACTAGTCGAACACGCGAAACAAGACTTTACCCTTCAACGAATAGATGAGTAATGAAATATAGTAAAATATATTTTACTTTAAATATCAGTGTGAAATGATTTTATCCAAGCGATTCACTAGCGCATACGTACAATATAGTGGTAGAAAAGCGAAATGTAATATTTGTTAATAATAAAATTTTTAAAACACTGGTAAAATAACTGAGAAAATTTAGGAAGTCTAAATTAACACAACCTAACACTTGAAGATTAGTACACGGACTGATTTCATTTTACTTCATGACACTACTTTCTGTCTAGTATTCACCGACAATACTCGGACATGTCTCTGCAGGCTTGTACAGGTTTGTATCTGGAACGGACTTGATGACAGGGATGTGGTGGGTTTGTTATGAACAACGTATATTTGAAAAGGTTTAATGTGTGTGTGCGTTCATCTATGCCTGTGTGTGTAAATTTTATATCATGAGACACTTTTCGTGTGTGTGTGTATGTTCATATGTCCGTGTGTGTATGTATGTGTATGTACGTATGCCTATGTGTGTGTATATACGTGTGTGTGTGTATAATATATATGTTTGCCTGACTTGGGTTAGAGATTTATATAATATTAGGTAAATGTGTGTATGGGTTATGTTAAAATGGATGGATGTGTGTCGTGTATGATGGTGTATGTATTCGCATGTATGTATGTGTGTGTATGTATGTGTAATTGTATGTATATATGTATGTATGTATGTATGTATGTATGTATGTATGTATGTATGTATGTATGTATGTATGTATGTATGTGGGATATGGTAGAGAATAACTGTAATACAACGAATAAATAACTATAGGAACACTTTATTCATAGGCTTAACAATAAATATTAAGTAACAACAAACAACATTTAATTTAACATCACAGGTATCATAAGCGACGTTACGGCTCGGCACGATCATCACACTCACTGCCTACCACAATGCCTGTGCTCGATAGCCCCACTCGTTCCCGCACAGTGTCGCCACCCCACACTCTCCCACCTTGAACTGCGTCCGACTCGGAAGCTGCATCCTCATCCTCTTCAGTCAACTCCTCCTGGTCCTGATTGATAGAGCGCCATGGTTTCATATACTCTGCACAAGAGTATGTTTGCTTAGGACCTTCATGTGAACCAATTTTTGTAAGTTTGTAGCGTTCATTTCCTTCACGTCCAACTATGCGATACGGTCCTAAGAACTTTCTACACAACTTGGATGCTGGCAGGAACTGTGTCCTCTTTATGGCAACTAGGTCACCAATAGAGTAACTAATAGCATCTTTTCTAAATCTGTTGAAGGTGCGCTGTTGTTGTATCTGTACCTTTAGGATTTGCGCCTTGGCCAGCTGTCTGTTTTCCTCCTGTTTTTCCTCATGCCATCTTACATATTCATGCTCGACAGCTTCCCTCATCGACTGATACTCCGGGTGCTTCATCTCCACACCGAAGACTAACTTAAATGGAGTCATACCAATGGAACTTTGATATGACCCATTTAGAGCCAATTGTACCTTGGGCACCTGACAGTACCATTGATCCGGCTTCTCCAAACTCATTTTTGCTAAGACATTTATTATGACTGAGTTGAGCCTTTCAACCTGTCCGTTCGCTCTTGGCACACCAGTTGTGATCAAAATGTGGTGTATGTCCCTCGCTGTACAGTATTCTCTGAAGTCCTCCGATGTAAAAGCAGCTCCTCTGTCTGACACCAGTTTTTCCGGGTTACCGAAGGTTACTTCTATGACTGTTAGTTTGTCGATAACTTCCTTGGTGGTGGTACTCTTGGTTGGGAACAACCAACAAAATTTGGTGAATCCGTCGATCACTGCAAGTATGTGTTTATACCCCTTGGGCGTTGCTGTCAGAGGACCGAGAAAATCAATATGCCACATGCACAAGGGAACGTTGCCCTTTTCTATACTGTGCAGAAATCCCTCCTTTTTGCCCTGTTTCCGGTTGGCGAGTATACAAGTAATACAGTTGTTTATCACTTTGACAACCTTGCTCTGCAAATTACTAATGGAATAGCCGCGTTGTATTAGGGTCACAGTCTTCATAGCCCCGAAGTGACCAACGTTGTGCGCATTTCGTATAACTTCGCTCTGCATTTTACAGGGAATCACCAATAAATTCTGCCCATTGCAAACTTCATATATCAGTCCTCCAATTACAGTGAATGTCTGGCTGTCCGCCGCCGTCTTCTGTAGTTCAGGATCTGCTTGTTGAGCCACTCTCAAACGCGCCAAAAATTCGCTATGAATTGCCATACACACCGGGTACCGACTCAAGGAATCAACATGTGGCATCCGTGAGCCGGCCCTATGTTCGATGACATAGTCATACTCAGTAATTAACAGTGCCCATCTTGCCACTCGGGTAGCGAGCTCTCTTTTTTCCAAAGTTTTGGTGAACGCCGCACAATCGGTCACTATTTTGAAATGCAAACCCAACAAGTAGACACGGAACTTCTTCAATGCTTCAACTATAGCTAGTACTTCGAGCTCATAACTGTGGAACTTTTGTTGAGCTTCGGATGTCTTCTTGCTCATGTAACCGATAGGATGCAAACGATTGTCATCATTGTCGTCTGTCTGTAACAGCACAGCTCCGAAGCCCCACTGGCTGGCATCAGTGTGCAATTCGGTATAGGTAGCCTCTGGATTGTAAATTCGAAGTACCGGCGTGGCAGAGAGACATTGCTTCAGCTGACTCACCGCTGACTCCTGCTTCTGGCCAATGTAAAATGGTACATCTTGCTTCAATAAATCACTCAGCGGCAGTGCAATCTGCGAATATCCCCGGATGAAGCGACGGAAATACCCTGTCAAGCCCAGGAAGCTCTGCACTGCCTTAACGGTTCGAGGCATGGGAAACTTCTGTACCGCTAAGGTTTTCGCCTCAGATGGGCTGACCTCATTGAATCGAATGCGATAGCCCAAGTATTCTATCGAATCTTTCAGAAACTGACACTTTGACCATTTAAGATCTAATCCGTTTTCAGCCGCCACTTGTAGCACAGTCTTCAACCGCAACAAGCCTTCATCGACATTAGCTGCTACTACGATCAGATCATCCATGTAGGCTAATAAGTAACCCGACTGAATAAGGTTACGGAAAATGAAGTTGACATATCTCTGGAAAATAGGAGGTGAAATACATAGACCAAATGGCGTTCGCAAGAACTCATACTGACCCGTAGGTATGACGAAGGACGTATATTTGACACTGGCTTCATCCACTGGCACATGGAAAAATCCATTACGCAGATCCAGCGTTGAGAATACTACTGCACCCCGCAACCGGTCGATCTGATCGTCTATTAACGGTAGTGGATAATGGTCTCGTACTATTTTTTTGTTCAACTCACGATAATCGATGCAGAGCCGGAGTGTGTCATCCTTCTTCTTAACTAACACTACCGGGCTGGCGTATTCCGAGCAGCTAGGACGAATGATACCTTCAGCCAGCCACTCCCGAATCTGTTTGTCCACTGCAATCTTTTCTAACGGTGCCAATCTCCTAGGCCGTTGGAATACCGGGACCTCATCCTTCAATACAATGACGGTCTTCATTGGCGCGGTAATACCCTGCGCTGGGCAATAAGCATCTACCATCTCCTGTACCGTAGATGACAACATTCTCACGCCGATATCCAACTCACTAACATTAGCGTTAATGTTCATCAACTGCTGGGTGGCATCAACATGGGTGATGGTCACTGATTGTGGACTCACCCTCAAGACAGCGTTAGTTTGGAACAATGGTCGGCCCAAAATGACATCATACCCGATGGTGTTGTCCGGCACAGAATGAATATCGACCTGATAGCTTTCCCCGTCTACGCTAAGCTCACATCCAAAACGACGTACTGTGCCAAAGCACGTGTCAGCTGGTCCACTCAACTGCATACGACTCGAGACACTATGTACGCCACTCAACCGTCTCAAAAATGATTCACGGCATAGATTTACGTCACACCCAGTGTCGACGAGGGCTAATGCCTCATGCCCTAGGATACAAACAGGTTTAACGATTCTACCATCAGTATCGTAAGTGCTGACCTGGTAGACATCGGCAGATCCACCTTGACGACCAGTCGGGCATGTTCGCTGGGTTTCTGACTTGACTGGACACGAAGACGACTTATGTCCATACGCTCTGCAAGCAAAACATTTGGGTCCCTTTTCAGCATCGGGACACTCGCGGGATTGATGTCCTCGATCACCACAATTGTAGCATCTAACTTCGGGAACAGCTGCAGGTGTCGTGGATATTCGCTTCGTTGTGGCCGCATCCTTAGCTTCGACGTCCCGCCTTTCGCACATTCTTTTGTACAGCTCCAACTTGATTTTGAACTCGGGGATGGACGACGCCCCGTACAGCACACTCTTATTAACAACAGCGTCCGGAATACCGTCAATTATGTAGTCCATGAGCGAGTTGTCGGGGACACCCCCTTGCATCGCCAGTTCACGCATGCGGTATAGGTACTGCAGCAATGTCTCGTCCCGTCGTTTTACATTGGTGGAGAGCAGTCGGTGGACATCGGCTGTAGTTAAACGGCTACTAAACTCACCGAGCAGTCGATCACGTAACACCATCCATGAATTTAAACCATCTTCAGATCTGACAAACGCTTGCGCTGTACCAAGGAGCAGGCGTTTGCAGTAAACAAATTTATGCAGATCTGACCAGTTACACAGTAGCGCCATTTCCTCAAAATCGTTGAGCCATTTTACCACTGAACAATGGTCGTCACCAGTGAATGACTGTAGAGCGTCCTGTACGTCCCCAAATTTGACCACTTCACTATTCGTAGTTTCGGCCTCGGCACGATCGCTATTGATGCTTGACGACCGATTATTTGACTTTTGTTTGGGTGTTTTCCTGACCATTATGCAAGTCGCAAGATACACGTAATCGCAACACACCAAACCCAACAACAACAATGATAACAAATGGACTACTCGAGCAGTGATACTACGCCCCAACACAAACACACGTATCAACCAAGTGATAGTGATACCACTGGAATGAAGTTGGGTACGATAATATTCACCACTGATTGAGGTTATGTGGAAAGACGACGTCCAATACTATCGTAAAACCACGTTCTGAATCCCGACTTCCGAGTTCGAGCTTCAAGCGTTTCGGCACGAGAACGAGTAAACGAACGCACAACGATATGTCAATATTATATCAACGATCAGCAACGTAGACTATAAGTCAAAAATCCGAAATTACAGTTATTCAATTTATATCCCGGACAGGCCCCCAAAATGTGGGATATGGTAGAGAATAACTGTAATACAACGAATAAATAACTATAGGAACACTTTATTCATAGGCTTAACAATAAATATTAAGTAACAACAAACAACATTTAATTTAACATCACAGGTATCATAAGCGACGTTACGGCTCGGCACGATCATCACACTCACTGCCTACCACAATGCCTGTGCTCGATAGCCCCACTCGTTCCCGCACAGTGTCGCCACCCCACATGTATGTATGTATGTATGTATGAATGTATGTATGTATGTATGTATGTATGTATGTATGTATGTGTATGTGTGTATGTATGTATGTATGTATGTATGTATGTATGTATGTATGTATGTATGTATGTATGTATGTATGTATGTATGTATGTATGTATGTATGTATGTATGTATGTATGTATGTATGTGTATGTGTGTATGTATGTATGTATGTATGTATGTATGTATGTGTATGTGTGTATGTATGTATACCCGTGTATGTATGTATACCTGTGTGTGTGTTTGTATATATGTGTGTATGAATGTTTGTCAGTGTATATATGTGTCTGACTTGGGGTTAGAGATTTATATAATATTAATTAAATGTGTGTATGGGTTAAGTTAAATGGATGGATGTGTGTCGTATGATGGTGACGGATCCTAATGTCATTAATATGTATATTTTATAATATCATGAGACACTTATAAGAATAGACCTAACTGGTTGCGGTTGTGTGTACGTGGTAATGCATTAATATTTTAGGTATGTCTAGAACATATTATATAATAATTGGAATTGTATTTTTAACAATAATCGGTTATTTTTATGAACTGTTCTTTTGTTTAGCCGATGAAGGGACTAGTGGTGAGTCCGGCGACGGCGAATCGGTGTCGGCTGAGGACTAAGGTGTAGAGGCGGGGAGATGAGGATATAGGTCAGAATATATTATGTTATAGCCGTATGTGATTGTTGTCACTAGGATATCTCACAACGAAAAAAAATTGATTAATACTTATTTGATAACAATTTGTGATAACATATGTGTTAGATAACGCTGGGTTTGGCGACGGCGGTGGGTCATTTGACGAATTAATATGTGTTGCAGATTGCCTATACTGTTTAAATATTGTCAGTTTCGGAGGAGCCTCGGAGGAGCCTGTACTACGAATTGCCTATACAGAGGAGCCTATGCTTTTACATGTAAAATTTAAGGGGGAGGAGGTCCAGAACTCTCTTTTTCATACTACTTATATATTATAATCCTCACTTCTGGTCTTATATG
The DNA here is from genome assembly GCA_020882235.1 of Schizaphis graminum. Classification (NCBI taxonomy): domain Eukaryota; kingdom Metazoa; phylum Arthropoda; class Insecta; order Hemiptera; family Aphididae; genus Schizaphis; species Schizaphis graminum. Next base: position 10,755,592 of record CM037035.1, on the reverse strand, counting down.
TATGGTTGTATTCAATCCTCCAAATACAAACTACAATTTAAATTGTGAGGTCTTTTAGATTATCAACATTTATTAGGTATTTTCCTAGGATCCTAACATATTATAACAAATTATATAATATCAGTTCTACAACAAATCATCTTCCAGTGTTAAGTATTTAGATGACGAGCCTGTATAATAAAATGTTATTTTCCATACATAATTTAAATTGCGAAGGACATGTTATTCTGTAATTTTGTGCCAAGTATGTAATTATAATATACAGTGACTAAAAATAAATAAATAAATATTTTGTTTAAATTTATTTATTCATAATACTTACTATTTTACATTATACATAACTATGATACAACTTGAATACTAACAATTTATTTTATATATTATAATAATACATATTATACATTAAAGGTAAAAAGTAAATATTTAAAAAGCCACTTATTGTATGTGTGTATACTAATTTATTACATTAAATTTGTTATTTTTTACAGATTCAAAATATTTAATCAATTTAAGGGTTGAATGTATATGAACCTTTCAATGGCCTTCATTTGGTTTAACAGTGCAAACATTTCAATTAGTTGATATCGTTGATGTATTATGAACTATGAATCTTATAAACAATTTGTCATTACTCAATGTACTGTGTGATACAAAAGTCTTACACAATTCTGTATCTATTGATACAAAATAAATGTATAAATCCACTGTTAATTTTATGAAATTTAATAAAATATAAAAAAAAATCATTATGAACCCAACAACAAATTAAACCAAAATAACTTTAATAATCAACAGTGGCACACGCAAATGCCACAAACATATAACAACTTACCAGCTTTAGCATATAATAACACACCGTATTGGAACACACTTCCAGCAAATTACAATCAATCATACAATTTTCCTCAAGATTCAACAAACAATAAAATGAAAAAAACAAATGAATCCACAAATAAAAATTTCCCCAATACTCAAAGAAAAAAATGCTCAATTTGCTCAAAAACTAATCATACAGAAGATAAATGCTTTTTTAAAAATAAATCGAATTCCAATACTTGTCAAATTTGCAATAAATCTGGACACACGGCCAATAATTGTAATTTATACATTAATAAATCAAAAACTAAATACAAGGTTAAACACAGCTGATAATTGTTCACCTTCTATTACAGCAACATCTATATATAAAATTAATAAAATTAACTCCACACCCGATGCTCTTTTTATTGAAGCCAAATTTAATAACACTACCTTACCAATAACAATTGACACTGGCGCAAATATATGCTGTATCAGACAAGAACTATTACCTAATAACTATACTATAACACCTACCACTGTACAACTATCAGGACCAGATAATAAGCCGTTATGCGTAGCGGGTACAACTAAAATACAATTAAAAATCAATAATAATTACTTCGATGTTAACACTCACGTAGTAAAAAAACTGTCCAGCACAATCATACTCGGGAATGATTTTCTAATAAAAAACAATGCTCTAATTGATTTTAGAGATAATAACATTATTTTAAATAATAATATAAATGTTCAACTAAAAATCAATATTACGAACGTATTAAATTTCATAAATAATACTAATAATATTAAGAAATTAAAAGGTAGCCTATTTGACTACCCAGATAACTTCGCAATAGCACACTGTATATCTTCGGATCTTAAAATGAACAAAGGAATAACAAACTTAATATGCAAAGTATATGGTGATACTAAACCACAACTTTCATTACAAAAAATAAATGTAGGAAACACTATACCAATAAACATCAATAATAAAACTATATTCCATCTAATAACAAAAGAATTGCATTTTCATAAAACTAAATACGAAGATTTAAAAGCTTCAATCCACAATTTAAAACTTCAAGCTATAAAATTAAATATTTCAAAAATTGCAATGCCCACTCTTGATTCTGAACCACATAAATTCGACTGGTCTATAGTAAAACAATTATTATACTCGGAATTCCAAAATACTAATATTGAAATACATATTTATTATAATGATAAAATAGATATAACATCAAAAGAACACACCGACATAATAAATAACATTAACACACTTTGCGATAATAACAATAATAATAATAAAATCGAAACAAAAATAATTGACACACAATGCAAAATAATAAATCAAGCCCATGACATATTTTCTAATTACAAACCAGGAGAAAACGTCCTCAGTGATGGGAATTGTGGACTCTATGCCGTTTGTAACGCATTAAATGACAATAAAATAAATAAAACAACTTCGATTTTAGAGCTATTAGAATTATTAGGATTAAACGAATTACCAAACTATTGGTGGTCTGATGAAGAATTAGCCGCAATAGCACATTATTACAACCATGACACGTACATATATAACGATAACGACAACACAGGTATAGTATATGGGGATGGCAATAAACCACCTATAGTATTATACAATGTAAACAAAAATACGCATTGGATCCCAGGTACGGTGACATCAAAGACATCAAATAAAATCCCTAATAATATAATTCATATAAAAGAAACACCGATAATTAACTTACAAACACATAACTTAAATATCAAGAGCACTAAAAACGATAATAAGAATACAATTAACAATATACAAATAATCCCAAACGATAAACATATAAAAAATAATAATAATGAAACGGAAATAATCTCAAAAATAATAAATTCACCACATCCCACAGACGCGGCATCTCAAAGTAATAAAAAAACTTATCCCAACACACCCTCCTACACAGAGATACCGACACATGTCGAATCTTTAGAAAGTATCGTTAACAAACAAATCAAACAAAACGATTACCAAACAAGTGACACAATTAAGGTCTCAGATCAAATAAATAATTACACAAAATTATCTATAACTGATTACGAGGGTACACCATTTTCAATTTCTCCTAAACTAAACATAATACAACATAATAAAGTCGTTCAGCTATTAACTGAATACAGACACATTTTCACAACCGACACTTCTAACATAAAAGCCGCCAAAGTAAAACCGTGTGAAATTAAAATTAAATTAAATTATAAAGAACCAAAATTTAATGCACCTCATAGAGTTTCACCACAACAAAGAACCGAACTAGAGGGTCAAATAAATAAATTACTTAAAGCAAACATAGTAAAACCAGTAATTTCAAAATTTGCCGCTCCGGCCTTTTTAGTAAAGAAAAAAGAAATAGGATCATACCGTTTAGTTGTGTCTTATAAAGAACTTAATGACAGAGTAGAATGCGATCAATGCCCAATACCTCGTATTGCCGATTTATTCAGAGCCCTAGAAGGATCAAAATATTTTACATCGTTAGATTTGAACAGTGGATTTTTTCAAATTCCCGTCAAAGAGCAAGACCAATATAAACTCGCATTCACATCTATTTTAGGTCTACTAACTTTCACAAGACTCCCACAAGGTTTTAAAAATAGTAGTGCCATATTTCAAAGAGAATTAAATAAAGCATTTTCAAATATATTATACAAATCAATTATAATTTACATTGATGATTTAGTGTCTTACGGCAATAATTTTGAACAAGCTATAATAAATTTACGCAAAGCATTTGAAATCATTGATAAAATGGATTTCTCCCAAAAAACTAAAAAATGTAATTTCTTTTTTGATAAAATAGAATTATTAGGACATGAGATATCAACTATCGGTATACAACCTCTAGACAAAAATACTAAAGCGATTACTGAATTTAAAATACCTAAAACAATAAAAGACGTTAGATCATTTATAGGTATGTGTTCGTATTATAGAAAACACGTTAAAGATTTTGCAAAAATTGCACACCCACTTAGTGAATTAATAAAATCGGGAACAAATAAAATAACATGGCTTGACCAACATGATGAATCATTTAATAAATTAAAAAAGTGTTTAATCTCGGAACCTTTACTAATACATTTCGACGATAATAAACACGTATATTTAACAATAGACGCATCTATAATGGGTTTAGGCGCATGCATTGAGCAAGCCGATGACACAAATACATTACATCCTGTAGGATATGCTTCGAGAAAACTCTTAGACTCGGAGAAAACTTATTCCTCTACTACTCTTGAATTACTTGGACTTTGTTTCGGTATTCAGTATTTTCGAGAATACTTATGGGGACGTAAATTTACTGTATTTTGTGACAATATAAGCTTACAATATTATAACAGTTTAAAAGTACCCTCCGCTAGGATAGCTAGACTAACATTAAAATTATTAGACTTTGATTTTGAAATAATATATAAAAAAGGTAAAGAAAACAAAGTCGCTGATTCACTATCGAGAAATGCAATTAATAACATTAAAATCACAAACAAAATCGACGAAAATACCGATACATTAACAAATTTACACGACATAAAAACACAACAAAAAAATGATAATTTTTGTAATAATATAATAAAAGCACTAAATAATGAAGAGGTACCCACCAATATAAAAAGAAAATCTAGGTTATTCATATTACAAAGTGAAATATTATATTATAAAAAATACACACCCCCGAAAAACTATAACCTAATTTTAGTAGTACCAAAAACACTCATAAATGAGATATTAAAATCTTATCACGATTCACCTACTGGTGGTCACACAGGAATATCACGCACTATTCATAAAATTCAAAATAAATACTATTGGCCATCTCTACATAAAGACACCACCAATTTCATCAAATCCTGTGACGAATGTCAAACAAATAAAAAATTGAGTGGCAAGCCAATAGGTTTATTAAATCCAATACCAATAATAACAGGAAAACCATTAGATAGAGTAACATTTGATTACTTAGGACCACTTGTTCCAAGCAATAAAAAACGTTATGTGATAGTAGCGGCATGTAACACAACAAAATACATATTTACTAAAGCAGTCGAATCGGCCACGGCTGAAGCAACTGCTAAATTCATAACAGAAATAGTATCGATCTGGGGCTGTTTTAGAAACTTTTCATCTGACAGAGGTACTCATTTCAGAAATAATTTAATCAGTGACATATGTTCAAATCTGGGAATAAAACAAACCTTATCAACAAGCTATTCACCTCAAACCCAGGGTCTAGTTGAAAAAATTAATAGAGTACTAACAGGTTCATTAAAAAATTATATAGAAAAAGGTGACCAATCGAAATGGTCATACTTTCTACCATATATAACATTAGCATATAATGCCACACCTCAAACTACAACTAAATACAGTCCGTTCTACTTAATGCATGGTTTCGAACCTACATTTCCAATAGACAACAAAATTATCCCCGAAAATATCCCTTATCAATTAAAACAATCTCTAATAGGACTAAATAAAATAAGAGATAAAATACCACAACGAGTTCATGAAGCTCAAATAATACAAAAAAAAATATCATGACAAAACTCATACAACAATAAATTACAACATAAATGATTTAGTTATGGTCAAATTCCCATTTTTAGAAGTAGGCAAGTCTCCCAAATTAGGACCTATATATAGAGGACCATTTAAGATTATAGATAAAGTCAATGAACTTAATAACAAAATAAAATTAATTTTAAATAACAAAGAAATTATCGATACCGTACATATCAGAAGGCTGAAACCATACCATAAGAGAGAACAATAAATACTAATAAAAATAGATAAAAAAAAAAAAAGAAGAAAAAAAAAAATAAATAGATAAATAGATACATTTATAATATATAATAAATAATAATACTATTAATACTAACTCTCCTTTATTATCACCATATAAAAAAAAAATATGTATCGTTATTGTGTACACGTTATTGTGACAATATGTCGCAGAGCGTGTGATCTATTTCGTGTGCCGCCAAAGACAAGGGATGGTCCAATGAGGCTCTCCGTCGTCGGGGAGAAAGCCGATTTCTCTAAGGACGCGGAGGCCTTTGATGGAGCCGCCTGCGACACTGGCCGGCTTGACCACGTCGTCTTCTCTCATCAGTGTTGACATACCGCCCTTTCGAGTAACGTCTCTCTCCTGAGTGCAGGCGCACCAGTATTTAGTATCATCTCTTAAGAGTGCAGGAATTATACACAACCACCACACCGGAGACTGCGAGCGACAATTGGACCGTTTTCATCCAACAAAGCAATTCAGTGTTGTTCTTTCTTTACTTGGTTCCGTGTGTTTAATATTCCGTAATATTACTAAGATAACTACAGGTCAGCGAATAAGGTAAGGTGCATGAGTATTATTTATTTGCATTAATTTGTGTAAGTTCTGCTTCTCTACATTTAATCACTATAGTGTATTTGATCATATTCTCGAATCACGACCTCGAGAGCCCTCCGACGATCAGGAGGAAGGTAATCGCGCAAATTTACATATTACATAATCTACATTATTTTTATTACTTATTTCTTTTTTTATTTTTGCGTTATTACAATATATTATTCGCGATATCTATTACTGCGTTATTTTGCAACAGGAAGTGGTGACCTAGAATCCCGTCTTTCGGTATTGGGAATTCTTTATTCACTACATGAAAATCGGTTTTTATTTCATTTTTATTTAATATTAATATTATTGGAATTTAACCAATAGTAGATACTATTTTGTCATTTATGCCTTTTAAAAATATTTTTTCCTTTTCGTTTACTAAAGTTTCGCCAGTTAATTTATCTATTTTTATTAAATTTATTTCGCTACCGGTATATAAAAGAAGACTAATATTTTCTGTATTAAAATTAGGTGATTGAAATGAAATATGATTATCGTGTATTACCACAGAATAAATGAAATTTAAATAAATAAATGAAAATTTCATTTATTCTGTGCTGAGACGATGTTGAAGCAACGTTGTACATTTGCTCCTCCGGTGCGGCTACTATTTGGCTGATCGAACGGACGCCGGCGCCGTTCGATGCCTGCCCGTTTCCCGGCTGATTAGTATTATTACGCTCATTTCTTTGCCTACTATAACAACTAACACTGTCATGTCCTATTTTATTACAGTAAGTGCAAGTTATCGGCGTTGCATTATTTATTAATATTATTTTGTTGCACATTATTATTACTTTGTACGGGTTGACGAACATTATTATTTTGTCTTTGGTTTTGTCTGCCCATGCGACAATCTCGCGCGATATGATTATTTCTACCGCAATTAAAACATCCTGTATTATTTTGTCTATTATTATTCTGATTATTATTATTATATTGGTTATTATTATTACGCGGATAATTATTATAGTTATTATTTGGAATATTACCGCCTCTGTTAAAGTTATTATTCCTAGGTAAATTGTTGCAGTTATTATTGCGATAATTATTATTAAAATTATTTTGTCCATAGTTTCCATCATTTCCGCGATTATAATTTTATCTAAAATTATTGCTGTAATTGTTATTAAATTTTTGCGCGTTATTATTACCCTGATAGTTATTCGACCAACGTTTATTATTATTATAGTTATTCGCGTGTTGTTCCTTTTTTACATTATTCTGCGTTATTTCCGTATTAAGACTAAGTTCGATTTCCAGTTGTCTGGCTAGTTGCATCTAGCTACTTCTAAAGTTTTTGGATCTCTCGCACGTATTATTGTTTGTAAATTCATTTTTAAGCCATTGATGTATATAGCCAATGCCTGTTCCGTTATCGCTTGCCTAAGAATTTTCGCTTCCTCTGCGGGTTTATTGGTACCGTTGCGCTGCATAAATTATAATACAATTTTTCTACGCGACCGTTTTAAGATTGCACGTCTTCGTCATTTCGCATGCGTAAAGAGTTTAGACTTATTTGAAGTGTTTGCGGGGATAGTGGTTGTTCAAATGCGTTTTTTAAAATAAATTTTATATTATCCCAAGTCGAAGTTTCCCTATAACGACATACGTCTAATGCCTTCCCTGTTAATTTAGTTGCTATAAATTTAGTTAATAATGGTAATTGTTCTTTTTCTATCGCCTCACATGCGTAATCGCATGCCCTAATAAACGCGTATACATCTTTTTCGTCAGCGCAATTTGGTATTAATGAAGATATGTCTTTTAATAAAAGTTTAGTTTCTGCCATTTTTACTTTAAGGTACGGTTTTCTTTTTACTGGTTGTAATTGCGTGTGCAGTATATTCTGTTTTGTGCGCGTACCTATAAGTTATAACCCTTTGTTCGATTTCGTTAATCGAAGTAAATTTAATACTTGTATCTAATAAACTTTTCTCTACTATTTCACTTAAATATTTATATATTCACTATCTGTTATATTTTTATCAGATTTATTTATATTTAATTCCACTTGAATTCCTTTTTCTTTAGTTTCACTATTAGTTTTTTCCTCCGATAATCTATCGTTTAATTCGTCAGTTATACTACCTTCCGTATCACTATTCATAAATTTATTTTTATATTACTCATTAATCATCGAAAAAATAACTATCCGTAAAACAAATTGTCTATTCTACTCATATACTTAAATAAAATTAACTTATTTAATCCTTAATAATAAATTACGGCTAAATTAATATATAATATTTTTTTATTTTTATTTTTTTTTTTTACTAAATTATATTAATTGCTAATGTAGTGGGCCAACAGCTTGTCGCAAAGATATAGGTATGATGGAATAAAGTAGTCGAAATATTACTAAGTGTTTTATTAAAACTGATTGAAAATATTCTAAGTTCAATTAATTAATTTAATTGAAAAATAAACTAAGTCCAAATGAACGATTTCTGGTGTAAAGTGACGTGAAGGTGCTTGCTCTAGCTCTGGAAAATCACGTCTGCGGGAGTCCTCTCCTGGGCCCCCTTATATAGTCAGTGTCCCCTGATCTCCTACTCATGTCCCTTCTGGCCTATTCGTATTCAGGTCATTCGCTTCTCACGCTATTACGCATTTCAGAGGATGCGCGTGCGATGATGACGTCCGAAGACCATCCGCTCTTTCAGGATGCGCGTGCATGGTGACGTCCGGCAATCGTCCGCCCACATGCAGGTGGTCAGCCTCGCTCGAGATTCTCAGAACTCGAGATTAATATTTAATAATTATAAATATGATTAAAAATCATATTTCGATTATAGGCTTACAGTGTATCGTGGAGTTCGTCGAACTCCTATTTTCGAAGGTTGTTTAGTTTAAGTATTTAAATGTTAAAGGTTGATTACTTTCTTCATTTCGTTTAGGCCTAACCAGTTACCTCTCAGGTATGCAGGTATCTACTCCCCATTATATACTTCTAAGTATTTCCACTTTGTACTATTCTTATTACGAGTCGTGTTTTATAATATATGGTTGATTACTATCCTATTACTTAGATTTACACTGTATCGCCCCCTTTATGTATTATATTATGGGTATAGGACATCAGAGCACGTAGCACCTCCCCACGAAAAAAAAGGTTTATGTCCTCAAGACAGAAATCTTTCAAAAGTCTTAGCACAAAAATAGTTATATAAGTTTACAAAATACAATACAAGTTTTGTAACTTGTTTACAATAATTTCATTTACAATACATGTACAATTATTTGTATGTTTTACAATATCATATTACAATTATTTGAACATTTTCATGAAATTTCAGTTATACAATACAAATTTGCTGATTACAATAGTGTACTTAATATATAATTTTTTAGTGGTTAGTAATTAATTGTTAGTGCTTACATATTTTTCCTTTTGTTTTTTTTTTTATAATAAAATAAATGGTTAGTGAATAATATTTATAATGTGGTTATGTAAAATAATTGAATAATATAATTATATAATATAATTGGTTAGTGTGTAAATATTAATTTGTTAGTGGTTAATAATATAATTTTATAATTTATATAATATAAAAGTTAAAGTCTAGTGGATAATAATGCATTTATTGCCATAGAATAAAAATAGTAAAGTATATAATAATAAAATATATTTGTAAAGTGTAGTTTCTATTTATAATAATTTTATAATATTTCTAGTGTATCTGATTCGTTTCCACTAAGTATAAGTGTATATATATATTGAATAATAGTTTTTATATTTTATACTTTAATTTATATTTTATAATTATTTTTTAATGTAATATTTATTATTTATAGTATTAATATTTACATATTTTTTTTATATTGTCTTTCTCTTTCGTTTACTCAATCAAATATTATCCCCAAATGCAATGGCCAACTATTTATTTTAAGTTTCTCCTTTGCAAATGACGTTATCTTTAACTGATTATTAACTGTTTGGTCAATCATCCCCCATCATTTGGATTGTGACGAACTCGCTCCATCATAATCAATTGTCAAAAGTTGTTAGTGGGCGGGCCGTACAATCCAACCGGATTTATCATAAAATATTGATTGAACCAATGTGTTATATTATCAAATAGGTTCGGGTAGTCGCAGACACATTCTCACTGTTATGTCACAAGAATTTATCTGCAAACTACACAAACCGAAATGACCAGTATTCTCTGAATAATTACCTATCGTAGTACAAAACATCTGCAGGATTAGTTAGTATTTCTAAAAAATAGTTTAACTCATAACAATAAGGCTCACTCAAATCTCTGTCGACGCACATATCTGATAAAAATCTCTTAGTTGCAGATATCATTTTCAAAATTTTGTCATCCTCGTAGGGTACTAAAATCGAATTATTTGCGGTGACTATATGATAGTCATAGCAATTAGTAAAATTATGCCAATCTCCTTGTTCTGGATTTATGTGGTATTGTGTTTCAATATTTAGTGCAATTTCCGCGCTTAACTGTTCCAATCTATTCATTTTGTTTTATTACTTTGTGGTTGATTTAACTATAGTTTTCAATTATTATGTCTGAAATTAAATTTATATATAAAATTTTAATTTATAATTTTAAAAGTGTTTTATTAAATTTTCATATCTTTGTTTTCGTATCACAAAGTCAAAAATACATTTGGTGTATTTTACATCCACAGTAGGATCGTGTGCATACGTAATTTTATGTTTCTTTTTACAAATCATGTCGTGCGTTTCTACCAAATTAAGTAGGCGCCCCGACTTGTTAAATGTCCCTATGTCTACTTCGTATATTATTTCTTTGGTATTTAATTTTTCGAATTGTATCGTGAAATTTTTGTTAAATAATTTATCATAGCATGTTATGTTTAAAATTGGAAATTGCGTTAAATCTAATCTGTGCAGAATACTTTTATCAGAGTGCCCGTTCCATACTACTATTACGTTCTCCTTATTTCCTTTTAAGATGTAACTCTCAATATATCCAGGGGTCAAATTATTTCTTGTCGTATTCAAACTTTTGTTTAACTGGTCTAGACAAGCATCTCTCAACTCCGTTTTACACCTAAATACTCTTTTAATTTCTTTTATAGCTACTTGTAGCTCTCTGTCTTTCATCGGTCTTGGTTCTTCGTTGACAGGTAACAATAAAGGTCTACCTTCCAACTATTAGCTATTTGAGATAGCTCCTGAAATAACCACCATGCTTGTCCTGTCCACCATTGAAAATTCAAAGTCCATTATAACGAATTTATGTGTTTCCGCTCTGTTATGAAAATAGTCCAACATTAATTATAATTGTCAAAGTTTTTATTACAAGCAACGACAACACAAGCTTACAAGCTTACACAAGTTTACATTTAATAATCACAAAAGGTTTCTCTTTTTTTTTATATACTTATTTTACTAATTATTAATAACTTATTATTTTTTTTCTATACATATTTATTTACTAATTATTAATAGTTTACTTTTTTTTTATTTATCGTTTTATTTTATATTTTTATTCTGTAATTATTGGTGGTAATCCGCCCATTCCTAATCTATCAGGTGTATCACCTAGTAATTTTTCTTTAGCTTTATTTTTTTTAAGTGGGGATTCCACATAAAAAGTACTTCGACTTCTCGGTAAGTTATCATTCATTACTGCCATTTGTTGGTGGCTTAACGCTCTACCAGTGGTCAGGTTGCATCTATACGATATATATATAAAAAATAATAAGAATAATGAAAATACTATTAATCCTATAATTGCATACATCAGGTATGAATTTTTACTATCGTTATCTACTCCCGATTGTCTCAATATTTCCTCATCTATCATATTATCTATCTCGTCCAGGGAGTGTGCCATCTCATGTACATTATCTAGTTTATGCGAATCGAATTTCGTTTTTCGTATTTTTATGTTTTTCACGCTTTTAAGTTTTACTGGTAAACCACTCACGCCTATTTTTGGAATGAAATTTATGTAATATTTCGATTTTATTTCCCTTGTCGGGTTCAATACTATATTCTCCGCATACGCTCTACATTCTTGGTTTAGTTTTATTAAACCTTGATTTTTGATCTTTACTATATACGGTTCCTTATTTCCTTGGCATACTATAGTCAACGTGTCACTAGTGGTGGTAAATATCCATGCATTTGCATACTTTAATTTATGAAATATATTTTTCGATATTACTATCACTCCTGCTTCACATGTAGGTGGTAAGAGGTCTGGATTTTTAAATAATGCTACTTCACATGGTTGCCTAATCGATTCGTGCTGTATAGGTTGAAATTCTGGGCAAATAGTAAATGCCTCTGTCTCTGTACAATGTAGTAATTGTGTTTCAGTGAAAGTGGTATATTGCCTGCGATTTTTGGTTATACCGACATATTGGTATTCCGATTTTAAAATTAAACTATGTTCCTTATTATCGCTTTTATTTTCCACACGGTGTGGTATAGGTATTATTTTGTAAAGGGTCAGCTCCAGTTCCGTTACTAAAGGTATTTTTATTAGAAAAACTATTTTATTATTTTTGTAAAATACCGCCATTTTAGTTATTTTGCTTAGTTCGTAGATTTCACTTGGATCTGTGCCCATAGGCAAATTTAAATTTATTGGTAAATTAATTTTTATTTGTGTTAATTGTTTCGCTAATTCCCGAGGCGTTACTAAACTAGAATGTAGTACACCCGTTCTAGCTGCTGTTATTATTGAACTAAGGGTCGTTGTTTCATAAGAATATTGTGTTAATAACGCGGTAAAAATGCTATGTATTCTATTGGTTAACACCAAGGTGTCCAAAGTTGAAGTATGATTTACTAATTCATTTATTTTAGTTTTTAATTCATTTTGCTTTTCCTCTAATTCCTTATAAAGCTTATTGATTTCTACTGATGCGCCCCCTATTCCTTGTACTGCCGATTTGACTACTGTAGTTTGATTTTTTAATAAATGTATCATTCGTTCGTTACTTTTTTCAATTATTCCTATTTGATCAGTGGTCTCTTTCGCACAATCGTTGTCGCACACTCCAAACAATGTTTTCATTGCTGAACCTATTATATTGACTAGACCTCGTTTACGCCTACCCATAGTTATAGTTTTATAAATGGTCATGGTTGTTGTTTCTAAACTATTCGTATATCTACCGATTGACTCATACATTTGCTCCATTTGAGCAGATATTTCGTTAAACATTGTTTTTAATATATTTTCAAACCTAGAACAAATTTCATGTTTCGACATTTTATCCTGACAATGATTTATCATAGTATTAATTTCTACTTCTAATTGCTTATATCTATCATCGTAATTTGTTAAGGGTACATAAGTTATTAGCTCCCATTGAGCTCCTATTATTCTGATATCTCCTTGGTTTTCATAAAATATGCTTGTCTCGGTTTTAAATTCTTCGATAGAGTATGGTAGTTGTCCTTGAACAGCTGTTATTAAAAATAACCTATATCATAATACGTGTATTAGATAATATTGGTATTACTAAACAAATGTTTAAATAATGAATGTACTATAACTTTATGTTAATATAATCATACTTTATTATATTACTTATAATAACTTACAATCTAATTATCATATAAATAAACTTAATATTAATGTACAATTTAATAATTTACAAGTGGTCATTTCGTGGTTAAAATTCCCAACGATTAAAATCATTAATAGTGATTAAATAATCCATGTCATAGTGTATGGCTCGTTTTAACATCCAACACAACGGTTCCTTATACTCGTGGAAATTGCTCACTAAAGTTGTCATTATTCCTCTTAAATATTCTATTGTGCTGGTGCGCTCTTCTCGCCTTAACGGTACTCGCATGGTATCAAGTGCCGATCTAATGTGTTCGTAATAACAGTAGGGTATTTCTGCCCATTCCCCCGAAAAGCAACTGTGGCGCTGGTGTTTTATTTTTCGACCCAAATTTATTAAAAAATCTAACCGTCGGCTTTCATTAAATCCACCCCCTCCGAAATGTGGTAGTGAAATACATAATAACTCGTGACGAATCGGCCATTCCTCAAATTCTATAAGAATCTCCGGCTGATGGCGTTCGCCGACCTCAACCGGTGGACCGGTGTACGGAACGTATGGAATGGGTGTCCGCGACAGTTGTCCCACTCTCAGTTCAAATAGAAGGGTATTTAGAATACAAGCGTAATTCGCTTCTATCCCCCCTGGCCGATTTACTCCGTCATCATGCTCGTATCCTTCATACCAACAATTATGTTGATCAAGTACTGCGGAAGGAGGATCCCACCTGACAACCCGTGGATCGTTATTGCGCTCCATTAATTTTTCACCGATAAATTCACCATTTTTGTTTAGCCTAAGATTCACCTGGCGTCCTTCCCCCAGTGTAACCGTTTGTATTTCGAATTCCGGGATATCATTTATATCTACACCTGTTATTAGTGGCACCTTGAACCTCTGCGAGCCCGGTTCGCTGACATAAATAATGTCCATTCTTCCTTCCCTATAATGTTTATAAGTCGCTTACTTAAAATGCTTACATTAGCTAACTACTACATATTTTATATTAGTTTATTGATTATTGTTGTAATGTATATATTACTTCTCTCTCTAATGTTATATATCCTTTTATTATTTTTTTTTTATTTTTTTTTTTCTCTTATATTCTATTTAATTAAGTATCTAAATTATTCTATTTTATTGGTCATTATAATGTGGTTTCGTACATCTCATACCGTTCGGACTGTACTTGTTCCTCTACATTCGTATAACGAAATTGTCTCATATAGCTATATCTACACGCATATATTACTAACAACATGCTGATTATTAACAATACACCTATGGCTATAACAATATAATTATCGTACCTAATTTTATTTTGGACGCTTTCCGCTTCGTCTATGAAGTTAGTTGTATTATTTATTTCTGTGCTATTAATTGTGTTGTTATTTATAATTTTACTAACGTTAAATTTATTTATTGTAGTCGTGTTTTCATGTTTCAATGTATGACTTGGATGTGTAACGGTGCTATTGCTATTGCTTAAATTATTTATTGTATTCGTATTTTCTATTTTTATTTTATTATCTGTTGTGACTAATTTTGGTTGTGTTGTCGTATTAGTGTGTGTAATAAGATCTGTGGTATTATTATTAGGCTTTGTTCTTTTATTACGTTGGGTTCTTAAAATGTTAATTTTATTATTATATTCTAGATTGTTTGTTGTTAATTCTTCGATTTCCGTGGTATCCTTGGTATTCGTTTTTATTGCAATAAGTTCGGGTGGCTGAGTTTTAGTCCAATCTTCGTAAATTTCTATAGTGTCATCATAATCATCATTTTCGATTGCAAAGTTTTTTGTTACCATTATCATAATTAACCTATAATATTATTGTTTATTATTTATAACTTAATTATATTAGAGAAAGAGAAATAATCTGATTTTATTATATTGTATTCTTTTTGATTAATATAGGCTCGTAAGTACGCATTCTCTTATGTTTCATTATCTCGTCGGCTTCTGGTATATAGTTTAACCAATCGTCCAAAGTTTTACAGAAAGCGTAATTTAAGGATTCCGTACCCCCTGCCATGTCGTGCATATAATCAGTCATGTTTTTAGCTATTTGTTTTAATTCTAATTCGGAATATGGTTCCTCTAATTTTTCATTTGCCGTTTTTACGTGTATATCTAGACATTTAGGCGATTCGTACATTCTTAGTCTCTTAAAACAGTGTTTTTCATGATCGATTGCAATTCCCAATTCAGTCAGAAATTGTTCTTGTTTTGTTTTATTTCTAAAAATAGAATATTTATCTTATCATATATCTACCAATATCTATATATAATTTTATTATTATTTTTTTTTATATTATATATTTTATTTAACTTTAATTATATTTCAGTTAGTAACTTATTTAGTTTATACAGTTTCAATGTAATTTACTTATTTACTTATTTCTATTATCTCTTATAATTTATAATTATCATTTATTCTTAATTTACTTAATTATTTTTATATTTATAATTATTTTTATTTAATCGCTTTTATCTTCTTCCGATTTTTCGTGATATTTTTTCACATCATTTTTATGTACAGTAACATGTTTTCTACCTCTTTTTATTATTACGTTTTCGCTATCGAATATTTCCAAAACCTCATATGGACCCTTCCATAAAGGACTTAATTTATTCTTTTGCGTTTTATCTTTAAGTAATATTAAATCTTCTACTTCTAACTCTTCAGTATGCTCTTTTTTATCATAATGTTTTTTAGATTTTATTTTCTTTTTAATTAACCTTTCTCTCGCTATTTTGTGCGATTCCTGCATTTTTTGTTTTAAATCAAATATATAGTCATCATAATTATATCTCGGTTCCGGATTACTTTTTAATTTAACTGGTATGTCTATCTCTCTTCCATATAACAATGCATATGGTTGATAATTGGTCGAAGTGTGTTCTGTCGAGTTATATACGAATAATGCATATGGTAATAATTGGTCCCAATTGTTTAGATCTTTATCTACATAATGTCTTAAATATTCGGCTAATGTTCTATGCGATCGTTCTAAACTACCGTTAGTTTGTGGGTGATAAGGACTTGTATTTATTTTATTGATTTTTAGTAACTTGCACACTTCTGTGAAAATTTTACTAAGAAAATCTGTACCTTGATCTGTCAAAATAGTTTCAGGTATACCGTGCACACATACGAAATTTACTACAAAAGCCTCGGCTATAGTATTTGCCGTATGATTTGGCAATGGAACGCCCAAAGAAAATTTTGTTAGGTCGTCCTGCATGGTCAATATATATGTATTTCCCATGACAGTTGTTATTAAAGGTACTACTATATCCATAAATATTTTTTCAAACGGTCTAGAACTTGTCGTTGTAATTATCATTGGACTTCTATGATGTCTATTTGTCGTCTTATTAGCCTGACATGAAGTACAATTTTTTATATACTCTTTCACTTCTTGTTTTAAACCTGGCCAATTAAATTGCCGTTTTATCTTTTTAACCGTTCTATGTAATCCAGCATGATCCCCTAATAAAGAATCATGAAATTGTTTAAATATAATTAATTTTTCCTCTTTGGTATATTCTAATTTAGTGCAAATTAGTATTTCTATATCTGTATTACGAAATATATACCTAATCATTGATCTAACTTTTGCCCAATCCAAACCATCCTTTTTACCTATTTGATTCATAGTTAATTTATTCAAAGAATGTTTGATACAAAAGTATTTTAAATTTAATAATGCCAAATAAAGATTTTCGTACGTAGTTAATTGCTTTACTTTACTTTTAGTTATTATAAATATAATATATCATTCCTCATGTTTAAATTTTACTACATCGCCTATCTCTTTATTAGATTTTAACATTTCATTATTTCCGAACTTTCTTTTTAATTCATAATTAATTCCCGATTTGAAATTATAATATTTTTCTATTTCCGATACTATATGGTATTCTATTGGCGATTCCAATAAATCCCCATTTACTTCTTTTACGTTTTTATTTGTTATTACGGTTGTTTCCGATTTTTCCAAAAAGCTGGTATAACTTTCGTTTTTTATTTCCTGTATGTTATACATTCTACTCAACGCATCTACATTCGAATTTTGTACTCCCGGTTTATATTTTATTTCGTAATCATACTCTTCGAGTTGTATGCGCCATCTCGCTAATTTAGATAAAGGATCTTTTAAATTAAATAGCCAAGATAACGGTCTATAATCTGTTAATATTACGAATTTTCTACCATAAAGATAAGGTCTAAATTGTTTAACTCCGAATACTATTGCTAAACATTCTAACTCGGTTGTTGAATAGTTCATTTCACTTCTATTTAAAGTCCTAGATGCATAAGCTATCGGTAAATCGCTACCTATTTTTCCTTGCGATAATATAGCTCCTAAAGCTTTACCACTCGCATCGGTTGTAAGTATAAATTCTTTTGTAAAATCTGGATATTGTAAAATCGGTTCTGAACAAAGTGCGTTTTTTAATTTATCGAAAGCTGCTTGACAGTTTTCGTCCCAATCAAATTTTACATCTTTTCTTAATAAGTGTGTCATCGGTTTAGCTAATAAACTATACGATTTTATAAATTTTCTGTAATATCCCGATAAGCCTAAAAATGATTTAATTTGTTTAACGTTCTTTGGTGTAGGAAATTCTAATACTGATGTTATCTTTTTCGGATCCGGTTTAATACCGTGTTCTGAAATTACATGACCTAAGTACAAACATTCGCGCTTTAAAAATTCGCATTTATCCGGTTGTATTTTTAGATTATGCGTCCGTAGGCGTTCGAAAACGTCTATCAATTTACTATTATGATCTGCTAAATTTTTCGCGTATATTATTATGTCATCCAGGTATACTAAACATTTAATGCCTATAATCCCTGAAAGTACGTTATTCATAAGTCTTTGAAAAGTCGCGGGACTTGTTTTCATTCCCATAGTCATACGCTTAAAATGATAATGACCTTGACCGGTCGAAAACGCTGTTAATTCCCGAGATTCTTTTGCTAAAGGTATTTGATAAAATCCGCTTGCTAAATCCAAAATAGTAAAAAGTTGACATTGTCCTAACTGGTCTAATATTTCCGTAATATTTGGTAACGGGTGAAATTCATTCAATGTTACTTGATTAAGCGCTCTAAAATCTATTACTATTCGAAATTTATCTTTACCGGATGAATCTGATTTTTTCTTTACTAAAAGTAATGGTGCATTAAAAGGTGACATTGAACGTTCTATTATATCGTCTTTTTCCATTTTACTTAATTGTTCCTCAATCTCTTTTTGTTGAGCTTGTGGTAACCTATATGGTCTTTTATAAATCGGTGGCTGATTAGCCGGTAATCGTATTACATGTTCTGCCGCGTTTGTAAATGTTAAATAATCATTTTCTAAATGAAAAACGTCCGAAAAATGTTCGCATATTTCTAATATCGTATCTCGTTCTTCCTTATTTAAATGGTCACTTCGTATTACATTTTTAATTTTATTTACGCGGTCGTTATCATCGTTAATCATTTTTATTTCGTGTAACTTATATTCTACATTATCTTCGTATAAAATTTTATTTAATTCGTCCTCGAAAATGTTTTGTGGCGATTCCGAAATATTTAATATACTTATAACTGTGTTTCCATTTTTAACTGTATTTATTATATTAGCGCAATAGACATCCTGTATTAATTCTTGTTTGTGTATTAAAATATTTTTATTTTCCATATTAGGATCGGCTATTGGTATAGATACTACTGTTTCCGTTCGTGGTTCTAATGTAAAACAAATTTTATTTAATTCGCGTTTAATATCGTTTTTAATCGTTAATATATTATTCGCGATATCTATAACTGCGTTATTTTGCAACAGGAAGTGGTGACCTAGAATCCCGTCTTTCGGTATTGGGAATTCTTTATTCACTACATGAAAATCGGTTTTTATTTCATTTTTATTTAATATTAATATTATTGTAATTTTACCAATAGTAGATACTATTTTGTCATTTATGCCTTTTAAAAATATTTTTTCTTTTTCATTTACTAAAGTTTCGCCAGTTAATTTATCTATTTTTATTAAATTTATTTCGCTACCGGTATCTAAAAGAAGATTAATATTTTCTGTATTAAAATTAGGTGATTGAAATGAAATATGATTATCGTGTATTACTGAGACGATGTTGAAGCAACGTTGTACATTTGCTCCTCCGGTGCGGCTACTATTTGGCTGATTGAACGGACGCCGGCGCCGTTCGATGCCTGCCCGTTTCCCGACTGATTAGTATTGTTACGCTCATCTCTTTGCCTACTATAACAACTAACACTATCGTGTCCTATTTTATTACAGTAAGTGCAAGTTATCGGCGTTGCATTATTATTAATATTATTCTGTTGCACATTATTATTACTTTGTACGGGTTGACGAACATTATTATTTTGTCTTTGGTTTTGTCTGCCCATGCGACAATCTCGCGCGATATGATTATTTCTACCGCAATTATAACATCCTGTATTATTTTGTCTATTGATACTCTGATTATTGTTGTATTGGTTATTATTATTACGCGGATAATTATTATAGTTATTATTTGGAATATTACCGCCTCTGTTAAAATTATTATTCCTAGGTAAATTGTTGCCGTTATTACTGCGATAATTATTGTTAAAATTATTTTCGTTTTGTCCATAGTTTCCGCGATTATAATTTTGTCTAAAGTTGTTGTTATAATTATTATTAAATTTCTGCGCGTTATTATTACCCTGATAATTATTTGACCAACGTTTATTATTATTATAGTTATTCGCGTTTTGTTCCTTTTTTACATTACTCTGCGTCATTTCCGTATTATGACTAAGTTCGATTTCCAGTTGTCTGGCTAGTTGCATAGCTACTTCTAAAGTTTTTGGATCTCTCGCACGTATTATTGTTTGTAAATTCATTTTTAAACCATTAATGTATATAGCTAATGCCTGTTCCGTTATCGCTTGCCTAAGGATTTTCGCTTCCTCCGCGGGTTTATTTGCTACCGTTGCGCTGCATAAATTATAATACAATTTTTCTACGCGACCGTTATAAGACTGTACGTCTTCGTCATTTCGCATGCGTAAAGAATTTAGACTTATTTGAAGTGTTTGCGGAGATAATGGTTGTTCAAATGCGCTTTTTAAAATAAATTTTATATTATCCCAAGTCGAAGTTTCCCTATATCGACATACGTCTAATGCCTTTCCTGTTAATTTAGTTGCTATGAATTTAGTTAATAATGGTAATTGTTCTTTTTCTATCGCCTCACATGCGTAATCGCATGCCCTAATAAACGCGTATACATCTTTTTCGTCAGCGCAATTTGGTATTAACGATGAAATATCTTTTAATGAAAGTTTAGTTTCTGCCATTTTTACTCTAGGTTTTCTAGTTACTGGTTGCAATTGCGTATGCACTATATTCTGTTTTGTGCGCGTACCTATAACCCTTTTTTCGATTTCGTTAACTGTATTAAATTTAATACTTGTATCTAATAAACTTTTCTCTACTATTTCACTTAAATATTTATTTTTATCAAATTCTTGCGGACTTCCGTAACCTTCCGCTGTAATTAATTCACTATCTGTTTTATTTTTGTCAGATTTATTTATATTTAATTCCACTTGAATTCCTTTTTCTTCAGTTTCACTATTAATTTTTTCTCCCGATAATCTATCGTTTAATTCGTCAGTTATACTACCTTCCGTATCACTACTCATAAATTTATTTTTATATTACTCATTAATCACCGAAAAAATAACTATTCTTAAATTAAAACAAATTGTCTATTCTACTCATATACTTAAATAAAAATTAACTTAATTTAATCCTTAATAATAAATTACGGCTAAATTAATAAATAATATTTTTTTTGATTTTTTTTTTATTATATTAATAGCTAACTTAATAATATTCTATCTTTTTTTATATTCCTTTTTTTTTTAACTTAATTATTATCGTTTTTGTTCCAAAATTATTCTCATATATTTTTCAAATACTAGGCCTTTGCCTCTAAAATTCACAATTATTTTTAATCAACACTATAGGTCTTATTTCTTGCCTAAAAATTCACAATTATTTCCCTCAATTATTTATTCAACACAATAGGGCTTATTTCTGCCTAACTAAAATTCTCAATTATTTTTTCATTTATTTATTCAACACAAAATAGGACTCTCTGCCTAATAAAATTCACAATTATTTCTCAATATAAATAGGTACTTTGCCTAATAAAATTCACAATTATCTCTCAATATAAAATAGGTACTTTGCCTAATAAAACTCAAACATTCTCAATATAAATCAATAAAAACTTAAGACTTCACTGTCTTTTATAAACTCACAAAATATAAGGTCTTACCTCTTGCCTTCTAATAACTCAATATAACTCAATAATAGGATTTAAATTCCTCCAATAAAATTCTCAATTGTGACACATATATTTCTCTAATAAATCAACTTCTTTTAATTCTCAATAAAATATTTCTCCGTATTTTTTAACATATTATCCACTTTTATTTATTCTCAACAAATTATTTATTCCGTATTATTTTCAACGTATATTCACTTTTATTTTTATTTATTCTCAACAAATTATTTATTCCGTATTATTTTCAACGGTTACCCTTATAAACTTTTTTTTTTTCAAAAACGATAATTATTACGTGTTAATTTCAACGTAAAATCCTAAAAAAAAATCTTCTTAATTCTCAATAAATTATTTACTTATGTTCACTCTCTTTTTTTTTTCTTATATTTATTTAAATCCTCAATTAATATTTAATTTTATTCTAAAAATTCACTTTTATTTTCTAAATCTGAAAAAATTATTTTATTCTATTCACGTTTATTTTTCTAAGTCCGAAAAATTATTTTATTTTTTTCTTCGATTTTCAACTATTATTTATTTATTTCTATATTACCTTTATAATTAATTATCGAAATTAAATTATTGATATACTTTTATAATAAAAAAAAAATTTAATTATTTTGACTGTTAGAAAAATTTTCTATGTCACTATTATTTATTATTTATTTTTATAACTGTTTGCATTTATTTTATTTCAATAAAATATTTTATTTATTAATTATTGCTTATTTAAATTTCCTTTATTTTATTCTTTAATATTTAATTTAATTTAATTTATTTATCTAAACACAAAAATCGGAACTTGAAAAATTTCCTAAGTATTATAAAAATTATTATTTTATAACTTATTATTTATTAAATTGTTTAATTTATTTTATTTTATTTAATTGTAAAAATTCCAACTTTAAAAAAAAATTATTTTGATTAATTTTTTATTTTAATATTTATTTAATTATTTTTAATTAGAAAAATTATTATTGATTGTTAAAAATGTATTATTTTATTTTACGGG
The DNA here is from genome assembly GCA_020882235.1 of Schizaphis graminum. Classification (NCBI taxonomy): domain Eukaryota; kingdom Metazoa; phylum Arthropoda; class Insecta; order Hemiptera; family Aphididae; genus Schizaphis; species Schizaphis graminum. The sequence goes on along the minus strand of CM037035.1, from coordinate 10,732,437 downwards.
GAGAATATATATACACCTTCACAATAAAAAATTTTACGATGGAATATTAATTCCAAAGGAGACGGATCAGAGCTAGCGCTTAATAATTATTTTACATTAAAAAAAAAAAAATTATAACTCACACTACGACGGCTTGAGTTGCTGCTTCCATTTCTGATTGTTGAATTTTCTTGACGACTTTGAATCGGTTGGCTCGCTACGCGTATGATTCTTTCTCAGAGTCGCTGAAGTTGACAGTGATCAGTTGTCCTCTTCAACAGTGGATCGTGATTGATCTGCCTCTCGAATTCTTCGTTGAAAAAATTTTTCCAATATTTCGAAAAAAATTTCGAAGTTGAAAAATTATTTTTTATTTAAAAAAAATAAATAAATTCGTCCAAAGAATTCTTCTTGAAAGAATCCTACCGACTGCGCCAAATTTGTAGTGGGCCAACAGCTTGTCGCAAAGATATAGGTATGATGGAATAAAGTAGTCGAAATATTACTAAGTGTTTTATTAAAACTGATTGAAAATATTCTAAGTTCAATTAATTAATTTAATTGAAAAATAAACTAAGTCCAAATGAACGATTTCTGGTGTAAAGTGACGTGAAGGTGCTTGCTCTAGCTCTGGAAAATCACGTCTGCGGGAGTCCTCTCCTGGGCCCCCTTATATAGTCAGTGTCCCCTGATCTCCTACTCATGTCCCTTCTGGCCTATTCGTATTCAGGTCATTCGCTTCTCACGCTATTACGCATTTCAGAGGATGCGCGTGCGATGATGACGTCCGAAGACCATCCGCTCTTTCAGGATGCGCGTGCATGGTGACGTCCGGCAATCGTCCGCCCACATGCAGGTGGTCAGCCTCGCTTGAGATTCTCAGAACTCGAGATTAATATTTAATAATTATAAATATGATTAAAAATCATATTTCGATTATAGGCTTACAGTGTATCGTGGAGTTCGTCGAACTCCTATTTTCGAAGGTTGTTTAGTTTAAGTATTTAAATGTTAAAGGTTGATTACTTTCTTCATTTCGTTTAGGCCTAACCAGTTACCTCTCAGGTATGCAGGTATCTACTCCCCATTATATACTTCTAAGTATTTCCACTTTGTACTATTCTTATTACGAGTCGTGTTTTATAATATATGGTTGATTACTATCCTATTACTTAGATTTACACTGTATCGCCCCCTTTATGTATTATATTATGGGTATAGGACATCAGAGCACGTAGCACTAACTTAATAATATTCTATTTTTTTTTTATATTATTTTTTTTTCTAACTTAATTATTATCGTTTTTCTTCCAAAATTATTCTCATATATTTTTCAAATACTAGGCCTTTGCCTCTAAAATTCACAATTATTTTTAATCAACACTATAGGTCTTATTTCTTGCCTAAAAATTCACAATTATTTTCCTCAATTATTTATTCAACACAATAGGGCTTATTTCTGCCTAATTAAAATTCTCAATTATTTTTTCAATTATTTATTCAACACAAAATAGGACTCTCTGCCTAATAAAAATTCACAATTATTTCTCAATATAAAATAGGTACTCTGCCTAATAAAATTCACAATTATCTCTCAATATAAAATAGGTACTTTGCCTAATAAAAATTCACAATTATTCTCAATATAACTCAATAAAAACTTAAGACTTCACTGTCTTTTATAAATTCACAAATATAAGGTCTAACCACTTTGCCTTCTAATAACTCAATATAACTCAATAATAGCCCACTGTGCAATATAATGTTCCAATTATATAAAAAATACGTTCCCAAAAAATATTGAAACGTTCCTATGGAACTTACGTAGAAGTTACAAAAACATCACAGAAACGCCTTATGCCGTGTTGCTTGTAACATTGAATAAAAAATTATGTAACTGTTATCTGATATATATTACGTGAATAGTGTTTTAGAAACATTACAGTAATGTTTTTCTAAAAACTATTCCTGGGACGTTTTTAGGTATTGTCAAATAATGGTTTTAAATAATATGTTCTCGTTATGTTTCCTTGTAACTTTAAATGTACATTCGGTTAGGATTTCTCTTCCTCCAGCCTCCCTATGAATTATGATATATATTCATAAATAAATATAATTTCACGCAAGAATATATACTATTGTCTATACTCTATTACAATAATAATTGCAAATACTTAATTCCCCTAATCTTTTAAGCACTTTTGTAAATATATTTTTGGTACCTGCTCCAGAATAAATCATCACTTAAAGACACCCATACTAACTATAAAATTAATATTTATATAAGATATATTAGCTAAGTACTTATAAAGCAATATTTATTGAAAAATCTTTGTTTATTGTAATCAGTTTAATAAAACAATATAAAAAATGATACATAAGTAGGTATTAGAGTTATAAATACTCAAATAGTATAAAAATTATACATTTTAGCATAAAATGTAGACATAATAACAAATTAAATTATAAATATTCTAAAATGAACTGTATAATAAACAAGTATACATTTTAATAATATATTTAATTTTGAACAATATAATAAAAAAACTGTAGTAAATTAAAAAAAAAACAATAAAAATAAATAATACATAATAGGTATTATAGTTATAAATAATCAAACAAAATAGTATAAAAATTATACACTGTAGGTAGCATTTAATATATAAAATGTAATCATAAAAACAAATAAAATTATAAATATTCCAAAATTAACTGTATAATAAACAAGTATACATTTAATAATATATTTAATTTTGAACAATATAACAAAAACTGTAGATAGTAAATTAAAAAAAAAAACATAAAAATATACATACCTACCTAAATATAAAGTAATTTATTAAAATTGTGCATTGTGGCACAATGTAACAACAATTGATGAATTACCACACAATTGGACACAGAACATTTTATATTTAACATCTGAAATATTAATTAAGTAATAATTAGATAGATCATTTATATTTATTATATAAATGCCTACATCTATGGATGAAAATAGTTTTGCAATAAACTCTTTAAAATTTAAAAACTTTCTTACAAGTAAATGTATGTTCTGATTTAAATTTTTTTCAATAATTTTATGAACAACAACTAAAGAGTTATCCTTTAATAACAAATAATTATTTTTTTCTTTAGATATATCTATAGTTAATCTGGTATAATTACAAATTATTTTTTCAAAGAGTTTATCATTTATACAATAAAATGGGGAATTTATATTATGCTCTGTTTCATTGAACGTGGTGTACATTTTAGGAGTCTCATATTGCTGGGATAACTCTAACTTTTGTTTTTCTATTAATCTGTTGTGAGTTTCTTGAAGAGGATATTTAGTTGATTTTAAACTATTTTTTATTTTTTGCAAATAATTTTCATACCGAAAACAACTAAACTATCCAACGGCCCATGAGTTTTTACAAACTTAGGAAGATGGATTAAACTGTGTACATTATATGATATATAATGTTCACCATACAACATAGGATATTCCTTAACAAATTTTTTTAATAGAAATTCTGCATTATCATTTAATGTATAACAAGTTTCGGTGCATAATAAAATCCTAATGGCAAAAACTAGTAATAAATAATGATGATATTGGGCTTTTTTAAGTTTGCCTTTCAAAACAATAGGACCAGAATATAATAAAAAAAATCTTAATTCTGTAGCTTTCCAGAATTCAATATCAGTATGTGGGCGGGGTAGACGACAAAATTCAGAAGGTACATAATCTCTTATTTTTAATATTGAATTATTCACTTCTTGAATATTAATATCAATCATTCTAATGTCTTTTTTACCTTTTACCCACAATTCAATTAATCTTTTTGTTACACCCAAACATACATTGTGCATATAATCAAGACACACAGTATCTACTATATCAATTGGCAATAACTCCAATGGACTAGGCCCTTTGTGGTAATCTTCATTAAGTCTATTTCGAAAAGAATAGTCAGTTCTTAATGTAGACTCTACTCCAGGAAATACCACTCTATGACTTACATATGTACCTTCTTCTAGACATGATGTGCACCCAAAATATGCATTGTGTGACTTCACATTCAAAAGGAAACTTTTAGCTGGAGAATCACAAACAATGTTACTTATTTCTAGTTTCATAAGAGTTCCATTAACATTCAAACCAGAGTTAATAATATTTTAGAGGTCTAGAACAAATGGGTTCATTTCTTCAACAGAATTAGGCTTTTTATCTCCATGATATATTCCTACAGTTACAACATTATTAATGAGCTCTTTAAAATTTAAAACAGAAATCAGTATTGGCCACAGTTGTGATTTAGAGCTTCTAGAAATAGGTAGCCCATCAATATTAATACCTATCTTTATAACATGATATGGTATATAAATATTAGCATTATTTTTTTTAAGAATAGGTAATAACATATTTTCTATTCCCAAATGAATATATGAACCATTAGTTATATTTATAACATTATGGGTTTTGGGGGTTTTCATCAAAGTTCTTATATCATTAGGAACTTTTAAACCTTCACTTTTCATTATTTTAAGAAAAGAATTACAAAAATTATGAGAAACGTTATATTGAACGACCCAAGACCTTAATTTATCAGAAATACTAATAGATTCAGAAGTTTGATCTTCAACAATTGAATGTACAAGATAATTGTTTAATAATGTTGAAGAACATTGAGCAATTGATGAATCACTTACTACTAAAATGTTGGCTGGTGTTGTTGTTGTTGTTGTAGTTGCAGTCATTTTTGTTATTGTTATTGTACTATTTGTACTAATAACTGTACATTTTTGTGATGAATTGGATATGGCCTACAAACAAATTGTTGTTAGTTAACAAAACATTAAGACTTAAGATTGAATAATATAATGCTACTTACTTCTATTTGAGCTTTAATTCGTCTCTTAAATTGACGATTAGAGATAGATCCAATATTTTTAATTCTCTTACATTGTTTTGGATATTCTAATAACAAGAAAAAAATAACTATAATAGTAAAAAAATTAATTAAACAAAAATACTAAATTAAAAAATAATAGTAATACATAAGATATTCAACTATGATTCTTAAGTATCCCCTTAAGAGTTTTTAACAAAGAATCATTTAATCTCCTTATTAATACATAACACAAAACATGCTTTATTATTCATTTTATCAAAACATAAAAGTCCCAGTTAAGCTATTATATATATAAACCTATTTTAAAAATTAATAAACTAATAATTTATACCCTCTCACAAAAAAAGATTACTTTTCTCTGTTGAATCTTGTTTTTGCAGTTCTAAACCATGATTGGACATCATTTTCAAAGCTAGATTCTGAATATAGCTGGTGATCATTTTTAATAACACCTTACAAACATATTTATTAATTTTAAAACCAAATTATATAGTTTATATAAATCAAATATATCACACACATTTCATCACTGCAATTATTTGTAAATTTTGAATTTTAAACTTAGACATATTTTTTTCAAATGCTCTACCAGTCCATGAACAATTTACTGCAAATTTGTTACTAAATAGTTTATTTAGAATTCTTCGAATATGGCTTTTAGCATCCACACCACCAACCGAGTGAAGAAAATGTTTCTATCAAACAAAAATTGTCTTGAATAAATTCAAAATTGTAAATAAAAATGAATTGTTTTAGTGTATAAAATAACATACAAATTTTTCTTTGATATTATTGTCTGCTTGTAATAATTGTTCACAAGCTAAAACACTTTATTCTGTATGAAAAGGAAATTGTTTTAAAAATTCTGTGTCGTTGGAATTATTTGAAAATTTTAAGCCTGGTACCATCTGGTGCTTAATATTGGCAAATTAATTTTTTAAGCTATTCATTTGATTCCACAATCGTTCACTCATCATGCGATTGGAAAGTAATTCAGAGTGAATTTTCATTAAAATAGTTTGAATTCCTTCTAATATAAAAACAACCAACTATATTATATATAAATTTGAATAATAAAATGGGTTTAAATTAATAAAATAAGTTGAGTGCAAAATGATCACCATAAGTATACTGTATAGTGTATACCAATAAGTATACTATACCGTCTATACCTATTACCTATACATTAATTTGGTAAACTTTCTCTATAAATGTATAAATAAATATAGATATAGTAATATTATTATGAATATATATTTGGTAATATTTATATAGATTATAGATTTTATATTATGTGGTACCTCAGTTAATTAATGTATTAAAAACTAATTTATCTTACCATCAGAAGTAATTGGCAACGATTCAGCCGAATGATTTTCAGTTAGCACAAAATTTGCTAAATTTGAAAAATTTAGATCTTCATAACTATCTTCTACCTGCTAAACATAAAAATAATAAATATATTTCCTTGAAAAAAAAAATTTGGATAAAATGTATTAATATTTAACATTTACTATCCATAAAGTTTAATTTGATTTTAATTAACTAATTGATTATTATGTGTTAGTTTAAAAACCATAACAATTTTATATTAGTAATAGTTTTTACTTTTTTTGTAAATTACTTGTATGTCAAGGTTAGATTTTGAATTTGAAGCAGGATAAACTGTAATGGGCATTGAATCTGAATTACAGCTTAAATCACCATAGCCACCATCATATTTGGATATCGGTACAGGCTCTAAATTTGTGAAGACTGATTCAACACTAGATAGTTCATTTTGTTTATTTATTGCAGATATAACAAATCCATCATTATCTAAAAAATTAAACCAAATAATAAATACATTTAAAGTAAATTATGGTTAATAATAAAATGTATTCCAATATGTACACAATATAATTATGTATTCTATAGTATTTAGTTAATACATTTGAACAAAAATTATTTTGTATTCAAAATATTAATTACCTTCACCATCACTGTCACTGGTCACAGAAGTGAGCGTTTTTTATTCGTTTGAATTCTTTCATCTTCACAGTCAGTCGATTCGTATACTTTTTTATTCCAAGTTTTGCTAAAATTTCCTAGAAAAAAAAAATTAAATTTTATAATTTAAAACCAAAATTGTCTAATAAATAAATAAACATTGAAATAATCACTAATGCCAAATAGTAAAATAAATTACTTTAATAGTAATTATTTTATAACATCATAAAATATAGTATAGTAAAAATATATAGTAATAATATAGTAATATGTTTGTCATCAGTCTAGGGCTTAAAGTGGGAAAAAAATTCAGGGGAGTCTACATATAGTTTTAAGCGTTTATATATAATTTTATAAATTATGTCTAATATAGTGTAATATGAATAGTACTATAGTATAATATTAAGTTTATAAACAATAATTGTGTAACATAGGTACTTATCCTACTTTTGTCCTTGAATGATGTTTAAATTTGTACCTACTTTATTTCATGAAAAATTTATATCACAAATATTACTATTATTTTAAGAATGACTAATGTTTTATACAAATTTAATATTTTGAAAGAGAATACTTTTTCTCATAATTTTAAGTTGTAAGTATTGGTATTTGGTTGTCTTTTAAAAACACCCAGACAAAAAATATTTAAATCATAAAAATGTAGTGTTTTTAGTGCTTTAAATTACACAAGAAAAAATTTAAATTCTTTATATGGTGGGGCGAATATCCTTAAAAAAATCACACATTCTTACTTTACCTATACCTAGCTATGTTCAAATACATAAAGCTCAATTTTACATTATTTAATAAAGAACTGTTTAAAAAAAACAACCATAAATATTTAAATAGGAACATAAATTGTATTTTCGTTAATAAATGTATATTTTAAAATGAATTTATAAAAAGCGGGTAAGTGAGATTCGCTCTGCTGTACATTAGGGGGTGGGATGGACCTCGGACTAGGGCAGGCTAAATTTGAATGCAATGATAGGTATCATTGTATACGAAAAACGATTCTGAACGGAGATGATTTGTCAGTCTAGGATATATTATATTTAAATATTATCATATATTCTATTTTGAAAAAAATTCAAAGATTTAAGTATAAAATTTTCAAGATCTTACTTCAAGTAATTTTTTAAAAATAACAAAAATCGAAAATTATTTATTAATAAAACGTTATTTTACACGTGTATTTTTGATTTCAAATTAAAATTAAAACTTTAAACACTCGTAAAATTTTTTAAATTGAATAATCCGCAAACTTTTTTATAATTATTTTAAGCTTAATTTATGGACAGCATAGTATTAAATTTTTAATTCTTAGCTTTTGATAGTAAAATATTTATAAATTTTTAACTACCAAATAGTTAAAAATATTCATGATTTTGACGAATTTTTGTCAATATTTGAACTTCAAATGCTAATAAAAAAATTGTGCCTATGTATTTTTATAATTTTTGAATGAGAGTTAGAAAAAGTTATGCGGACCCTTCAATTAAATTTTCAAGTAATTTATCCCAGCTAAATTTTTTTTATCAACATTTATAAAAAAAAAAAAAATAAAAAAAAAATTGAAAATTTCAATTGTCTATAAATAGCTCAAAAAAAAGTCAAAATACTTTGAAAATCAAATCACGTAAAGAAAATGGCATTCTAAATAACTGGTAAAATTTTCAAGTATTTACGACTTATACTGTTTGAGTAACAACAAATATCAAAAATCGTTTGAGGCTAAACCGTTATTTAACGTGGTTTTATACAAATTTAAATTTTAAACACTCATAAAAATTTTTGTCTGAATCCGGTAGAGTTTTTTTTACAGATATTCGAAGAAAAATTTATGGAGAACCTTGTACCAAATTTTCAAAACTTAGTTATAAAAGAAAAAAATTTTACGATTTTTCAACCACAAAATTACTTGCAAATTTTCGCAATTTTGACATATTTCGTATAAATTCGAACTTTAAGCACTTATAAAAAAAAATTGTGACTAACGATTTTGGATTTTTTTTTATCACTTTAAGAAAAACTTATAAGAAACCTTGTATTAAATTTTCAAGATTTTCTGGTCAGCCAAAAATTTTTTATCGTTATTTAAAAAAAACTTTAACTTTAACTTAGAAAAATTAAAAATTTCAATTGTCTATAAATAGTTCAAAAAAATTAATAAATTTGTATACGTAATAATTAATAAACAATACATAATATATTTTATTAATAAACAACGACTCGTGTATGTTATAATAATTGTTACTATATTAACTAGGTACATCTAACTATGTATGTATATATATTTATATGTACCTATGTAAATATGTATTATTAAATGATAATGAAAATATGTATTTGCAGTGTGTTGATTAAAATTTTGAATTTTCTTTTGAATACGAATTTTATTGGGCATGTTTTTAAAAGAATGTTTATATAACAAACTTTCGATATACCAAACTTTTTCCTCAGTCCCTTAAAATTCATTATTGTATCACGAATTGACTGTATTTGTTTCACTCTTTATTAATTAGTTACCTACTTATGTGTAAAATCCATAACTTAATAAATGTACTTAATAGTTTTTTTTTTATTTTAATAATTTAGCAGGTAAATATTGATAAGTAGTATAAAAATATTAGAATGCTAGGTTTACTTAAATTTGTTTTTCTTACCGTAAGTTGTGTTGCCGCCGAGCACTTTAATTTGGTACTGTGCCCATGATTCAGTTGGATTTTCTGCATTTTTTAAATCGTCACTGATAACCGACATAATTGGTGGCCATTTACAAAATTTTATGCTGCTTGTGGCCAATCTTTCAGTTTCGGTTTCCACAAGCCAATTTACGGGAAGAACACTAAATTCCTTGGTGTCGGTAAACTTCACTACTACCCATTTCATTGATCGATTCTAGAATACCATTGTAATAATTTAAAATAGTACATAATATATGGTATGAGTTGTCTCCGTTTTATAATTGTACAATATGCTGAATATGCGTTCAATAGAACTAATTGAGTATAGTTAGTATTAATTTTCAAGTTATGATTATGTAAAATAATAAAGTATAAAATTGCTCACAAGAAACCGAAGAAAGACAACTGAATTTTATCTTTAAGTTTGATCATAGATCAATTCAATCTCTAATATTAAAGCTAACCTCACACAATTGATACTGAACGCAAATTTATGATGTATATTTGTAAGACAGAGACTACGAAAACCCACGAAATATTTAGTTATAAATTAAAAGCTATGATATGATATGAAATATAACTTACCTTTTTATACAAATTTGCCATATTGTTCTAGGATAAAATATGTAAAATAACAACTTAATAGTCAATAATTACTATTTAAAAAACGATGATCGGTTGTTGGTTGATCTAAATAATCGGTAATAAAATATTATTATAATCGCGCGTGAACGGACAGTTTAACAATGAGACAATGAAATAGATATTACAGTAGTCAGAAGATATGCTGCTGGTCATCGATAACATATGACGTATGTGGTAGTGTATAAGTGTTATTGTACAATAATATCAATATGTATATTTTTAGTTAAAAAACGTTAAAAACCGTTACAAATGTTATCTTATAATCTTATATATATATAATGTTATCGGATAGGCTATGGAGCTTGTGTTTTACTGGAACATTCTTGTAACGTATTGGGAACATTGTGCATTTACAAAGCAATGTTTTTTCAAAACCATAAATGTAATTTAGATGGAACGTTTCATTGTAATGTTTACATGGGAACTTTATGTGGTGTTGGCGACACTGAGATTGTACTGCGTATTGTGCTGTAACGATAATCCAACACACACAATCTCATGATTGATGACGAGTCGTTTTAAATTATGCTTTTTCACCGTGGTACTCACATTATGTTGTATTATTTATAATAAAAAGTTCTTATATAAATATTGTGTACTTGTGTTAAATACCCGAGACACAAAAGTGGCGACAAAGATGGGATATTGAGAAGTGTTATTTATTTCAAATTCACACGGATCAAAACGGATAAAAAATGGCTAAAATTGGTATTATAGAAGAATTCAAATTACAGCAAGAAGAAGATTTCGAAACCTGGGTAGAAAGACTCGAACTATATATGCTGGTGAATAAAATAAAATAAAATAAAGCAGCTTTATTTTTAACCTTAATTGGAAGTGATGGTTATAAAGTACTTAAATCTCTTTGTACTCCTGAAGTACCTAAAGATGTCGAGTATGAAAAGCTAGTAAGTAATATGAAAGATTACTTACAACCCAAAGTTTCGATTCTTGCTGAACGTTCCAAATTCCGTAATTGTCTACAAGAAAACAATGAAACGATCACTGAATTTATTACAAAACTACAAAAATTATCAATATTGTGTAGTTTTGGAAATAACTTGGAGGAAGCATTACGTGATCAAATAGTTCATGGTGTAAGCGACCGTATGCTTAAAAAGAAACTATGTGAAGAACCGGATTTAACTTATGGAAGAACTAAAGAAATATGTCAAGTACACGAGGGCGCTGAGAAAAGTCTGGAGAATTTTCAACAAGCTACCAACAGAGATCTCAACTTCATAAAAAAAAAAGCATCAAACAAATGGAAGGAGCCAAATTGGAAAAATGGGAAGAATGGTGACAATGCTGACGGTACATGTACATGTTGTGGCAATATGAATCATGTATTTAGTAATTATTATTTTAAAAATCGAAATTGTGAAATATGTAATAAGAAGGGACATTTAAAAAAGGTTTGTTATCTTAATAAAAATAAAACTGACAAGGTTCAATCTAAGTTTTCAGATGAAAAAAATAAAAATCATAATAAAAGTAATGTTGGTACAATGTGCTACGTGCTCTGATGTCCTATACCCATATTATAATATATAAAGGGGGCAACACATTGTAGGCTTAACTATTTAAGATAACAATCGCCCATGAATATTAACAAAAGACGTAGGAATGAACATACCACCAAATAATATGAGGTGTGTGGCCATAATGCCATAGGGGCGAGACCGTTTTCGACCAAAAACGTACCCTTCCCTTTTCGGCCAATTCACTTTTCGACCAAATTTAAAATAGTTCGATTCCCTTTTCGACCAAAAACGTACCCTTCCCTTTTCGGCCGATTCACTTTTCCACCAAATTTAAAAAAGACCGATTCCCCTTTCGGCCAAAATAAAAATTATAAACCTAATAATACTTATATATAATTTTTGTAAAATTATAGCAATTATAATATAATTATACAATTTTTAAAATGATTAAAAATATAAGTTGCCTAAAATTATTTAAAATATAAGCATATCTATATATTGACATTATTGTTATGTTAATATGTTACAATATGTATAATATTATAATATAAAACCATAAAATAATAATATACAATTTTTGTCAATAATAATTAAGTATAATAGTAATATAAAATAGGTAATTTTGAAAATTACACGATACAAAAAGTTTAATGTATTACTTTTTATGTTATACATATCGAAAATGATTAAAATCAAAATATGTAATATTTCAATATTTATCATTAACTATTTGAAAAAAATTTAATAGGTGTACAATTGCTATAAAATAATGGCAATATTATTTTATGTTTTTATATAATATTATAAATATTGTAACGTATTAACATAAAAATAATGTCAATATATAGATATGCTTATATTTTAAATAATTTTAGGCAACTTATATTTTTAATCATTTTCAAAATTGTATAATTATATAATTGCTATAATTTTACAAAAATTATATATAAGTATTATTATGTTTATAATTTTTATTTTGGCCGAAAGGGGAATCGGTCTTTTTTAAATTTGGTCGAAAAGTGAATCGGCCGAAAAGGGAAGGGTACGTTTTTGGTCGAAAACGGCCATGCCCTGCCATAGAGGGTGTTACCTGAGTCTGGGAGACAATAGAAATAAAACAACTTTTGACTCTAACCCACACATAAAACACACAATCATATGTAACATAATTATTAAAATATTAATCTCGAGTTCTGAGAATCTCGAGCGAGGCTGACCATCTGCATGTGGGCGGACGATTGCCGGACGTCACCATGCACGCGCATCCTGAAAGAGCGGATGGTCTTCGGACGTCATCATCGCACGCGCATCCTCTGAAATGCGTAATAGTGTGAGAAGCGAATGACCTGAATACGAATAGGCCAGAAGGGACATGAGTAGGAGATCAGGGGACACTGACTATATAAGGGGGCCCAGGAGAGGACTCCCGCAGACGTGATTTTCCAGAGCTAGAGCAAGCACCTTCACGTCACTTTACACCAGAAATCGTTCATTTGGACTTAGTTTATTTTCCAATTAAATTAATTAACTGGACTTAGAATATTTTCAATCAGTTTTAATAAAACACTTAGTAATATTTCGACTACTTTATTTCATCATTACCTATATCTTTGCGACAAGCTGTTGGCCGACTACAAATGAATAAAAAGGTTTCTAAAAACAAAATAAATAAATCAAATTATTTTTTTGAATCAGATAATTTAGACATAGACACATTATTTCAAATAGAAGTAGTGAATAAAAAAAATAATAACATAACAATTAAAGTTCGAATTGAAAATAAAATAATTGATATGCAATTAGATACAGGTTCAGCCATTTCAACAATATCTTTATCAGATTATGAAAATAATGTTAATTATTTAACTATTGTTAAAACAAACTTAAATTTAAGAAGTTACTCGGGTGATAGTATTACACCAATTGGTTTAATTAATGTAAAAGTTAAATTTAATGAAAAAGATTATGACTTGAAATTATATGTTGTTGAAAATGGTGGCCCACCTTTATTAGGTAATGATTGGTTGAAGTATTTAGGTATTAAGGTTAATATTGATTTTGAAATGAATAATATTACAAGTCAGAATTACTCAAATCAAATTAAAGAATTAATAACTAAGTTTCCTGAAGTTTTCACTGAGAAACTAGGCACTTACAATAAAAATAAATATAAATTGTATTTGAAAAAGGATTTTAAACCAATTTTCTTTAAACCAAGATCTTTGCCTTATAAAATTAAAGACCAAGTAGGAGTTGAGCTTGATAGGTTAGTTAAAGAGGGTATATTAACACCAGTAGAAACATGTGATTTTGGAACTCCTATAGTACCAGTAATTAAAGCCAATGGATCTGTTCGTATTTGTGGAGATTATAAAGTTACTATCAATCCTTACTTAAAAGTAGATAGGTATCCACTTCCACGGATAGAAGATTTATTTTCTAACATCAGTGGTAGTGTAATATGGTCAAAAATTGATTTATCACAAGCATATACACAGTTATTAGTTGAAGAAAATTCTAAAGAAATTTTGACTTTATCAACGCATCAAGGGTTATATGTACCAAATAGATTAATGTATGGAATTGCTTCAGCGCCAGGGATTTTTCAAAGAGAGATGGAAAATTTATTTAAGAAAATAGACAATGTGGTTTGTTTTTTAGATGATATTTTAATTCATAGTGATAGTGTAGCCTCACATATAAATAAACTAAATGAAGTTTTTAACAAGTTGAAAGAATGTGGTTTAACAGTTAGAGAAGAAAAATGTGCATTTTTTCAAGATGAAATACAGTATTTAGGGTACAAAATAAATAAACATGGATTAAATACAAGTGAAACAAAAATTAAAGCAATTGTAGAAGCGCCAATTCCCAATAATATAACATAAGTTAAGTCTTTTTTAGGTATGGTAAATTATTATTTTAAATTTATTAAAAATAGCACTGAAATATTATATCCATTATACAATCTACTTAAAAAAGATAATGAATTTAATTGGAATAAGAAATGTGATAATGCTTTTAATGAAATAAAAAAAATTCTAACTTCAGCTCCAATACTAACACATTTCAATCAAAATTACAAAATTAAATTGTCATGCGATGCTAGTTCCTATGGTATTGGGGGTGTAATTTCACATATCTTACCAAACAATGAAGAAAGGCCGATTGCATATACCTCTAGAACATTGAATCAGGCTGAACAAAAATATTCTCAGATTGACAAGGAGGCATTAGCTATAGTTTTCTGTATTAAAAAATTCCACCAATATTTATATGGGAGACATTTCATTTTACTTCATTTTATTTCGAAGTTGAAAAAATTATTTTTTATTTAAAAAAAATAAATCCAGCCGAAAAATTCTACTTGAAAGAATTCCAGTACCGATTGCGCCAAATTTGTAGTGGGCCAGCAGCTTGTCGAAAAATACAGGTCGTGTCGAAATAAAGTAGTCAAAATATTTCTAAGTGTTTTATTAAACTAATTGAAAATTATTCTAAGTCCAAATAATTAATTTAATTGAAAAAATAATCTAAGTCCAAATGAACGATTTCTGGTACAAAGTGACGTGAAGGTGCTTGCGCTAACTCTGGAATATCACGTCTGCGGGAGTCCTCTTCTGGGCCCCCTTATATAGTCAGTGTCCCCTGATCTCCTACTCATGTCCCTTCTGGCCTATTCGTAATCAAGTCATTCGCTTCTCACGTATTACGCATTTCAGAGGATGCGCGTGCGATGATGACGTCCGGTGATCATCCGCCCACATGCAGGTGGTCAACCACAAGCGCTGTATCCGAGTTCTC
This sequence comes from Schizaphis graminum, assembly GCA_020882235.1. Lineage (NCBI taxonomy): Eukaryota > Metazoa > Arthropoda > Insecta > Hemiptera > Aphididae > Schizaphis > Schizaphis graminum. Next base: position 10,716,948 of record CM037035.1, on the reverse strand, counting down.
AGAACTCGCGATATGATTAAAATTACTTATTACATATTACATATTATCGTGTGTTTTATGGTTGGGTTAGGTTTGACGCACTATTAAGTTTATTCGTTTCCCTGTTCTGCGGGTTAGAGTCAAAAAGTTGTTTTATTATCATTGTTTTTTTAATAGGCCTAGTTAAACGCTGTTTTAGTGTGATTGCTACACACCTCACGTTATTCGGTAGTATGTTCATTTCTACATCTTTTATTGGTGTATATGGGCGATTGTTATCTTAATAGTCAAACCTACAATGTATTGCCCCCTTTATGTATTATATTATGGGTATAGGACATCAGAGCACGTAGCAGAACTATGTGTTGCTATTAGACTACTCTCAACTAATAATATTTCATCCGACATTAACAATTATGCAAAATCACTTTTAAATCATTTCGTAATATCGTTTGCTAATATTTATGGTAAATCATATATGTCACATAACATTCACATTATTCAACATTTGGCAGATGATGTTAAAAAGTTTGGATCATTAAATAACTTTTCAGCATTTGAATTTGAAAGTTATATGCAACCATTGAAAAAAAAAATTAGAACTGGTGTTAAACCTTTACAACAACTGATACGGCGATATTCTGAAGATAGAATTTTCTTCTCAAAGAAAGAAGAACCAAACAAACCTATCGGGCCTCTAAATGTACAATGCAAATTTAAAATCAGACCGATTACTATAGATGGATGTGAACCATGTTATGCAGGATGGACAACTGAAAAATTTGTATTAAAAATAAATAAAGCAGACAATTGTGTTAGAATGATAAATGGTAATATAGTTATTATTGAAAATATTGTAACATCAAAATTAAATGAAAATATATTGATAATTGGGCGAAAATTTGAGAAACTTGAACATTTTTTTAATATACCTTGCCTTTCAAAATTATTAAAAAAAATAGCTGCATCAGAATTAAGTTACCTTCAGTCCTGGATGCTAAATAATATTAAGGACAAAATGATGCATTTACCAGTTGATAATAAAACATCAATAATTATACCTTTATTGCATTTGCAGTAAAGTGTATTTATCTTATGTATATATGTATAAATTATATAGATTTAAATATTATTTAATAAAAATAATACTAATGATAATAATAGGAAATTTTTTTAAACAATATTATATTTTTCCTAATTAAAATAATTAAATTGTTGGTTTTAACTAACTATTTAGGTCATCTTGGTCTGTTGTGCTCTTCACTTCTACTAACGAAGTTCAGCATGTTCTGGATAATTGGTTGGTTGGTACTGATAAATGCTGGTTTCCTTACTTGAGGAAAAGTATACTAGTTACTTAAATAGTTACTTTGATGAAAAATTGTATTCGTTTTTTTTTTTCGTTATCTAATATATAGAATGACAATAATACTTATTGTATACATTTACAGGGTGTCATCATAGTACTTTGATATTTTTTTATTTAAATAGTGTTTGTTATACTATTAAACTTGTCCGAGTATTGTGGCGCAGTGGGTAAGGCGTGTGTTTTGAGAGTGGAACATAGCTGGATCGAATCATGTAGTGGGAGTTTAGCGCTGAACTCTCATCACTGATTTGGTTCAACTATGTTCATAATCGTAGTAGGTTCCAAACCGGATGGGAAGCATTCTCCTGATGATTATAGCACTGTGGACAATGTGTAGTTTGTTCATTAGTATGCATTACCGATGGACTGCTGCTGTGGTACAGTCTATGTTGTCATTACAATGTTCCCCCCCCCCATCTGGTCCCTGGAGTCTATAAATAAATACCGCCCCCCATTGTGTTGATACGATGAAGACTTGATATCTTAGTAGTCCTAAAAAGCTGGCCAGCTCAGATATCTGTACAACAGGACTACTTTTGCATTTTTTTACCATTTTTTTTTTTATTATTATTATTATTATTTTGAATTCTAGTATTTCATTTAATATTTGATATTTTCAAGTCGGAACAGCACAGATATGATTTATATGCTTATCTGCACTACATATTAAAAGTTTACCCCTTACTTCATATTTTTCATTTAAGTATAAATCCTATGTTATTTATGTTAGAATGTTCATTTTTACATTAAACGTTTTTGATTTTAATTCTTTAAAAGTCCCCCTCATGGTCTCATAGTGTAAAATCATTTTCAAAATTTTTTTACGTATAGTAACCAATCTTTGATATGATTTATATGTTTATCTGCACTACATATTAGTAGTTAGTTAAGATCTTTACAAATATATGTAACTGAAATTAATTTTTCTAATTTGTAATTAAATGTTTGTTTTTCATATAATTAATTAAACTTGTAGTTCTTTCTAATCTAAACCAATTTTTATATTAATTGATTCTATTATTTAATTATTGAAAATTTATTGGAATTTATGGGGTTTGGAGATAATAATAATGCGTCCCTGAATGGGGGACGTGTTAAATATAGAAAAAAATACATAAATTTATAGAATTTTTAAATAATAATGATATTGAATTTGAACAAATAGCTTATAAATATATACAACATTATATAAAATATAAATCAAATCCTCATACATTGCATTTAAAAAAATATTTTTTAATAGAACAATTCTATTAAAAATCTGATGATTCAATATAATTATATTCTAATCATTTTGGAATCGGAATCTTTACCTCCCATACCAAGGCTACATATTTTTATATTTCCTAAATCTTGAACAACACAAATATCATGGAGATATTTGAAATAAAAAGTACCGGTTGTAATTATTAAATCATTAGCTATCTTACAAATTTCGAGCCATGTTGGTGATTCTAGTAATGTAGAAGCATACGGTTTTCCATTTCCAGAAATATTGTTACCATGATCAACAATTAAAATATTTCCTTTAATTGGAATTGCATTTAGATTATATTTCATTATTTTAATATTTTTATTATTATTTTCATAGTATTCATATTTACAAAAATGTACATAACATTTATTATTTAATATAGAGTTTCTTATTTCATTTTGCATTTCATTTTGTTGTAATTTATTAAAATCTTTGATAGTTGTATCCATTGTTTATTATACATTTCAATTCCTTTAACTAAGGTATTCAATTATGATAAATTGATTGGAAATAGTTTTCTGATCATTTTATGTTAAATTTATTTTGTAATCTTTTTAAGTTCTATTTCATTTTGTGTTCTATTTATGATTTAAATTATTTTATGATTTTTTATGTTAATATTTATTTTTGTGTTCTTTTTTGTGATTTATAAAAGTGCGCCAGGAACGGCACTATTATACTACTTATACGCATGCTAAACGCTGAGATCGATCGGTCCGTCTTTTTAATTGGTACTAAGACCAAATTGGCTCCGACGAAATCATTGACCGTCCCACGTCTTGAGCTGAACGCCGCGTTATTATTAGCACGTTGGTTAAATCGCATTAAAAATATATTAGCACCACAACTTGACATCGTCGGTTTACGGGCCTGGTCAGATTCGACTATCGAGCTGTCGTGGTTAACAGTCCCCCACGAGTCATTTAAAGTATATGTATCAAATCGGATACATCAAATCCATCTATTATTACCTAATTGTCCCTGGCAACACATTGTGTCGGCAGAAAATCCCGCGGATAGCGCGTCTCGTGGCGTAACGCCGGCGGCGCTCGCACAGCTGGATTTATATTGGCGCGGCCCCCCGACCGCATATAGCGAGCCGTCGGAGTGGGATAACTGTAGTCTACTGTTGCCTGTGTGTGAAGTATCCGAGTTACGGGTCGTATCGTGTGCTGCGCTTGTCGATGACAGGGTAGAGGAGTGGTTCACACGATTTTCTAATTTTGACCGCATGTTACGTGTGGTTACGTACATGCGCCGCTTCTTACAAGCTTGTCGGCAACGTGTCACTTTAAGGCGGAGTGGGGTGTCACGGCCGTCGGTACCACTGAGTCCGGATCCGATCGGTCCCGCATTTTTACAAAAATTTGAATTAGATAATACCGCGCGCGCGCGCTGGCTGCGGAATCGCAACGCGTAAATTTTTCAAAATTGTTGCGTGAGTTGGCGGCGGGTAGTCGCATATCCTCGAAACCGGTTGCGCGGTTAGCTCCGTTCATAGACTCTGACGGCGTGATCCGCGTAGGCGGACGATGACGACATTCGTTATTAAATTACGATTGCAAACACCCAATACTGCTATCTAAACGGTCGCATTATGCCTTGTTGTTGTGCCGCCGATGGCATTTACTTACGGGCCACGCGGGTCCGCGTGTTTTAACGGCAATGATTGCACGTCAATATTGGGTGATATCCCTTCGGTCAGTTTTACACCGTGTTTTGATAAATTATACCGTATGTGTGAGACTTGATGCGAAACCGACCCACCCGTTTATGGCCGATTTACCGCGCGCACGTATACAACCGCGACGACCGTTCGATCAAGTAGGCGTCGATTATGCGGGCCCGTTACAACTAAAAGAGTCGCGATTACGCAAGTCCCGCATATTTAAAATTTATATCGCTGTCTTTATTTGTTTTACGACCAAGGCAGTGCACTTAGAGGTGGTGACGGAACTATCTACCGACGCCTTTTTAGCTGCTTTCGACCGTTTTGTCGCTCGCCGGGGGTTACTCGGATTGCGGCACAAACTTTGTAGGCACCGATAAAAATTACGCGAATTAATTCAGAGCCCTGTAGGTCAAAGTACCATCGCTAATTGTTGCGCTATGTGTGTTTGGCATTTTAACCCTCCTAGCGCACCGCACTTTGGGGGCTTGTGGGAGGCGGCCGTCCGGTCTACCAAACGCCTATTGGTCCGCGTAATAGGTACACACGTGTTCACGTATGAGGAGTTTACTACCGTGTTGACCCGCATAGAAGCGATATTAAATTCACGCCCTTTGACGCCCGCCTCGACCGATCCACACGACCTGGAATGCCTGACACCGGGACATTTCCTAATTGACCAACCGTTACTCGCCGTGCCGCCGCAATCAGGCCCCGAAGCATCTCGTGCCCTTTCCGATAAGTGGAAACTCATGGACCAGTGCCATCGTGCCTTTTGGCGACGTTGGTCGTCAGAGTACTTGACCACTTTACAAAGTAGGCCCAAGTGGATTGAGGGTGTCCCCAACCTGAAGGTGAATGAGATGGTAGTTGTGATCGACAATCAGAGTCCCCCGCTGTTGTGGCGCCTCGGCCGTGTGATTGAGTTATTACCTGGGGTAGATGGTCACGTTCGAGTCGCCAGGGTTCTAACGCGCGCTGGTATAGTCACGCGCCCGGTAGTAAAACTGGTACAATTACCTACAAAGGTCCAAACCTAACATAATCTCAGCACTGTGTTCCCCGTCGAGGTCCCGCCTCACCCGGGGCGTTCCCACTGTTCTATCACCTCGCTATGTTGTGTCATGTACACATAATTTATTATATATATATAGTGACGGTAGACGGCTGTCTGGGGTTACACAATAAATTATACTATGTTTGTTTTATGTTACTTTATGTGATACTGTGTATTATATTATGTCATTAAATTATTATTATTATTATTTATTTTACTATGACGAACCATATGTTCATTGAATTATAATTTTTTTTCTCTTTCCTCTATTTTGAGTACATATCTATTTATAATTATTTATTAAAGCTGATGGTTGCATTAAAATTAAAAAAAAGTTGGTAAGTGAGTATCGCTCTGCTGTACATTAGGAGATGGGGTGGACCTCGGACTAGGGTAGGTTAAATTTGAATGCAATGATAGGTATCATTGTATACGAAAAACGATTCTGAACGAAGATGATTTGTCAGTTTAGGATATATTATGTTTAAATATTGTCAAATATTCTATTTTGAAACAAATAGTATAGTTTTTATATGTTACTATGGTTACTATGGCCAACATTAGCATTATGAGCGTATGAAATTTAATTTAAATTTTGACATATTTCGTATAAATTCGAACTTTAAACACTTATAAAAAAAAATTGTGACTAACGATTTCGGATTTTTTTTTATCACTTTAAGAACAACTTATAAGAAACCTTGTATTAAATTTTCAAGATTTTCTGGCCACCCAAAAAATTTTTATCGGCATTTGAAGAAAAAAAAACTTAGAAAAGTCGAAAATTTCAATTGTCTATTAGTAGCTTAAAAATGGTCAAAATATTTTGAAAATTTAACTGTAAAGAGATAACCATAATATAAACATTTGGTGAAAATTTCAAGTATTTACAATAATTCGTTTTTGAGTTACAGCAAAATCAAAAAATCGATTTTGTCGAAAAGTGGTTTTTCCGTAAAATTTCCATTTTTCTGTCATTTTTTTTTTGTTTTTCTCGATTTGTTTGAAAACTATTAGAAAATTTTAATTTTGACCCCCCTAAAGTACCAACTAGATTCAATTCCCTATTCAAAGAGGGGCTGAAGTCAAAAATCGGAGCATTATTACTGCTCCAAATGTTGGAGTCAGACACAAAAATAAAAAAAAAACACACATCATAGTAAATGCAATACATTCATCACTTCGTTCAGAATCTAAAAAAAAAAAATGTAAGTCACTGACACGACCTGGGTTAAATTATAAATTCTGTAAATTCTGTTGCGAGCGGCTCCACTTCAGATGTCATCAAGGACATCCGTTCCGGTTCTCCAATCGGTTTTTGTGTGAGATGACTCTCATGGCGGGGAGGATGTTCGATCGCGGAACGGTTTTTCTGGCCACCTATTTTTATATGCTCGGGTTAGCACAGATGTGGTGGAGATAAGATGTCCGGCAAGGAGATAAAGTGTCCGACAAAGCTCCCCTCTCCACTATCCGGTGACAATTCGCCAGCCGGCTTCCGCAAGTCTTCTTTTTTGTCTTTTTCCAACGGTCGAACTGAGCACAACGTCGTGCTCGTTCATCGTCTTTGCGTGTTGCAAGAAAACCTCGTGTGAACACGAGGTGTGATTGATGTCACCTTGTGATCGGGTTGACTCATCCATTCAAGCTTGTCGCTTGACATATATTCAAGAGGATCTACATCATCCGCGGTTGTCGTTCCGCATTGTCACCTTGGCCATCATTGCGGTCGCATTCAGGTCATTTTATACATTTTTTTTATATTTTGCCCACTCGTTGTCAGTGGCCAAATAATTGGCAACTGTCAATATTAGTTTTAGTTGTTGTTGCGACTTTTGTGTTCATATACTTCAAATTTTATTATTATATATTTTTTTATACGCTACGGCAAGTGAGGTTGTTGTACTCATTATTAAATTATATTTATATTTCATATTTTGTTAATGTTTTGGGCGCCCGCATATTATAATAATTTATAATTTATATGTATATATATTATACCAAACGGTCACCGACCGTAATATCTTAATAATTATAATCTTATACTTTTGTGCACTTGTGTGGGTAACCCTTCCCGCTCCCGTCCTCAACATAATTCGCGAGTCGTTGCCGACAACCGCCGTAATCGTAGGATCGGCATCGGCGAAAACAATGGGCGATTGTTATCTTAATAGTCAAACCTACAATGTATTTCCCCCATCATGTATTATATTATTGGTATAGGACATCAGAGCATGTAGCACATTTTAAGGAGGACAATTCCGTGGAAGTAGTACCCAGTAAGTGGGTTACAAAATATAAATGTGCTTGGCCAAACGCAAACACTAAACAATTTATCGGAAGTCAAAGTGACCCTGATTCACAAATGTTTAATTGGTTTAAAGCACGTGCATTGTCGTCAAACATCGGTAAGTAATAAGTATTCGAATATTTGATTTACCTAACGTCTTAGCTCTACTGGAATGTGTTTAATTTTGAAATAATATTGTATTAGTTAGGTATTAGGTATCTATATTATAATAAATTATTTATTTAAATTTTTAAAAATAAAAAATATAATTATTTCAACTATACATTTTGTTTTAAGAATCATCTTCTGAAGCACATAAAAAATGCAAAAAAGCTATTTTTACTTCAGATTTATCATCCTCCGAAAAAGACACATGACTTCAACGGAAATTAAATAGTAACAAATTTATAAATCATGGTAAATCATGTATTACTTATAAATAATTATCTATATAATATGTAGGTAATCAACTAGTTATATTACCTATACAATTATAATTAAAACCTATATGTTCATTGTTCAGGTGATGATTCAGACGATTCATATAATGGAAATTATAATGAGATGCCGAATTACGAGTCTGGTAAGTAGTAAAGAAAACTTGTTAATTTGATAATTACATTTATTCTTGTAACTTAAACTACCTCACTTATTAATGTTTTTAGATAATAATGATGAAAGACTAATTATCTGCAAGTGACCAATTAAAAAGAAAAGTATATTTTCAAATTGTATTATTATTATTATTTAATATATTTTCAATTTACATACTTTTTTAATACTCATTAATGCCTATTTTATGTGTTAAACACTGTGTAGATTATAAAAAGAAAATATATTATTTATTTTTGCTGTTAAAACTTTTTTCCAGTCAGAAAATCTCAATATGTATCAGTTACAAAAAAAATATTGTCTCCTAAGCATCCCTTTGATAGTCTAAAATCTCCAAAAAAATAATCAACATCTCAAAAATGTATGTTATATTTTTAATTTATAAGTAATTACAACATTCATTTTGTATAAAATGTAATTATTTTGAAATAGTTTCTTCACTATATAAATATGTGCAAGATACAATATTGTCGTCTCCTAAGCTGCAAGACTATGTAGATATTGTGTCACCTAAAAAAACATTATTACAAAAATGTAAGGCAGCTCTCCCACTAGCGCGACGCGATTGACGCGACGCAACTTAATAAAAAACCATGAAACTGTCGTACGCGACGAGTTTCGCGTAGAATCGCTCATTCACGCGATCGAAGTCGCATCAACAATATTGTGCTACTGTATTATTTTTCAGTTCGTATATTTAAACAGTATATAACAGTTCGTCACCAGCATCATCCGTGTACCTATTGAAAATGGAATCGGATAGTTCAGATGATAGTGTGATAGTAATGTGGTCTTATTTAAAAAGTAAAAAAAAAAAACGTAAATTTTGGATTCATCCCTACTTAGCAAATAATATCAACAGAAATGCGTATGTTGCTTCGAGAGAACTATTATTACATCCAGAACGTTTTCAGTCATTCTACAGAATGAGTAAAGAAAGTTTTTCAGAACTTTTCAATTTGCTTGAACCGGCCATCAGCCGAAAAGATACTATACTCATTTTAGAAAATGTGTCGGTGTCGAAGAAAGACTTCTAATCACAATAAGGTATGTATCGAATACTCGTATATTCACGCGTTACGATTGTTATGAAATAATAATTTAGATTTATATGGATAATTTATGTGGTTGGCCAAGTTCATGATTCATGGACATTAAAATATGTACCAAAAATCGTTGCATTAAAATAACAATGCATTAAAAATAAGGAAAAATACGCTATAAATACAAAAATCACAGAATAGGCACACAAACTCATATGAATAATTGAATAAATATCGTTGACTTTCATTCAAATCATTGACACACCTTATATAATAATAATAGAGAAACTTACACTGTACGTTGTAATAAATAAATATTGTAAGCATCAAATATTGTGCATAAACCTGTTAGAAAATCATATGGTATAAATGGACTATGTCATCTAAAAACAATAAACAAAATAAGTAAGTAAGATAAAATTTTTAATTTTTAATGCTTCAAGAAAATTTAAAAATAATTTTTGACATAAAATTGTTTATTAAAAAAATTTAGATTTTAAATGTTATAGAAAATGTATAAATATACGTCTTATTTAAAAAAAAAACAGAAATGCAATACATATACATATATATATATATATATATATTATTTTTTTGTAAGATATTCTTGCATATCGATTGGTATACAAGACGTGTTTGGATTGATCTGCACTTGTTCAATGTTACTCAAATTCAGCACTCTTTGGTACTCTTGTAATGTTTGTGTATGTTCTAAGTTATTTGAATTTTGTATGTACATGGGTGAAGATAAAACTGAACTAGATTCAGAACCGTATGATGATATACTTGGCGAATAGACAGAATAGTTTTGTGAATGAGTTGAATGGTTTGAAATAGGTCGAATAGGTTGGAAATAGTCATCTACTCTGGTACTTGATTCTCCCAAAATATCATCTATTGTATCTAACATTTTACGTTTGAATTTCCTCATTTGGATGTCGGTCATTTGATGTATTTCAGGTAACATACTTAACAGAAACTGTTTTCTTGGATCATCTTCTTTTTTGGAATTTTGTTTTTTAGTATTAATATAATCAATAAAACATTGATCTGCAGCATCTGAAGTGTTTGTCTTTTTTTTCTTAACTTTTGGAGTAAATACTTGTTCGTTACTTGATTTAGTCATGTTGAAACTTTCTGCAGTCGATTCAAATTCATTTTCTTCGGTGTTTTCAACTTCATCAGTTTCGTTAACTTCATCGTCCATCACATTCGGAGGGGAAGGAAGATTTCCCGTACTATCTACACTTCTGATTCCTTTAATATACGGTAAAATAAATTGCATATGTTCATTCATATAGTATACTTTACAATCTTTTCTTCCGGAACCACTTGGTGGTTTTTGTCTCCTTACAAACACTGTACGAAGGTTCCTCCATTTTTCTTTGCAGTTTTCCGCTATAAGGAATTTATATGGTAATTAATATTTATATCATAATTAGAGCTCTAAAATGTCATGAAATTAATTTTACAATGAATAATAATAATATTTTTATACAAATCATAATATTAAAAAAAAAATGATTTTCAGATATTTGGCTACAGGTTGTAATTTTAGTGCCTTGGCATTTTATTTTGCGAGAGGTAATAACACAGTCAGTAAAATCGTTGCTGACACAACAAAAAATATATGGGAATGTTTAAAAGATCTATACATGCCAGTACCAACTGCTGAAAAATGGAAAACAATAGCTGACAGATTTCAAGATCTGTGGAATCTCCCTAACTGTATAGGTGCATAAACAGTTTTAATATAATATAATATAATAAAAAAAAATGGCTATATTATGATGTACTATAATATTGACCACAAACCATTTAAATATGTATACAAATAACAAATGTCAAATAAGCATCTAAAAGTATATTAAGACTAAAAATAACATTTTTGTTTAATTATTTATAGGTGCTATAGATGGGAAGCACATCAGAATACAAAAGATTCCGAAATCTGGTTCATCTAATTTTAACTATAAATCGTACCATTCGCTGGTACTTATGGCGAGTTGTGATGCAGATGGTATATTTACAACAATTGATGTTGGTCAGGCAGGGAGAAATAGTGACGGTGGAGTTTTTAGAGCTTGTCGTTTAGGCCGATGGTTAGATATAAATGGTCTTGATATACCAACAGGCATCAAATTACCTCACGACCAAGGGAATATACAAATGTTTCCATACTATTTTGTCGCGGATGAAGCATTTCCTCTTAAGTCCTATTTGATGAGGCCTTATCCAAGAAGAGTACTTGATAACAAAAAGAGAATTTTTAATTATAGATTAAGTAGAGGAAGAAAAACAATCGAATGTGCTTTTGGGATGATGGCTAGTAAATTTAAGGTACTAAGTACACCAATTTTATGTTTAAATGAAGAAACAATACGCAGTATTATACGATGTATGTGTGTATTACATAATTTTATTCGGATTAGAGAAGGTAGAGCTTATCAACCGCAGTACCATAAGGAAACTGAAATGAATATGAATATTGGAATGAATTTGGAATTAGAAAATGAAAACAACAATTTACCAACCAGAAATTCGGCATCCGGACTTAGAGATTATCTGTCTAACTACTTCATACAACCACAATCTGCATTACCTTGGCAATGGAATTATTGTACATCGTAAAATAATAGTATTTATCTTATATAATATTTTTTTTTTTGATAATGAATATTATGTTAGGTCAGTTTATATTACTTATTAATTAATATTAAATTACTATTGTAGATTATTTTTACTTGATATTTAATACTTACTACATCATACTATATATTTACTTAATACTTATTAATTGTTATTATATTATTAAATTACTATTGTAGATTATTTTATTCAATGATTAATAAACGTACTTTTGTCCTTTAACGATTTTGCCACACTTTCCCATGCCAAATCTGTTACATCTCGTTTTGAATAGTCGGATAACTTATAATTGTACAGACAAGGGTGTTTTTCAATTTCTTCCACAAGTTTAATGTTATAAACGGGATCGTCTTTTTTGGCCATATTTACCAAAATCGCAGACGACCGTTGCAATGAAACTGAACATGTTCAGTCGTGCGCGAATTTTTTACGTCGCAGTCGCTGCAACAATAGTCGCGTTGCGTGTATGGGAGAAGTACTATTTATAAACATTGGAAACACGGACGCGATAAGAATCGCCAGTTTCGTCAGTTGCGTCGCGTCAATCGCGTCGCGCTAGTGGGAGAGCTGCATAAGTAATAGATTTTAATAATTTTGGTTAACCACTTCACATTTGTATTGTATTATTGCCAGCTATTTCGTACGCAACAACTATAGATGAAATTACACCAATTAAGAAAACTCCAACTAAAATAAGTTTTAATGTCTATTCTCCAAGCATATTAATGTCATCTCAAAAACGTAATTATACCTAAGATTATTATAATTTATTACTATTTGAATTAATAATTTAAAATTGTTAATTGTATATTTTTAAAGGTAATGAAAGAAGCAATTATTTAAGACAAAAGAAAACGGCATACATTCAGCTTCTAGTTTGTTTTTTATGCTTATATTTTTTTATTTTTACTAAGTCATCATTAATCAGTGGCGGTTCGTGGGGTCACCAGATATACCCTCTTCCTTCCTAATTACTGATTATTTTAAAATTACTATTATAATATATTTATTTAATATAATATACTTATATCCTATAACTAATTAATAAAAACTAAATAATTATAGTCTTATATCACATAATAAATAAAAATTAAATAGTGTTTTAATACTAAATATTATGCTTTATTATTTTCTTATTTGAATATAATTACTTGGGAAAAAATATTACAATAAAATTGAAACCATTTGATGTTTTAAAATAAAAATATAATTTAAGCACAATCCATTTGTGTACAATATCGGAAGCGCGTAAAATTTCCGAAAATATTTCGTCCGAACAGTATTTTTGCCGAAAAATATATTTTGAGAAAAGTATTTTGTTAGAACTATATTTGATACGAAAAATATAATTCCAGAAGCATATTTTAGCCGAAAAATATTATCATCGAAAATAATAAAGCAGAAAATATTTCATCCGAACCGTAAAGTATCCGAAAAATATAGTTTACGAAAGTATCCGAAAAATATAGTTTATGAAAATATAAATCGAGAAAAATATTTTTGTCGAAAATATACCATCCGAACCGATTATATGACGGTTACCTTGTGGTTACATTGTGACCAAATTGAGGTGGTGTTGCATAGCAAGTCGAGGGATATTTTCGATTTGCGGAGCGTAGCGACGAGTGCCGCTAGCACGGCATCACTATAAATTATTTCATATTGGTCACACTGCTGGATCTCTGGTATAAAGTGACCTGATGCTGGTAAACACTTGTGGTATATAAAAATATATTTTTCGACAAACCCGTTTCGATTAAAATACGTTTCTATTTTTATTTTTTATTTTTAATCTAGAATTTATACAATCTATACTACAAATAAAAAGTACAATAAGCATAATGTATGTTTTTAAATTAATTGCAATAGCTTGAATGTCTTGAGAGAAGAACAGTCCAGTGACGATACTTCGACTTGAATTTACATTATTTAGGTGTATTCATATTACGTTTGGTTTATAAGGTCACGGGGCCATTGTCGTTTAAGTCTTCTGGTGGGATTTCCTGGGATGGAAATGGATAATAGCTTTTTTATATGGGGATTAGGGTGATTTTGAAGGCGATTCCTAAATTTTGCGTAGTATAGCTTGGCTGTATCAATGACTTTAGGAATGTGAAGATCTGTATGAAGTGTGTGGTTTGAAATATAAGGAGGAGCATTGGTTATGAGTCGGAGGATTTTTGATTGAAACACTTGTATTTTTTTTGTATTTGATATTTTTTCCGTGCCCCAGAGTTGTATACCATAGAGCCAGATAGGCTTAAGAAGATTATATATATGAATTTTGGTTTTGAGGGATAATTTTGAGTATTTACCGAGAATAGGTCTGAGAGAGTAGAGTCGTTGATTTAATTTTAATTTTGTTGTGTGTATGTGTTTAGCCCATGTTAGACGTTTGTCGAAGGTTAGACCTAGATATTTGGCTGTGTCGAAGTTTGGTATTGGTTTGCCGTTTATATGTACCGGAGGAGGTTGTCTGTGGCGAAGAGCAAAGGTGGTGTGTACAGATTTGTTTTCATTAATTTTGACGCGCCAGAGGGAGTACCAGTGTGATAGGTCATTTAAGTGTCTTTGGAGAGTAGTTGAAACCATGTCAGAATCGGTGTGGGTGGCATATATTGCTTTGTCGTCGGCATATTCAGCTATTTGAGTATTCGGATTGGTGGGTTGGTCTGCAGAGTATAAATTAAAAAGAGTTGGAGAAACTACAGCGCCTTGAGGAACACCAGCTTTTATTGGGGATATACTGGAGTATTCGGTTCCTGATCTGACAAAGAAGTGACGTTCGTTGAGGTATGATTTAAAAAAAAGGTTATTACCTTATATATTGATGGGGGTAGGAACGATTTTAGTTTATAAAGAAGACCGGGATGCCAGACCTTGTCGAAGGCCTGTGCAACATCAAGAAATACTGCAGAAGTGTACACTTTCTTTTCCAGAGAATAGGCAATAGTATCGGCTAGTCGGTATATTTGATGGATGGTTGAGTGATGTTCTCTAAATCCAAATTGCGTGTCAGGAATTAGTTTCTTTTCTTTGATGATTGGGTAGATTCTGTTTAGTATGAGTTTTTCTAAAAGTTTTGCAAAGAAAGGTAACAAACTAATTGGCCTATATGAGGAGGGGTTATCTATTGGTTTATTTGGTTTAGGGAAGAGAATAATTGTGGCAAGTTTCCATTAAATCGGGAAATATGAGAGTCGGAGTATTGCGTTAAAAATATGAGTGATGTGTACTATAGCTTTGTTTGGAAGTCTGCGGGCTATTTCGGCTGTTATCAAATCATGACCATGTGATTTACCAAGAGGAAATTTTTGTATGAATGGTTTTATCCCATTTGGAGTGAATGGTTTGGGTGGAAGTGTCATTGGGAGTGAGCTATCTAGAAAATTGCGTACTTTGTTTTCTATGGAAGGAATGGTGGAATCGTTTGGGTTAAAGACTTGGGAGAGGTGATGTCTGTGTACTTCTGCTTTCTCTTTATCGTTTATAGCAAGACTGCCGTCTATTTTTTTGATTGGTAATGACATTGTTTTGATTTTTTAGATTTTTCTAGTGGTTTTCCACAGAGAGCCATCTTTTTCGGTTAAGAGGCTAGTTTGTTTGGCGAAGTCTTCTGAACGTTGTTTCGCCATTTGTCGTTGGAGTAATGTGCATAGGTGATTATAATTAGTTTTATCGGTGGGATATTTTGTTCTCTGCCAGGTTGTTCTGGCACGACGTTTTTGGACAATAAGAGATCTTAAATAGGTAGGCAAAGAGAGATTACTTTGATTGTAATTATTTATTATTTTTGGTTTACAAGAGGACCATGCTGCATTTTGTATTGTTGATGTTAGACATTGTACTGATTCCTCAAGTTGGTTTGGAGATTTTAAACTAACGTTCAGGTTAATGTCATTTGTAAGAATCGATTGGAATTTTTCCCAGTTAATTATTCCATTGATTAATGATGGATTCATTGATCTTTTTGAGGAGAGGTGTCGAGGGTGAGAAGTACTAGCGAGTGGTCTGAGTGAGGATTCGTTAGATTATCTATGATGGTGTTAAATCGGTTCGGTATTTTAGAGACGAATACGTCAAGGATATCTGGTCGCTTTCGGGGTGATGTAGGCCAATATGTGGGGTCTTGGGGTGAAATGATTAAGTAGTTTTTTGTAGTTATAACTTGTCTTAGAGAGTTACCTCTTGGTGAGTTTGAGTGACATCCCCATTGGGTGTGTTTGGCATTGAGGTCGCCACCAACAATAAAGTAATTTCCAAGAGAGTTAAAAAATTGCTCAAATAGTAATGTGGAAATGATTTGGTTAGGGGGACAGTATGTTGCCGAGATGGAGATAGGAGAATGGTCTAGAGTAATTTGTATGGTAAAATATTGTATGTGGGGTTCGCTAATTTGAGAGACATTATGAAAGAGAATTGTAGATCTAATGATTATCGCGGCTCCTCCGTGTGCGGTACCGTCTGGGTGATTTGATCTCAGTATTGTGTAGTCGGGTATGTGTATTTTTGTTCTGTTAGTGAGGTGTGTTTCAGATAATAGAGCGATATCTATACGTTTTTCATGAAGTACAAGTGAGAGTTCGGCTATATGATTATGAATACCGTTGGCATTCCAAAGGAGTATGAGCAATGATTTGGAGGTTTGGGTATTATTTGTCATTTTGGGCTGCAAGTTTGGCAAGGACTGTTGTAAGAAGAGAGAGCAGTGGATTTATGATAGCTTGGAAGTCATTGATAAATTTAGATAATAAGGTACCTGTGTCTAATTGATTACTGTTGTTAGATTTTGGAGGTTCCTGATTCGAAGTTACATTTGCATAAGTTCTTTTTTGAGAGGGCGAGGGATTGGATTCAGTCGAAGAAGTCTTCACTGTGGTTTTTGGATTGGACTGGTTGTTGATTGAAGTTGATTGGATGGTTCTTGAGTTTGGGTTGCGACGTCTTTGAAGCTCCTTGTGAATTTGGCATTCTTCATAGTTTGCAGGGTGTTCGCCCTGACATAGCGCGCATTTGGCGGGTAGATTTCGAGCTTTTAAACATTCTGAGGTGATGTGATGTTCAGCACACCGAACGCATCTTGGTGTATGTGCACAGTACGTTTTTGTATGACCGTATTCCTGGCAGTTCTGACATTGTACTAGGTCACGTTTTTTATATGGTTCTTCTATTTTTACCTTAGTATGAAGTATGTGGTTTATATGGAAGATGTCTTTATTTAACTCTGAAGGTTCGAGATCAACAAAGAATATTGGAAGATTTAATTTTGTTGTTTTATGTAGGTCATTTGTGATTTGACGTACTTGAAAACCAATTTCTTCAAAAGCTGTTCTAATTTCTGCTGTGTTCGTTGTTGGGTGAAGGTTTCTTATGACTATCCGGTAGGCTTTGTCTTCTTGCATTTGATAGGTGTGGAATTCGGCTTCTGCTCCTTGTAAGAAATGGATGATTGCTCGGTAGGTTTCTGGGTTTTTTGTTAGGATTTTGAGGTTGTTAATGCTTGACTTAAATGTGAAGTTTTCAGGACCCACAAGGTCTATGAGTTCCGAGCGTAGGCTTACAAAGTCTTTAATTCCTTTTACTATTATAGGAGGGGGTAAATTTGTACTTTTTACCTGTGAAGTGTGCGCTTCAGGGTTGCTTACATCAGGATCTGGATTTGGTGTTATTGTGTCAACTTCGATTGTATCAGTTTGCGATAGAACATCAAATCGATTTCTAGAAATAAATAGCTTTTTGTGTCTGTTGGTATTTTGGGTTGGAGAGCTTGGTTCTGAGAAACTTGAGCGGTTTCTTTTCTCGGCTTGATGTGTCCAGCCATCATTATTTGGACTATTTAAATTATTTTGTGTGGGTGAATGGCTCACGTTGGGATTATTTGTCGATATGTTTAGGCGAGCGTCCTGTATAATGGTTTTATTATTTGTATTATTATTATTAATATTTTTATTTTTAATATTAGTTTTAGTTTTTGCATTCGGCAATTGTGGCATGTTTATCACGGAGACAAAGGTCACGCACCGCTACGCGACGTACGCGATAACGGCGGCCGTGCGGCGTTTGCGATAACGCGATGGCTGTACGGTAATTAAGACACTGGAAATTTACGAACGAACTTGATTAACTTATATAACAGAATTACTAAGGTAATATATTAATATATTACATTTGTATTATGTATATGTATATATGTATATATATGTATAGCTACATAATATAATATAAACATATATAAATTTGGAAAAATTTGAACGTCTATGATCGAGATCACAGCGGTAACGGAGCGACGGAGAGGCGTGCGTTAGGTACGGCTGCTCGCGTGATACTATACGTTTCTATTAAAATATTTTTCGGATAAAATCCGTTTCGGAAAAAATATTTTCGGTTAATTAATTATTGGCTTACTTATTTTCGTGTATATTATTTTCGGATAAATTACGGTTCGGTTGAAATATTTTTCCACTAAAATAATTTTCGGATACTATATTTTTCGTAAATACCTATATTTTTGGACAAAATAATTTCGAAAGAAATATTTTCGGATATATTATAGGTCACCACAGTATCTACTGCCATGTAATTTATGCTGACACTGGCAGACAATTTTGTACGGTAGATCAAGGCTCTACGAATTTGTGCTTTCTATGCACGAACAATTATTAAAAATTGTAAATTTTTCACTTGAAACTTTGCATCTGATAGCATTTTCCTTCAATTATACCTAATCTAATAGTCAGATACCAACTAGTATACTAGTTATTATAAAATAACAATTATTAATTATATGATTAAAATGATTTTAATAATAGTTATAATTATTAGATATTTATGATTAATTTGATTTAAGTTTATATGTAAAATATTGGGTATTATGTGTCCATGTGCCCTTTAGCCCATGCAGCCACCACTTTCATTAACATAGTATAACTTATGATTTATGAACTATTAGTAAGATTTTAAGTTGAATAAATAAATAACTAAGTTTAATAAATATGTATTCTTATACAAATATCATTAACGCAATATCATTAATTGTTTAATTTTTTTTAGGTATGAAAACGTCATCTATGATTTCTAGTAACACAAGCAAACAAAAGTTTTTAACAGGTATTTTTAAAATAATTAAAAGAATATTTTAAATTAAACTATTAGTTAATTTAGTATTTATTAATTGTATATGGATATATTTTAATTTCACGAAAACATCAGTAATTTATTTTACCTTTTTGATTTATTATTTTATATTTAAATTGAATTAGGTACCATTTAAAAAATAAATTTAACTAATTATGTATTTGACATTTGTAATATAATAATATTAAATCTGATTCATAAATTATATAATGATCACAGATGATCAATTTAAAGATATGGTATCCCATAATTTAAAAATTATAAAACATGGCATCAGAAATTTAAATAAAAAACTTGATTTGATAATTGAAAGAAACAATAAATTTTCACAAAACTCTGACAATAATCTACATGAAGATCCCACATAGCATTTTTCAATGTTAAAACTTCTATAAACGCTGAAGTTGAGTTGAATTTGAAAGGTTCGAATAATAATATTCAATAATACTATATGAAGTGTTTATTTTTAAACGCTTAGATTAAAGTAAATTCTTAGTGCTATATAAACACTTGATTTAGGTTAGATTTTAAATATTAAAAAATTAATTTGTATTAAATGTTGAATAAAGTTACAATGGCTAACATTTAAATGAATTTTGTGTTACAAACAAATTGACAATTAATACAATATTACAGATATCTTACAGTATATGTTAAAAAAAAGAAAAATAGGTATACACTCTAAAAATGTTAAATAATGTGTTCGACTATTAGTTACGAATCCGCATTGAAGCAGATTCGCATCCAGAGAGAACCACGTGGAGGTTGTCGAACTATCTCTCCTCAGTGAACAGTCGGGAGCAGCTACATAACTGTAGAAATAACCCAATTACCCAACTGTCCATTAAGTACCTAAGAATGTACGGATCCCTAAGGATTAGGTACTTCAAGTGGCCAACGCCCGTGGATCATAAGACCCATGATCGGTATACAACATTGTTGTATATAAACAGGGTGATTTTTTTATCGAAGAACACTCATTATTTCAAAAAGTATTAACTTTTTTCAATTTTTTTTTTTCAAATTTTTTAGTTTTATGCTTTTCTAAAACTATGTAAAATTTTTATTTTTTTCACTTAAATATTTAATAGTGAAATCACTATCAACCATAATAATAAAATATGATAAACAAAATACAAGATTTTTTGGGGCCCCCTAAAAATATTACAACAATGGGGCCTGGGGCAAAATGGTCCCATTGCCCTCCCCCTCTGAACGGCCCGCATTTTAACATACTGCACCATGTTATGGACCCGGTATCAATTTGATGCTTCTGATTGGCCTATTTTAATTTGCCGCCTAAAAGTTCACAATCATAATTAATAATCTTATCAATTTTATATCGACTTTAAATTATAATTTATAATACTATATACTTAAAGAGTGCTGAGTTAGTTATTATATTATATTACTCATTTTTCCCATAATGTATCCTCAAAGCTTTAATAATGAAACTGTCTCTGGGGATAGAAATTATATTAAGGAAGTTAGGAGTAACTTACAGAATATGGAAGACATAGATAAATGGATATCAGAATACCAAGAAATAACTAATACTAAATGGAATGTTCGGAGATCATTACCAAATGGTGAAAAAATTGTAGCATCGTAGGTGTTATTTACTTAATATACATAATGAATTAATAAACAGATTAACATTTTTATTGGAACATATTCAACAAATTAACAGTAGTAGTATAACTAAATGGGTACATTTCATTAAAAACAAGTTATAGCAACATAATAACACTATTAACTTTATAACTAGGTATATATTGATTTATCATATATGAAAATGAAATCGTATCTGGCATAATATTAATATACTAATATTTAATTTCTTAAATTTTATTAATATTTTGATTAAAAAAAAATTTTTTTGGTAGCAATAAACTTGTGCATCCTTAAATTGAATATTAACAATTTTTATGAGATAAAACATTTAAATTTTATTTGAAACACAAATATTTAAATGGTTTTTTAATTCATAATATTATATTATAATATAATATATAAATATGTTATTATGAATGATGGTTATATGAATATTAATATGAAACTATATTATTACCTAAACCTACATAAAATGTATATTTAGTTATATATAATCAATAGTAAGTATATAACTTATAAGTTGGATCATCATTTAAATGCATTAAACAGTTCTTTAGTAAGCAAACTCTTAAATTTAATTAATATTTTGATTCAAAAAAAATTTTCTGGTAGCAATAAACTTGTGTAGCATCCTTCAAATGAATATTAATATTTTTTATGAGATAAAACATTTTAAATTTTATTTGAAACACAAATATTTAAATTACTTTGAAATTGTATATTTTTTAATTTAATATATTATTCTGTACAGGTATCTAATTGTAAATTGAATATAAAACTACCACAAGTTATCAGCTTATCGAAGGGCTGTAAATATTTGCAAATAAATATATTATTATTGTTCAGGCACGCCCACAGAGAAGTAGCTCACTAGGTGCAAAATACTTTTAGTATCAATATAAAACGTGGGGGGCTTTGCCCCCCACACCCCCCAACACTATATCTCTATACACCAATAATAATAAATGAACAAAATATATTTAAAACAAAACTTATTTATTTTTTTGTTTTAGTAAATATGTATTTTTTTATTTAAATTCTACATTATTATTCATTGAAAAGCAATTCCAATCGCCGAGAACTCAATCCAAACTTTTCAATAATACCTTCTAGTTGCTGGTCAAAAAACTCCTTATTCTCATATCTTTGTCGATGAATATTAATCAGACCTAAACTACTTAACCTTTCATTTCCAATTCTGTTTCTCAACCATGTTTTTAAACGACGTAAAGTGCTAAAAATATAATGACATATTATTTTGAAAGAATAATATACTTAATAAAAAAATAAGAAATATAATATAGAAAATATTACCTAAAAGATCTTTCCACTGAACATGAAGTTGCAGGTAAAGTTATCGCAATTCGTATAGCCATGCATACAGCTGGGTAAAATGTTTCGTAATCAAGAATATCAATCAGTTTCATGTCATTTTCGAGTGGTTTATCTTGCCATAATTCATACCACGATAAGGCTTGTTCTTCAAAATTTTCTAGAAGTGATCCATAAACTTGACTGATAACTTTAAGTGTCTTCATGAATGTTTGTCGATTCATATACTTAATTTTTTTGGGATGTAAGTCGAATAATGCAAATATTTTCAGTTTTTCATCAGAAAATCTATCTTTTATAGAAGTAATAATTGATTCAATGTATGGAATAAATAAAGACTGTCTAAAATAGTCCTGTACATTATTAGTCGGATAATTTTCACGGTGTGTCTGTCGAGCGTTTCGTCGAGGTAAAGTCAGTTCCAGATTTATTTTGGATGCAATTTCTACTGATTTTTCAAATATTACACTAAATTGAGTCTCACAATCATCACGATCTTTTTGTAACATAGATAAGAGGTCTTGAACATGTCTAGTAGCTTGTTGCAAATCAACATCAATGCCTTGTAGTACTGTTGAAATAATTTCAAATTTTGCAGAATATTTCGATATTATTGATAGTATAACTACAAAAGTGGGAGTAGTTATCGCAGATAAAAGTTCGTAGCTACGCTGTTTTGTTTTACTATTGAAATTATTTGATTTAAATATTTCTTCTAAGCCTTCTACAATTGTTACAAACCGTTCATTAAATTGTCTGACACTTTTATGTTTTTCCACAAATCGTGTTTCACATAATTTAGTTAAAACACTACCTTCAATGATATTTTTGCGAAGAGCACTATCTCTAAAAAATGTGATTGTTTCTTTGATTTTTCCAATACAGTTTCTAACTTCTGTCACAGTGTTTAAATCATTTATAACCAAATTTAAACGATGGCTTGCACAATGAAAAAAATGAGCCATTGGGTACAAGTCATTAATTCGTTTTTGTACTCCTGATATGTGCCCTGCCATTGTTGCACATCCATCAAAACCTTGACCAACACATTTATTCATATCAATGTCAATATTACTACATGTCTCTAAAATTATTTTTGTAATAAATTTGGCATCAAATTCAAGTAGAGGGAAAAATCCTAAAAATTCTTCATGAACCAATTTATCCTTCAAGTACCTTACACATATTGATAGTTGCTCAACACCACTAATATCCGCTGTTTCATCAGCTATAATTGAAAAACAAAAAGCTTGTCTAACTTCATTGGTAATAACTGTCCTTAATGTAGATGATGCACATTCTATCAGTTCATTTTGTACACGGTGAGATATATATAAGGCATTTTTAGAAGATTTTTCTAAATGACTTTTTAAAACTAAATCACCAGCGTTAATCCTGAATTCTAGTAGATTATTAAATACAGCAGTATTATCATTATCTCCACGAATAGGTAAGTTATGTAATGCACAGAATAAAAGTGATGTTACAATTGGTTTTAATTTATTTCTATTTTCAGTTATTTTGTTTCTATAATGAGAATCTAATATCTGATCAATACCACTATTACTTTTCATCATGTCCATAAAATCTTTAGACCGTATACAAGATTCAATATGCCAATCATTTTTTTCATGTTGTTTAGCTTTTTCAAGAAATTTATGAAAATGCACAAATGGAGTGTTTATGAAAGATCTTTGATATGATCCATGTTTAACATGTGCTCGGAAAAGAACACAATGAATACATAAAGCTCCTTTTAATACTTTTGAGTACACTAACCAAGGAAATTGAGAAAACCATTTAAACAAAAATGGACGTTTTTCAATAAGTACATCATTTTTAAAATTGTAATATTTACTTGGCATCCATGGTGTTTTTACAGCTTCAAACTTTTTATCATCAGGTATTTTGAAGTATGTTTCTATAAAATTGCCTACATCATTTTCATTGTTTTCAAAGATATTAGTGACATTGTTTTTTTCTTCTGCATCAATTAATCTGGATGAGCATGCTAACTATAAACAAAAAATTCAAATTTAATTATTTATAAAGTAAATAAATTAACTATAAAAATATCAGTATAATATTTATTTCTAAATATAGTAATAATACAATTAACCTAAAATAGAATAATAAAATAATTTAATTTTCTAGAATTTAATATACCCAAGTCTTATTATCATAAATATAATATTTCTAATTAAAAAAACTATAATATTTATATAATTTTTACCTCTGCAATATTATCTTTTATTGCTACTAATTGTTGAGATTCCGTGCTATCTTCAGCATCTTCCTAAGTAAATTGAAATTATAGATAATTCTTAAAATTATAAAAATTCATAATTTATATTTATTACCTAATAATTGGATACTTTAATACTTAGCTACATAGTAAAAATTAAAAATTATATATATAAATACAAAAATTGATCAGACTAATCTACTAATAAAAAATCGGAATACAAGTTGTGTTACATTAACATAATATACACTAACTACAAATTTAAGTAAATAATATAATTAATATAAAATAATAGTACTAACCAATAGTAGTATTAAGTAAAAAAAATACTTATAAATTATAATATAATATTATTTAGGTATATACATTTATTTTAACCACTTACTTTTCTATCTTGAATTTTTGTTTTTTTATTGATTTGGACAAAAAAATTGGTAATAGTTTGTGAATTCCGTTTGTTAGAAGACATAATTTTAAAATTAAAAGTTTAATAAATAATAACTCGTAATAATAAATAAATACCACAATTTTACATGATTCTTCAAATGTAATATTGTGATGTTAACGTTAGTAAAATTAAAAACCAAGTGAACAATAAGTCAATAATATTAAAGACTATTATAATTCATAATATAATATGCAGTTTACAGAAACACAATACATACCCATAATAATAACCACAGATAAAGAAATTAATAATAATATCATTACAGTGACTAAAATGAGTGTATTTATAGACACATGCAGCGTGGAATTGTCATTCTTTCGTGACTGTACCGCAAACGTCAGTACAGACGACACGCGACGGTTCTCAAAATAGAAATTTAATATTTAATAATATATTGGCATAATCAAGGTCCATGGACATAAATTATAAAATAATAGAGAAGGAATTTTTACTTTTTTTATTTATTTGAAAAATTCAATTTTAATAAAATTCTCAGGTGGTGCATTTGCACCACCTGCCCCCCCCCCCCTCCGGGCGTGCCTGTTATTGTTATAGAGTAATGTAGTATAAACTAACATATTATTAGCAACCTAATATTCAACTTATGTATTTATTAAAAATATCAATGAAAGAATAATCTATTACTGTTATAGATAAATATAATCATTATATTTATTGACATTTGTATTTGATATTGTTATTAATTATAAATTTTATGTAGAATATACAATTTATTTATTTAATATACTTAAGTAGGTACCTACCTAATAATAATGTGTTATTTTATTATTTTATTAATTATTAATAACCATACTTTTATTTTTTTTAAATTAAAATAAAAATATGGATAAATTTTAATTAAATTAGAAAATATTTTTAAGTAATGCATCAACAACCTATAAGTATATTACAATTTTAAATGAACTTAATTTATTTCAGTAAAGTGTATATTTGTCATCATAGTAGTTACAGAAAAGTAGCTAATAATGATAATAAAAAAGGTTTATCTAAAAATTCAGATTGCTCTGCTTCTATTTCCATCACAATAAAAAAGAACACAGCTTCTACTAGAAAAAAAGACTCATTTATAAAGGTAGAAATCAAATTACATAATTATACATTTTGAAAATAACATTTATATCTTATTTTAGTATTAAAAATAAAATATCTATAGTATTATATTTTATCTATCATATATTTATTGCAGAGAGGATTGTTTGCTTGTATTAAATTAAATGAAAATCACAATCATACACTTGATACTGCAGCAACACTAAGATTTTTACCTGCAGATCAAACAATTAAATTAAAATTTGAGGATTTATTTAGTGATGGAATGAGTATAACTGAAGCTAAAAAACACCATGAAAAATCTTTAGAATTAGAAGATAATTTCTCACTGAAAGATTTGGCTAACGGATTTAAAAATCCTACTTATCGGACAGTTCAAAATTGGCATGATAAATGGAGGTTAAAGAATTTGGGACCAAGAACTGGTCAAGCTTTAGTTGAGGTACCTATAGATAAGTCATGTATCTACTACAAAGTTTAGACTATAAGTAATAGGTATTATATAAAAGGGATATCTACAACAAAGGTATTTAAAGGAAGATTACACACACTTATTGCATAGTAGGTATAAACAAAATTGGGAATTTAGTAGGTAAGCAGGAGTCATGTACCGTCAATCAGGGTGACTTGGAACGATTTTGACCTTTTAACTACTGTAATACATTCATTATTGATAATTAGGTTCTGTAAAAAATCATGCAGTGTCGCACACCTTCAAGGAATAGATTAAGTAAAAAAAAAATAAAGTTTTTGAGTGAATTAAGATAAAAAAAAAATAAAAAGCGCTTGTTCCAAGTCACCCGGGGTGTTGGGTGACTTGGAACATGCATTTTTTCAAATGCAGATTGCATTTAATGATTTGTGGAAGGTCACTTGGAACACTACAATTATTTTTTTAAAAAAAAAAGTGTTTAAAACCATATTTTTATTAATTTAAAAACAATTTAACACTTTATTAAAACTGTTTATTACAAAATAATACTTTTTCTTATAAGTTGCAGTCTTTGCTCACAAAATAAATTTAACAAACATATTAATAAAATTAAACTTTATATACAACAAAAAATAAAACAGTTTAAACTGACTTGTAAAACAATAGATACAACATAAGTAGGTATTTCTTTTTTGAACCTTACAATTTAATATTTATAACAAAAAACAATTTAACAATAGGTAACCAAAAATTAATGTTATTGATTTTAAAACTTAACAATTTAAATTTTTACAGTAGATAAGGAACTAATTTTTATTCAAACTGATAGTTGCCTCTTCTTTCTTTTATGACCTTTAATTTTTTTATAACTTGGTCTTTTCCAACATATGCTTCATCTATTATGAAAGGAAAAGAAAAACATCCTCTCATACTTTGGCTCTTTCTAAGGAACCGGCACAGTAAATTATCCTCCTCTATTTCAGTAATTTGTCCTACATATTCTTCAAAGTTGCCTCTTACAGTTTCAAATTTTACCTTAACAAAATCATCAATTTTTAGGTTATTAATATTTACAGTCTCATCATTTTTTTCAGTCTCATTAATTTCTTCAGTCTCATTAATTTCTTCAGTCTCATAAATTTCTTCAGTCTCATAGTTATTTTCATTATTTTTATTTAGTTCAGTCACATTAGTGTTAATTTCAGTGGTATCTGTGTTTAATTCTTCTTCATTATAACCTTCTGTGTCTCGGACTTCTTCTTCATTAAACATATTAGCTTCGGTTACACTCCGACCTGGCTCTATATTAAATCTTTTTCTTCTGCATTTCTTTGCTGGTCCATCGTTAGAACCAAATCTTGTTTCTTTAAATAAATCGTGAAGTACTTGTGGAATAATAGAAGAGCTTGTGGATGAGTTTGGATCGCCTGGTAATTTATTTAATACCTTTTCTCGGTCTAACGGGTATATGCCAGTAGCTTTAAATCCAGATTTAATATTATCAGATTGAGAAATTTCAAGTTTTTCTAATGTTTTTTTTAGTATACTTGGAAACACATCTTTTGTAAGTGGTCCTTTTCTTTTTAATTTATGCATCTTCAAAACTTTACGCCATGCTATTTTCATAGGCCGAAAACAACACACATCCAGTGGTTGAGTCAGGTGTGTGCTGTTTGGGGGCAGAAATATAAATTTAATATCATGTTGCTTACAGAGCTTAACAATATTCACCGAAATGTGACTTGCCAAGTTGTCTCCAATAATAACTTTAGTTCTAACCAAACGACGGCAATGTGGAATAACTTAAGTTTGAAACCATTCTTCAAATATTGGTTGATCAAACCACCCAGAGGGTGATCTGTTGTATCTGCACCCTTCTGGCCCTCCTAATGTCCAAGGTTCCCACATCTGGAGGGATTTGTATACAACATATGGAGGAAGCATAACACCAGATGCATCGATAGCAAACATAACCGATGTAGCAGACTTTGTAGAATCCATAATTGAATCAGCATGTTTATTTTTTTTTCTCACTAAAACTTTTGTTCTACCCGGATCATCTATAAAATTTGTCTCATCGTAGTTAATGATGTTTTGCGGTGGTACATTTTCTAAACTTAATTCAAGGTTATTAAAATATTCATTGATAGTAGTTCTTGAGACAGCAGCTCGTGATCTTTTGATATTCTCGGAAAGTCTAGGTTTCAAAAGACCAGAATGTCTGGATACAAAACGTGTGTACCAATCATCGCCAGGTTTATTGTTTTTAAATATTTTTATTTTTCGGCCTGAACGATCTAAGTATGACTTGATCAATCTCTTAACTTCTTCCCTATCAAAAGGGTAACCCCAATCAGATGCAAATAATATTGTTTCTACAATATTACCTTCTTCAGTGGAAGTTAAAGCTGTTTGGCCACCGTGGGGATTAAGATTTAGTTGGTTTTTTTTCCTACTTAAAGTGCTTATTGGTATTCCATACTTATCAGAAGCCTGTCGGTAAGTCAATCTATAATTTCGGATTTCGTTCAATGCATTTTCTAAAGTTTCTTCAGAAAAATTTCGGTAAGTACGACTGCCGGGTGTTCGTTTATAATAGTTCGGCATGTTCCAAGTCACCCAATTATTTTTTACGGAAAATAAAACCAACCCTGAAAAATGTAAATAATATTATTTCCTAATTCTACTTAACAATTAACACTAATAACACATTAGGAATTCACTAAAAAATAACAATACCTTGAATTTTGAAGCTGAAGTACCACTTTTGCAGCTCTTAATTAAGGAGTTGAAAATTTGGATTTTTTTTTATTAAATTATGGTTGAATCACATGGCTTATTGATAAGAGATAACACATTTTCGATGATAATGAAACGTTTACAAAACGTTCCGAAAAATATTGCTGTGGAGGCAGAATTTTATTTCCCTTATCTAGTATAAAATTAAACGCTGTTATCAAAAAAAAACACAATTGTTCCAAGTCACCTCCCAGTTCCAAGTCACCCGGTTTGACGGTAGGTCAAAATAGTTAATCAATCATCATGGATG
Source organism: Schizaphis graminum (assembly GCA_020882235.1). Lineage (NCBI taxonomy): Eukaryota > Metazoa > Arthropoda > Insecta > Hemiptera > Aphididae > Schizaphis > Schizaphis graminum. The sequence continues at coordinate 10,687,699 of CM037035.1, read as the reverse complement.
TGTTGAATTTGAATTCAATTATAAATTATTGCATATTTAAAAGGATTTTGAGTAGTTGTGGTCTTTTATCTTTTCTAATTTTTTATCATTCATTTATACTTATGTTATAATTTTATATTATTATTACAATTAATTTGACTTTAGGCTTTTATATTTGTCTGAACTTCAAAGTCCAAAATAGGAATATAATACCTAGGTACTATGAGGTACTAATGTTAAATTATTGTCATTTTAAGTGTTAACTTTTATTTCATTTACCAAAATAATAAATATTTTTTTATGTACCTACTAAACATACTATAGTGATTATTTTGAATTGTAATAATTTGAATACAATTTTAATTTACTCAATTACAGCAAAATAATGTTGTTAATCAATACTTGTGCAAGTATCTGTATAATAAATATGTTTAATTTTGGTTTTAACACAGTACCTAACATTTATAAAATAATAATAATAATATTTTTTTAAATACCTATTTACATTGTTAGTAACAACATTCACATATGTAATATTATTTTCATTAATAATTTAAATATAATTGATATTTTTATGATATTATTTAATTATTTAATTATTTAGTAAATACTTTCTTATTAATAGATAATATATTATAACACAATAATTTTAGAAACTTGAAGAAAAGCAAATTATTTATGAAAAGCAAAGTATTTCTATTAAATTTGTAAAAGACCCATTTTCTGTTGTTATTATTACTCCACTTATGAAAAGAGCGCATAAATTAAAGACCTTAGGACAAATAGTATTTGTGGACAGTACAAGTGCTTGTGATGCAGAAAATCACTGTATTACATTTATGATGGCACCATGTGCAGCAGGTGCAGTTCCTTTAGCCATTATTATAACCAAAGGTATTTTATAGCAGTTTTTGAAATTAAATAATATATTTATAATTTATTAAATTAAAAAAAAAAAAATTAAACAAAACAATTTATTTTAAATATAGGTCAAAGTTACATTTCATATAGTACAGGTTTTGGTTTAGTGAAAAGTTTACTGGATGATTCTTTTGGTGGAAATGGTTACCCTCAGCTATTTATGACTGATTGTGCTACTGCCGAAATTAATGCATTAGAAAAAACATGGCCTGAAAGTAAAAATTTGCTATGTATTTTTCACGTTTGTCAAGCTGTATGGAGGTGGTGTTGGGACAGTAAACATCAAATACTAAAAGAGGATAGAATAGAATTAATGCGATCATTTCAAAATATTGTTTATGCAGAATCCAAAGTGTTGGCAAAAGAAGCATTTGAAATAACAATATATAATTCAAAATATGAAAACTGGACAAAATATTTACAGGACCATTGGGAGACTCGAGAAAAATGGTGTCTCGCATGGAGAGATGTTACTTGTCATGGACATCATACAAATAATTTTTCAGAAATAACCGTACGAATATTTAAGGATACTGTCTTATCAAGAGTAAAAGCATATAATGTAATTGCTTTAATTGATTTTATATGTACCACTTTAGAAGAATATTATCGTCGTAGATTGAGAGAATTTTCAAACTTCCGAAGTCATAATGCACGCCTTTTTTTGAAAACTCAAATAAATAAAGCTATGGAAATAAACAAAGAAGACATATCAAAAGTAGAGGACTGTGAATATACTGTTCAATATAAAGAAAAGTCATTCAATGTTAACATGCAAATTGGGATTTTTTCTTGTAATAAGGGTAAATTTGGACAGTTTTGTATTCACCAATGTGCTATTTACATGCATTTTGATACACTATCACAAAATTTTCCTGCTGTAACACCTAGCGATAGACATAACATTGCTTTATTGGCAGATGGAGATAAAGCTCTACCGGAAGAGTTTTTTCAGTCATTTCTTTTAGATTCTAATATTGCAATTACAAAAAATATAAATAATGAAGAATCTGTTCAAATTAACAATATCGTTTCAAACAATACAACCTTAACAAATCAAAATATTATTGCAGCTACAACCAATACAACTAATTCACAACAAGTACCTCAAGAATCTATAAACAATATAATTTATTTATTTAAAGAAATTCATCAAAATTATGGATCATCTTCATCTGGCCTTAAAACATTAGAAACAAGATTAAAAAAAATTAAAAGTAAAGGTAATTGGGAATCATTTTTACATACAGCAGGAAACCAAGCAGTACAATTGAGGAGAAGGTCAGGAGCAGCAATCAGAGTACAACCAACTACAATAGCAAGACGTTTACCATTAATAACCAGAGGTAGTAAACGTTTACCATCAGGAAGACCGGCTAAAAATGAAATAATATTAAAGAAAAGGCAACGAAATCTAGGAGAGAATATAAAAAAAAATCAACTTAATGCAAAGTCACATGGTAGTGGCCATTAAGAATGAAAATATTGGTTTCACATAGGTTTTTTTACATTTAAATAAAAAAGAAAACTATTATTATATTATATTATTACTAACATTATTATATTATTATTATATTCATACAGTAGGTAAGTTCTATTATTATTATTTTTATTTATAAATATTAATAGTAAATAGGTACTTACTAATTATTATAAGTTACAATAGTTTCATATTAATATTCATATAACCATCATTCATAATAACATATTTATATATTATATTATAATATAATATTATGAATTAAAAAACCATTTAAATATTTGTGTTTCAAATAAAATTTAAATGTTTTATCTCATAAAAATTGTTAATATTCAATTTAAGGATGCACAAGTTTATTGCTACCAAAAAAAATTTTTTTTAATCAAAATATTAATGAAATTTAAGAAATTAAATATTAGTATATTAATATTATGCCAGATACGATTTCATTTTCATATATGATAAATCAATATATACCTAGTTATAAAGTTAATAGTGTTATTATGTTGCTATAACTTGTTTTTAATGAAATGTACCCATTTAGTTATACTACTACTGTTATTTGTTGAATATGTTCCAATAAAAATGTTAATCTGTTTATTAATTAATTATGTATATTAAGTAAATAACACCTACGATGCTACAATTTTTTCACCATTTGGTAATGATCTCCGAACATTCCATTTATAGTCTATTCAAAATGAGACCGGACCTCGGCGGCGACCAGTTTTCGTCGAGCGGGGGTCAGACAACACCCGTTTGTCCTAACCTACCTGTATGCCTGCTGTGTTGTAAAGCCACGCCCATGCGCACAATTCGGCCGCCGAGGTCCGGTCTCATTTTGAATAGACTATAGTATTAGTTATTTCTTGGTATTCTGATATCCATTTATCTATGTCTTCCATATTCTGTAAGTTACTCCTAACTTCCTTAATATAATTTCTATCCCCAGAGACAGTTTCATTATTAAAGCTTTGAGGATACATTATGGGAAAAATGAGTAATATAATATAATAACTAACTCAGCACTCTTTAAGTATATAGTATTATAAATTATAATTTAAAGTCGATTTAAAATTGATAAGATTATCAATTATGATTGTGAACTTTTAGGCGGCAAATTAAAATAGGCCAATCAGAAGCATCAAATTGATACCGGGTCCATAACATGGTGCAGTATGTTAAAATGCGAACGGCCCTGATCAGAATTATTTTAAGTGAAAAAATATACATTTTGTTAAAAATCGGGCCCTAATGACTTGAATTATGATGTTTAAAAAATAACGATTATATGTATACTTGACTCGTCGTGAATTGCTTAATCATTAAATTTATAAATATGTCTTGTTCTAAAATTAACTGTATAATGAAAAATATGCTGATTGCTAAACAATATAAGGTAACTTGTATTTTTATCATTTAATCAATTGTTTTTTTTATAATTTTAATGAAAATTAATTTATATTATACTTATACTTATTATATTAATATTTATATGCACATTATACTTACTTAATTATGTGTACAATGTACATGCATAATTATGTATGCATAATTTTAATTTATTCAATAAATTATTGTGAAATTAATTTTTTTTTCTATACTTACCTTAAAGAGAATTTCAATTAGTATCAATTCATGGTATTAATATAAATCATACATCTTAAACATTTTGTCAGACAAATAGACAATAATATTTAACTATTAGTTTTAAATTTGTTTTCTGTATAAATAAACAGTCAAGTGCCTTCAACTGACATAAATACATTATGTCTTATTCAAATCAAGAAAAAACGGATATGCTTGATTGCTATTATGAAATGGCTAGTAAATAATAAATATCCAATGTTGTAATAATATGAAATTCATACCCTAAATAAAAACTTAATGTGAATTTCATGTAAACATTTTTTTTTCTTGATAAAGGTCAACAAACTTATGATAAATCTTGTATTACATTTTTAAATCTCAGATTTAAAAAGAACATTTTTTATGAATTATAGCTCAAAATAATTTGCAAATTTTTTTTCATTTTTTTCGTATTTTGTTAATATTTTAACTTGAAATGCTTATAAAAAAAGTGACTGAATTTTTAATACTATAACAAATCAAAATATTTTGAAAAAATTTTAATGTATAGAAAAGGCTAGTATAAACATTTTGTGAAAATTTCATGTGTTTTCGTCGTTTTCGATCATTTTTTTAGAGTTACACCAAAAACCAAAATCGATTTTGCGTAAAAATTCCCATTTTTTCTCAATTTTTATTTTGTTTTCCTGGGAAACTATTGGGAAATTAAAATGTTGACCTTCAATAAAAAAAAAAGCAATTGTAAAACCAATACATTCATTGCTCCGCTCAGACTCTTAAATTTTAAAATTTTAAATGTTCGTAATCAACTAAAAACGAGTCAAAATATTTTGGAAATTTTATCACGTATAATAATTGGTAAATATACATATGGTATACATTCCAAGTGTCTATAAGGTCATTCGTTTTTGAAATCAAGTGATTATCTAATTTCGAAAAATTTTCAACTTCAAACACTCATAAAAATTTAATTTGACTTTTCGGTAGAGAATTTTGTTTTTAATAAAAATAAACAAACTTATGAGGAATCTTTTATTAAATTTTCAAATACTATAGTCTATTCAAAATGAGACCGGACCTCGGCGGCGACCAGTTTTCGTCGGGCGGGGGTCAGATAACACCCGTTTGTCCTAACCTACCTGTATGCCTACTGTGTTGTAAAGCCACGCCCATGCGCACAATTCGGCCGCCGAGGTCCGGTCTCATTTGGAATAGACTATAGATTTAAAACGTAAAATATTCATGAATTTTTAATTCGAAATAATTTGCACATTTTCATTGTTTTTACGTCTTTTGTAAAAAATCGAACTTTAAATGCTAATAAAAAAAAGCGGGTAGTGGGTGTCGCTCTTCTGTACATTAGGGGGTGGGGTGGACTTAGAACTAGGGTAGGTTAAATTTGAATGCAATTATCATTGTATACGAAAACCGATTCTGAACGGAGATGATTTGTCAGTCTAGAATATATTATATTTAAATATTGTCATATATTCTATTTTGTAACAAATTCAAACATTTAAGTAAAAGTCTAAAAAATACAAAAATCGAAAATTATTTATTTGTAAAACGTTATTTTACACGTGTATTTTTGATTTCAAATTAAGATTAAAACTTTAAACACTCGTAAAATTTTTTAAATTGAATAATCCTCAAACTTTTTTATAATTTTTCTAAGCTTAACTTATGGACAGCATAGTATTAAATTTTCAATTCTTAGCTTTTGATAGTAAAATATTTATAAATTTTTTACTATCAAATAGTGAAAAATATTCATGATTTTGACGAATTTGTGTAAATATTTGAACTTCAAATGCTAATAAAAAAAAATTGTGACTATGTATTTTTATAATTTTTGAATGAGAGTTAGAACAAGCTATGTGGACCCTTCAATTAAATTTTCAAGTAATTTGTCCCAGCTAAATTTTTTTTATCAACATTTATAAAAAAAAAATAAAAAAAAATTGAAAATTTCAAATGCCTATAAATAGCTCAAAAAAAGTCAAAATATTTTGAAAATCAAATCACGTAAATAAAATGGCAATCTAAATAATTTTCAAGTATTTACGACGTATACTGTTTGAATAACAACAAATATCAAAAATCGTTTGAGGCTAAACCGTTATTTAACGCGGTTTTGTAAAAATTTAAATTTCAAACACTCATAAAAAAATTTTGTCTGAATCCGGTAGAGTTTTTTTTACAGACAATTGAAGAAAAATGTATGGAGAACCTTGTATCAAATTTTCAAAACTTAGTTATAAAAGAAAAAAATTTTACGATTTTTCAACCACAAAATTACTTGCAAATTTTCGCAATTTTGACATATTTCGTATAAATTCGAACTTTAAGCACTTATAAAATAAAAATTGTGACCAACGATTTCGGATTTTTTTTATCACTTTAAGAAAAACTTATAAGAAACCTAGTATTAAATTTTCAAGATTTTCTGGCTGGCCAAAAAAATTTTATCGTTATTTTAAAAAAAAATACTAAAAAAAATTTAAAATTTCAATTGTCTATAAATAGCTCAAAAAAAGTCTAAATTCTTTGAAAATTTAACTGTGTATTGAGAACGCTAATATAAACATTTGATGAAAATTTTAAGTGTTTACATTGATTAGTTTTTGAGTTATAGCAAAATAAAAAATTCGATTTTGTCGAAAACTGGTTTTACGTAAAAATTCGTTTTTTTGTCACTTTTTTTTTGTTTTTCTCGATTTTTTTGAAAACTGTTGGAAAATGTTTACTTTTGACCTCTGTAATGCACCAAGGATATCCACTTTGCCATCGGAAACCACCCCCAAAGTTTGAAATTGAAGCATTATTTCGACTAGTTATGCTGTACACAGACACAAAAACAAAAAAACAAAAAAAAAAAAACACATCATTGTAAAATCAATACATTCATCACTCCGTTCAGAATCTAAAAAACACGGCCCATGGGGGGCCCATGGCCCCTCTGGCCCTCCCCCTGGCTACGCCATTGGTTTTGAGCCCACTGTGAACGATATTGATATGGTTGATATTCAGCCAGGTACAAATGAACCAGATATAGGAGTACAATTAGAAGGTCGTTCAAAAATGAATGTAAACGATTGGTGTATATGTAATAAATGTATTAGATTTACTACTGACCAAGAATGTATTTGTTGTTTTGAGTTGGAAAAATTATATAAGTTATTACCACACAGTAACAAAAAACCCTGTATAACGGAGATAAGCTCTTTTTCGAAAATTATTTTAGACGAAGAAGTAAGTCATAGATTAGGTACCTACCTACATAATAGAAACACAATCAATTCAGTTTTATTAATTTAAATTACGATATTTTTATTACATTTATTAGGTCCTTAATATTACACGACAACAAATTATTGTTAAATCAAAAAATAAAAGCAAAAAAAAATCGTTATGTTCATCACAACCAACTAATAAGATGTGGAGGTATATTTGTTATAAACAATTTACTTATTGGATAAACTCGTGGAATTCTATAGGAAAAGGTAGGAGACTATAAGTCCATTGATAATATAATGCAATATGAAACGTATAAATACAAATGTCTACATTTTTGGTTTTATATAGGTAATCGTATTGTTATTCCATCCTGTGTTGTAAATAAAATATGAAAGAAATATCCGGAACAAGACGGTTGTTATGTTGGTTATAAATCATCTTCACTGTAAACTAAATATATTAGTTATAATAAATTATCATACATATTATATAAGAAATTATTATCAATATATAAAATATATATATTTCAATATTTGTAATATTAATGAGAACACTTGTTATAATTAAATTTTTAAAAATAAAAAATATATATATATATCTATTTTAATGTAAGCCTATTTTATAATATTTTATTTATGTCCTATAACCATATCAATTAATATTAAAATATATTTTATGTTTAGATAATAAATTTGGTAGGTACATATAAGTATTAGGCACTCGTACATTAAAATTTAAAATTAAAACAAAATGGTGTAATTTATTTTAGGGGTAAAATGGTTCTTTGTTCTGTATTTGGATGCAATTCAAATAACGATAAGAAAAGGGCAACTTGCAGTCAATCTGAAAATATAAATTTTTATAGTTTTCCAAAAAGAAATAAATCATCACTTAGATTTAAACAATGGTTAGTGTTTTGTAAACGTAAAGATTTTGTTCCGGGTAGTGGATCTAGAATATGTTCAAAACATTTTCAAGAACAAGATTTTACAGAATCGAGTAAACTAAAAAAACAACTACTGCCAAATGAAAAAATAAAATTATATTTAAATTTCGATTCTATTCCAACTATTTACAAAGTCGATGATCTTAGACCCAAAACATCTCGAAGTATAAGAATGTCCCGAAAAAGAAACGTAGAAGATATTATATCAAAACAAAATTCAACAAGCACATCGGTAAAACAATTTAAAATTGACAATTTCGTAGACAATTTTAATGAATCTGATTCCGATGAAGATAATTTACTAGATACCGATAATCCAAATTGTATTTACTTCAATGATAATCCGAATGATAAAGGCATACAGTGTGATTTAGGCAATGAAAACTACAAATTATATAAGCCTATAAATGGCATATCTTTTGAAATAGAAAACCAAGAAGAAGAAGAAGAAGAAGGAGAAGGAGAAGAGTATGAAGAAGAAGAAATATATGAATGTAAACAGATACGACAAAAACCATCATCAAACATTGAAGATAATTCTTGTTTTTTTGTATTTTGGGATTGTTTATTGCCACTTTTTAACCGTTGCCGTCAATGTAATTCTACAGTTGTAACCATCCAACATTATATCCAAGGGGCATTGCTATATTTATGACCTATACTTTATTTCGCTAAAAAATTATTCGATTTTTTTAAAAATCAAAAATTTGATTATTTAGTATATAATAATTAATTAGAACGAAAAAAAAAAATTTAAAAAAAAAAAAAAAAATTTGGGTCTGAAAGGGTTAATTTTGTAAATTAACTACACAATTAACTTTACATAGATATTATATTTGGTATGTCTTACTTTGTAGGATTTTTTAATTCTGATTGAAATATATATGATGTATGAGTCAATGTAGAAAATAAATCTATAAACTTTTTGGCAGAACTACTATCATAAATATTAGTTCTAATTACAAACTTTTGTGATTCGACACAAGACTCGTTAACATCAATAATAGAAACAAATTCATCACCCAATTTACTAAGGTAATCTTTTAATGAATCAATGTTCATTTTGATGTTTAATGAGATACTTTAATAAAATTATATCGTTCAGATTTCAAAAGTAATTTAATTTGATAGGTATTATGCAAAATTATTTATAATTCTAATTATAGTATGCTTTAGTAAAATATGACAATTTAAAAACATATGATAAGGGATAAGGTAAAATAATTAAAACACAACACTGATGATGATAATTATAATATTAAATATTTTGAGCTACAGTTAAATAGTACACAATAAGATTAATAAAAAAAAATTAAAAAAAGATTTACATAATAGTATTTTGATATGTATCTGTTTATATCATTAAATTTACATAATATAAATAAAAAAGTTAAAAAAACTATATAATTAAATTTAATTCTTAAGTATTAATATAAATAACTCAACAGATTTGCGTATAGCGAAAGAGATCTGTTAGATTTGTTTAATAATTCGAATTATATACTAAAAGAAGTATATGTTGAAATTATAATAAATCATAGATCTAAAAAATCATATTGTTCTATGTTTTGCGTACTCAATGATAACAATAATGGTAATATAAATAACATTTGTCTCGTTGGTTATCATAGACAGTTTCTAACAATTATGGGATTACAAACATATTGTCAATTCCATAGGTGTATGAAATGTTCAAAATATTTAACAATAGTTGACTTATATACACAATTTCCATTAGCAACCAATCCATTTACGACATATACATTTATACCGACACATGGAGATTTGATTAATACCGTTCATTCATAATATATAACATGTAATACATTAATTTTTAATCATAACTCGTCAACTATTGATATGAATAAGACAAGTATTGTTTTTGTAAATAGTTCATATATTCGTAAAATTTTCATAGAAAATGACCTTCTGTAGATGTGGTCGGTTGTATGAATCAATGAATCTAGCGTACAGATGGCAAAGCTCCAGTGACTTTTATAGTTCCACAATACACTCGTTTTGTGTGTCGCATAGATGATTCGTTAACATTTATAACCGACCCGAATCCGATAATTCGGTGGCTACAACGGTGTGGAATAACATATGAAACTATTTAAAAACTAAGTTTTATTCAAATCAATAACTGATTTGTAAAATATATATTTTTTTTTTTAAAAGTTTTCATATTTTTTTTTTCGGATAAAATATATAATAATATAAAAAAATAATTTTTATAGAAAAAATGGATTTAGAAATGGATTATTCACAGGATTTATTCAATCACATCAAAAATGAAATTAAAAGACTAAAACGGCAAATGGTTGAAAACGAAGAACGAGAAGTACAAGACCAAAGAGAAAAAAGAAATTCGCTAAGTTTAATTAAAAGAGATTTAAAAATGTTAAAATATGAAAAATATTTAGCAAAAACAATTTCATTTGATCCGGAAAAAATAAAAAATATAAAAGAAAGAATAATAAAATTAAAGGAAACACAACAGCTTGTAAAAAATTATTATGCCTTTTATTCTCAAACAAGTTTTGAAAGAGATCAATCCACTTATAACCTACACAACAAATTTACTGTATTGTTACGCGACATAAAATTATTAACAGAACCGTATGAAAGTATATATTAAGTATATAAGTACATAAGTATTAAATTTATATTACTTGAAATATTAGATATTATTTATTTTACCTAATGATTTTTTTTATTTAATAAAAATAAAAATATACATATATATTTAAAGAAAAAAAATATAAGTTTTTTTATTATAGCCTCATTATGAAAAGAAAAGTAATAACAAAATATCAGCGTATGAATACGTCGGGAACTGGACTGATTGAAATCGAGAGATTTAAAAAATGTGCAAAAACTTACATCATCAAGAACTATAAGAAATATACAGATTATAAATCATTTTTTAGTTATATTTCAAATAAGCTAATTTGTAAGTTGAAACAATCATGTCTAAATACATCCATAAAATTTAATATACATGTTGACGCTGTTTACGAACGTCCAGTAACCCATGATATTCAGGATATGGCTTTTAAAACTTCAAACATTTTAGCATGTAGTTCATCTGATTTTACTATTTTATTGAACAGAATGTTTAATAAAATATTAACTGAGGAATCAGAATTTATTGCAAAAGGTTCAGGTTGGTCACTTGTATCAATAGATGGGTTACAATTAAGAATTAATTTAGTAAACCCTTTGAAAGGAAGTTCATATCTTGATTTACCTATATTTATAAAAAAAAAAAAGCCATAATAAATGTTAGAAATAAAGATGTATATTGTTTTAAATATTCTATACTTAGCAAATATGATCAACGTTCGAATAAATCACGATTTAACCAAACGTATTTCAATATTCTAGAAAAAAAAAGTAGATTAAATTTTAAATGTATTGATTTTCCGACACCAATAAAACAAATAAAAAAATTTGAACGTCTAAACAATGTTTCAGTTAATGTTTATAGTTTAAATAATAAAAGTAATATTTTTCCTTTATGTATAAGTAAAATAGAAAGAAAAAATCATTTTGATCTATTTTTATATAATAACGATAAAACATCGCATTATTGTTATATTAAAGATTTTTCAAGATTTATTAGAAGTCAGAAAACTAAAAATTGTTCTAAGTTAATTATTTGTAAGAGATGTTTTACAACTTTTGGGAATAAACCGTGTAAAAGTAAACTTTGGGGTGAAGAAGGATTGATTAAACATAAGCAAATGTGTGATAAGAATGAATTAGGAAGACCAATAATGTTTGAAGAAGGAAAAGATGATGAATTCATATATTTTAAAAGTTATAAAAAAACCAATAGAATACCGTTTGTTATTTATGCTGACTTTGAATGTATTTTGAACCCTAAACAGACTATAGAGTTGAATAAAAGTAGTAAAAAATCTAAGGTTTCTAAAACCTATATTACTCATTTACATGAAATTATGAGTTATGCGTTTTATGTAAAAGTTGATTATAACAGTATAACAAAAAAGCTATTGCATCAATTTAAAATTCCAACAAAGATAATAATGTATAGAGGTAAAGATGCAGCAAAAAAGTTTATGGAAAATATGATCGATATTGGAAAAAAGATAAATGACGTATATGAAACTAATATACCAATGACTACATTGACTGAAACGGAAGAAAAACAATTTCAGAGAGCGGAGGTTTGTGAAAAATGTTTATTATCTTTTTAAAAAAATAATTTATTAAAGGTTAGAGATCATTGTCATTTTACTGGTAAATATAGACAATGCCTTTGTTTTAAATGTAATTTTGTAATAACTAATCCATCATTTGTTCCAATTTTTTTTCATAACTTATCATATGATAGTCACTTTATAATTCGAGAACTTGGTTGTGATGATAATGATATTCACGTTATTCCGAATTCATCGGAAAAATATGTATCCTTTAGCAAAGAAATTGTTCCCAGATTTAGTATAAAGTTTGTTGACACATTCCGTTTTATGGCCTCCTCATTAAGCGAACTTGCACAAAATTTGTCTGAAGATAAATCAAGATTTAGAGAGACTCTAAAAATATTTTCTTATAAAAAATTAGATTTAGTCACACGAAAAGGGGTTTTCCCTTATGAATATATCGATAGTTGGAGTAAATTAAATGAAACTCGTTTGCCTCCAAAATCTGTATTTTATAACTTTTTAAAAGATGAAGAAATTAATGATGATGATTATTCTCATGCTGAAAAAATATGGAAAGTATTTGATTTAAAAACTTTGGGTGAATATAGCGACCTTTACTTGAAAACTGATGTAAGTATATTAACGGATGTATTTGAAAATTTTAGAGATTTATGTTTATCTACTCTTAAACTAGATCCTGCTCATTATATGACTGCTCCAGGATTTGCTTTTGATTGTATGCTTAAATATACTAAGGTTAAATTAGAAAGATTAAAAGACTTTAACATGCTTTTGTATTTCGAAAATTCAATCCGAGGTGGAATAACTCAATCAACTAAAAAATATGCTAAAGCAAACATACCAAACATTAGAGGTTTGAACTATAATCCGAATAAACCAATTACATGGATAACGTATCTCGATTGTGTAAATTTATATGGAAAGTCGATGTTAACTGAACTACCTTTCAAAGATTTTGAATGGGTTGATGACTTAGACATAGATGTTACAAAAATTCCAAACGATTCAAAAGTTGGTTATATATTAGAAGTCGATATTGATTACCCTAAATATTTACATAAAAAACATAACGATTTTCCATTTTTACCTTTAAACGAATGTCCCCCAAATTCAAAAGTTAAAAAATTAATTACTACGTTATCACCGAAAAAAAATTATATTATACACTATAAAAATTTAAAACAAGCAATTGCTAATGGACTTAAATTAAAAAAAATTCATAGAGCTATCCGATTTTCTCAGAGTAAATGGATGGCTTCATATATTGAACTCTGTACATATATGAGAGTAAAAGCTAAAAACAACTTTGAAAAAGATTTTTGGAAGTTATTAATTAATAGTGTTTTTGGTAAATGTATGGAAAATGTGCGTGCTAGAATTTCTTTAAAATTGGTTTCGTCAGCTAGAAAAGCAAGTAAATTAATGATGAAAACTAACTTTAAAGATAGAACTATATACTCTGAAAATCTTATGGCTATTCATCAACATAAGGAAACTATTAAATTCGATAAAGCAATTTATGTAGGATTTGCAATTTTGGATGTTTCAAAAACATTTATGTACGATTTTCATTATAATGTAATGAAAAATAAATATGGTAACAAAATATGTTCTTTATACTCGGATACAGATTCTATGGTATATGCTATTCGAACACACAATTTTTTTAATGATATAAAATACGATTTATCATCGTTTTTTGATACATCGAATTATCCTATCAATCATTATTGTTTTAGCGAAATTTATAAAAATCAGCCCGGTTATTTCAAAGATGAAATGGGAGGAAAAATTTTAAAAGAATTTGTTTCATTAAGACCAAAATTATACGCTTACAGAACTGTGGACGATGTTGAGGTAAAAAAAGCTAAAGGTGTGAAAAAATATGTAATTAAAAACCACATGCAATTTAGACATTATATAGAAATATTAAATGCATACATAAACCATAAAAATGTTGATGATAAACAAACACGTAGAAACATGAATTTTATTCAATCGAATAAACATATTGTTCATTCTAAAACAATGAATAAACTTGTACTAAGTGCTAACGATGATAAACGTTATATAATGAATGATGGGATTAAGACACTAGCGTATGGACATTATAAAATTAAAAAAATAAATAATAGTAATAAATAAAAATAAATTACATACATTAAAAAATCTTTATTTTAAAACATCTGTAGACGATATCCACGAATTATGACTTGAATCGAAACCCATCCATTTAACAAGCATTTTATCTTTAACTTTTTTTATAATACGCTCAATTAAAAATGTGTTCGGGAAATCAGTTAATTTAATTTCTTGTTCATAAAAACCTCCTAGAATTATATTATCTGATTCATCCTTTAGTTGATAAGTTATCGGGTTTGTATGTAAAACTTTTGATATTGTAAAAATTTCCGTTGTCCAATTCGGTGTATATCCTTTACCAAATATATGTTTGTATTTTGATATTCTTACTTTATCATTAATTTTAAGTTTTGGTTTATGAAATATTTTATTATATATTTGTACATTTGATTTAATTTTACTTGTATTCATTCGAGCTTCATATGGTGTACACTTAATTGTTCTATGTTTTGTATGATTATAATTATTAATAATTTTTGATATTGTATTATACCAATTCCATGTACCTGTCGCAGTAAAATGTTTATATATATTATTTTTAAGTGTTCGTATAACACGTTCGCCAATTGAACATTTGATAACGCTATACGAACTGTAATGTTTAATTTTATATTTTTTCATTAAATCTTGAAATTGATTATTATAAAATTCTGTACCATTATCTGTTTGTAATAATTTTGGATTAGCTTGTTTTAATATATTAAGCATACCTTTTGTACATTCTTTTCCTGTTTTATTTTTCAATGATTCTACCCATACATATTTTGTGTATGTATCTATAACAACTAAAATGTATTTAAAACCAAGATTTTGATTAGAATGGGATTGCATGTCCATTAAATCAGCTTGCCAGAGGTCATCTTTAAATCGTGTTATTACACTACGTCTGGGAAATATTTTTCTTGCAGGTCGATGTAGCTCATTAGCTATACACTCTAATGTAGACATTATACTATTATATTTCTTTCACGTAATTCTTCTAAAATAAATATGATTTCATTATTTACACCAGTATTACCAGCAATTTGAGATGATGTTATAAGATTCAATCTAGTAACTAATTCATTCGGATCATCATAGTACACTAATTGTGTTTGAGGTATTACATCTTTATATAAACCAGAACCTTTCTTAGTTGTCGGCGATAAACTAAATTTAAATAGCTGACCTGTTAGAGGTTCTGTAATTTTAGAACTATTCATAGGAGAAGAAAAATCAAATGGATCATTCCTTATGCTCGAATCATCAATAACATTTCTTCGTTTAGCGCTTGAACTAGATAAAAAGTTATCGAATTGTTTTAAGTTGAATTGAGGAGGAGTTTTAATTTTTGCGTTATTAATTTTTAATAATTCCTCGTTTAATTGTTTTTCTTCAGTTTTCATTCGTTCATAAAGAGGTTTTACAACGTTCATCCATTTGAAATATCCTGAGGTTTTAGGTTTTCCATCTGCATTTAAAAAGACTTTAGTTATTTTTAAAATATTATAATATGATTCCATATCTTCCATAGACATATTTTTTGGTACTTTTTCACATAATAAAGACCAAAGTCCTTTAGTCCAAGGATAGTAATTATCGAGCAAGTGTAATTTACCGTGTTCGAAAGTAACAGGTATATTTGATATTTTAAGTTGATTATTAACCGCATCGTAATGCATACCATAAGATTTATCATAACGTTGTAATTTAGGATTTGAAATTAAAAAATTGTCAAACGATGAATTTAGTACACTATCGCTATCTTCACCACTAGCGTACACGGTTTCTTCTTTTTTGATAGTGTCGGATAAATGTGTAGTGTTTTTTTCTGACAGTGTACTCAATGGTTCTAGTAAAGGTTTAAATGTATCACGAAAATAGTTATCAGAATCTATAATACCACGCTTCATATCCATTATTTTACGTTTGATATTTTTTTTTGATGTTATCAAATTTTCTAACAAAACTTTATCTTTATTCATTGGAAATAATAAGCTTGATATAACTGATTCACCCAACGTTAGATAATACTATGTAGATGTTAACACTGTTACAACTGTATTTATATTATTATTTTATTTTAATGAAAGAATGGAAACCACATCTATATCTACCTTCATTCATTTCACGTGTTTTGTCTATAACCATAAATCCATAATCATTATGATTCCAACACAGATGAGACATTTTTCGAAATTCAGAGAAATCCATATCTGCTGATGAATGGTCATTGAAGATATGTCGTAAATTCGTATCATCTTGTTTAAGTATTATTAAAAAGTTTGAGTTATCTCTTACTAACTGTTTTGGTATTTTAGAATATGTTTGCGCTAAATAAAATACAGAACTAGCACCTGAATGTAGAAGAATTCTCTAATTACAGATTGTGGATCATAAATCACGTCATCAAAAATTATAATAGAATTTTTCATAGTTAAGTTTGGTTTAATAACTTTATCAGCACTTGAAAAAATGAAAAAATTGGCACCTTTAATATCATTTATTATTTTTTTTAATAAAACATATTTTTCTTGATTAGAAGTTTTAGAGTATAAATAGATATTCTCAAATCTTAATCCGTTTTCATGTGTGATTAGGTTATACATTATATTTGTTTTACCTGAACCACTAGGACCAACTATAATAGCACGTATAGTATCAGGTAATAATGGTCCGTGTCTTGATGGTTTCTTTATTATTTGAGCATCTACGTTTAAAATATCTAATTTATCTTTCTGTTCAATCAAATCCATTTTCTTATAAATACTCTAGAATTTTCAAATTATAATCAGTTATATGTGATGTGTTCAACCCGTAAGTGGGAATCAGATAAGACTGGTAAAGGTTTCGTAAATTTTTCTTATAAATAGTCTCCCGTTTGAAGCCCATGTTCCAAAATATCAGTATTGTGGACCTGGTACGAAATTAAAAAAGAGGTTAGATCGTGGTGATAAAGGAATAAACCCATTGGATACTGCATGTCGTGATCACGATATTGTGTATGCAACTAGTAAAAATTTAGAAGATAGACATAACGCTGATAAGGTGTTAGAACTCCGTGCTTGGGAAAGATTTAAAGCAAAAGATACACCTAGAAAAGAGAAAATTGTAGCGTACGCAGTAGCTAACACAATGAAAGCTAAAAGAAAAATAGGTATGGGTTGTAAAGGTAAACGGGGAAGTGTTAATAAAATTAAAAATGGGACACGAGCTGCGATAAAAAAAAGAAAGGTTAAGAAAAATTATAGAGGTAAAAGACTGATTTTAACACCAGGTCAGACAGGTGGTGCAATTCCCTTAATACCTATTTTCGCAGGATTATCGGCACTTGGTAGTTTAATGTCTGGAAGTGCTAGTGTGTATAATGCAATCCAAAATTCTAAAAAAAAAAAAAGGTAACGGATTATATTTAAAAAATAAAGGATCGAAAAAAAAACTGATGAAAACGCTACCTAACAGACCACTTACATCTAGAGATATTATAAAATATGTTACAAAGTTTAATATCAGTCATTTCCGTGGCGTCTTTTCACGAGATGACTTACCTAAAAAACCTTATCAGATTGAATGTGGTATATTAAACTTGGACGTATCTTCAGGTGATGGAAGTCATTGGGTAGCGTTTTATAAAAATAAAGATAAAGTTATATATTTTGATAGCTTCGGTGATTTACCTCCACCAATTGAATTACAAAAATATTTTAAGGGAAACAAAATTATATATAACTATACAAATTATCAAGATTATAACACATTTAATTGCGGACATTTATGTCTTGATTTTTTACAATGTATGAATCGATCACATTAAGTTTGACAGGTAATGATACTACATTATCTGCAAATTATTTTCCATCTCTAAACGTTAACGAGGACTCGGAAATAGCTTTGATATGCTTACAAACGTTTAATTCATTTCCGAACATAAATTCAACTAATAACAGATTGGAAATAGAAGTTATCGGAGATGGGGATAATAAATTTATTCAAGATGCGAAATTTAAATATGAATTTGAAGAAGGATATTATGATATTCAAGATATTAACAATACAATTGCTAAAGAGTTATTAACCTTTAATAAACTAAACGGAACATATTTATCATTCAATATAATTATGGATCAAATAGATTTTAGATCATATATAAAATGTGATGGAATACTAAATTTTGATATTTCAAACAGTATATGCTCTGTATTAGGGTTTGAAAAAAAACAATATTTTTCACGCAATGATATTCACCGATCAGAAAAAGCTGTAAATTTGAATACAATTAATTCTATAAAAGTGATGTGTAATATAGCTCAAGGATCATTCAACAATCATCTTCAAAGTCATTCGATTTATGAGTTTTTTCCGACCGGTAAAACAGGAACAAAAGTGACTCAATTACCACTAAACCTTATATATTATAAACTTAACAAAATAAATATTGATTCAATAACTATTCAATTAGTTGATCAGAACAATAAACCGATTGATAATTTCAGCGAGACATTAACAGTTGTTCTACATATTAAACGTCACGGATCTTAAAATTAAATTAAATTTAAAGGTTTTCTAGAAATAAATATGAATCAATCAATCACATTGAGTATAACTGGGAATGAAACCACATTATCTTCAAATTATTTCCCGCCTCTAAACGTGTACGAAGATTCTGAAATAGCTTTGTTATGTTTACAAACATTCAATTCGTTTCCAAACATAAATTCTTCTAATAACAAACTTGCGGTGAAAGTAATGTCTAATAATAATAATGATGAAGGTATATGTTATATTGCATTAAAAACGGGATGTTACGAAATTGCAGATATTGACCGTCAAATTAAGAAGCAAATAAATTCTTACAATGAAAAATATGGTACAACTTTAAAATTCGATATTTCAATTGACCATAATGATTTTAGATCATATATAAAATGTAATGGTATAATTATGTTTGATATGGTTAATGGAATAGCACCTATATTAGGATTTGAAAAACGAGACTATTTTCCAGAGTATGAAACTCATCGATCGGAAAAAGCTGTAAATTTAAACACAATTAATTCTATAAAAGTGATGTGTAATATAGCTCAAGGATCATTCAACAATCACCTTCAAAGTCATACGATTTACGAGTTTTTTCCGAGTGAAAAAATTGGGACAAAAGTTGTTCAATCACCGTCAAATTTAATATATTATAAATTAAATAAAATAAATATTGATTCAATAACTGTACAATTAGTTGATCAGGATTTTAATCAAATCCAAAATTTTGGTGAGACATTAACAGTCGTGTTACATATTAAACGTTACGGTTCTTAAGATGGGGTTAAAGTTCAATATAAACCCATTACTTCACATTAATCGAGCTAGTCATACGACTAAAGCGTTACCGATAACATCGACTAAAGTAAAAAAATTAACGGTGAAAAATAAAAAAATTCTAAAGGCTCTTGGTTATAAACTAAATAAAAATGCCTGAAAGTGATATTTTGAATATAAGTTCACGGTTTGAAACAGATTCTAAAATTACAAAAATTGAATATCATTCATATACACCGTATACGACTTCATTTAATAATAATGATGAAATACGTATATCAATCCAGCAAACGGATGTTTATCCATATCTACATGATAGCTTTTTATATCTAGAGGGAAAAATAACAGAAGCTGGTAAAGTAGTACTTTCTAATAATGGTTTTTCATATCTCTTTGATCAAATACGGTTAGAAATCAATGGTATAGAAGTAGATAGTACACGTGTTCTTGGTATCACTAGCTCCTTGAAAGGATACTTATCAGGTACCCCAGTTGACTATTATTGTTATGAAAATGCAGGTTGGACTTTTAAAAATGATACAAAGTCTACGAATAATGCTGGTGAATTTAGTGCATGTATTCCGTTAAAATATTGGTTAGGTTTATTTGAAGATTTTAAAAAAATATTAGTTAATTCTAGATTAGAACTAATATTAACACGAAGCCATAGTGATTTAAATGCTATAAATGTAAAAAGCGAAGGAAGTGCCACCACAGGTACAGTCGATTTACAAAAAATAGTGTGGAAGGTACCACATATTACTGTTAACGATGAAGAAAGGTTAAAATTATTTAAAATTGTAGAAAAAGAAAAAAGTTTGTTTATTCCTTTTAGATCATTTGAAACATTTGAGTACCCCGAACTGGGAACCACTACCAACGCTGTGTGGAATTTAAAAACTGCTTCAAAATTAGAAAAACCACGATTTATTATAGTGGGTTTACAAAAAGGTCGAAAAAATCAAATAACAAAAGATTGTAGTGTATTTGATAACTGTAACCTAACAAACTTGAAAGTATTTCTCAATTCAATAGCTTATCCGTATGATAATTTAAATGTAGATTTTAATAAAAACAATTTTTCAATATTATATGATATGTATGCATCATTTCAAGAATCGTACTACGAAAAAAGTATACGCAATCCACTGTTGAGTCCTTCAACATTCCTAGAAAATGCTCCTATAATAGTTATCGATACTTCAAAACAGAATGATTCAGGTACAGCCTCATCAGTAGATGTACAATTGGAGATTGAGGCATCAAAATCACTTACAGGTGTAACTGCTTATTGTTTATTAATTCATGATCGTATTGTAGAATATGTACCTTTCACTAGGGAAGTAAGAAAACTAGTATAAATAATTTAGAATTAAGGTTACATAATATTTAATGAAACAACATATATTAATAAATGATTTTTTATTTTAATCAAACAGTGTTCTTATTCAATTATTTTTTTTTTTAAAAAAAGTGTGTTTTCAGATGTTTTTTTTGTGTTACAGGGAAAAAAAATGGCTTGAGGGGGAAAGTCCGCCTTAAACTTTTTAAATCTCCCTGCTCAAAAGTGCTCAGAACATACAAATATATACTACTAATAAATAAAATAATTCACTCAAGGAAGCAGGGTTGAATATAAGTTGATTTACTTATCAACGGGAAGGATAGCTAATTTGACTATTGGTCGTGTTTTTAACTTGAATTTTATACAATTCCACAGTTTTCATTATTTTAGATTAATAAGATTAAAGATTTTTTCCAAATTGTATAATTTAGTTAATACACAAATACTATGTAATTTAACTCTTAAGTAATTTGAATGAGGCTGAAAAGTTTTGAGTAGGAATGTATATTTTGTGTTAGATTAAAAGTGAGTAGTTTATATACCTACATAAGATGTAGGTACCTATCAAATGTTACAATATACTGTAGTAATTTCAGTATATACATCAATGATGATTAACTAACAGACTCTAAAATAAATAAAATTGTGACTTATTTTAATAAGCAGTTGATAATGCATGTTAAAAATTGATAATACAATAATGCATTTAATTTTAATTTTATACAATTCCACAGTTTTCATTATTTTAGATTAATAAGATTAAAGATTTTTTCCAAATTGTATAATTTAGTTAATACACAAATACTATGTAATTTAACTCTTAAGTAATTTGAATGAGGCTGAAAAGTTTTGAGTAGGAATATATATTGTGTTGCATAAAATGTATGTATAACATTGGTTTGCTGGAAATACAAAATAATTTTTAATATAAAATAATATTATAATAGTCTAATACATACATATAATAAATATATACATATAATATTCTTAATTTTGATAATGTATGTTATATATTTATAACCTGGGCAAATATATAACTGGCTGAGCAATTATGGATAGGTTACAATATATCGTATCGTTTGTCCGGTGCTTTTTTGCATGAGAATAAAATAAATAAATAAAATAATGTTAATTGACTGTCTAGCAATTAGTCATCAACCAGTGCAAATCGATACTTGTGCTGGGCAATCTGCCTACGGCGGATTGTTATACCTCCTGACGTCGTAAGTCTGAAGTTGTATTGTAGGGGAAAAAGTTTAAGTCGAACGAAATTTTAACGCCTTATATTTTGGGAAAATCGATTTATACACAACTAATTCACTTAGGTAGGCAGACTTATTAGTAATTTTGCATAAAACCCTGATGAAGCTTGAATGTTCGTATTAATTGTCTTTTTAATGTATTTATCTACAATATGTCATGCTTTTAGACTAGACACTCAAATTCTACTTTTTCGCGTTCAAAACCAGACCGCCAAAATATAGAGCAATCACATCAGTGGAATCATCTTCGCAAACACCGTTATCACCCACCTTAACACAAAATTTAATTGGTGATTACTAGCATTTCTGCTAAGTCGTGTTTCCGTCCTAGGGTATTCACTTACACCGAGTTTCACCCGAAGCGAGACTCACGGGCCGCTAGTTGATAATATAAAATATAATATATCGTATTTTTGTATTTTTTACGTGATTTCAACTACTGTCAACGGAAAACCCAAATGAAAAACCGGACATCTTTATAATTTCGGGGAGTCTTTGAACAAATATTTTGAATATATTTAATAAAAAAGGAACTTATAATATTTGAAACATAACGTTTTGAAAATATTACAAATATGTTTAATTTAATATATATAGAACCAAATATTTTGAGTATATTTGATGAAAAAGGAGCTTATAATATTTTACACACAACGTTTTGAAAATATTACAAATATGTTTAATTTAATATATTTAGAACCAAATATTTTGAGTATATTTGATGAAAAAGGAACTTATAATATTTTATACACAGCGTTTTGAAAATATTACCAATATATTTAATTTAATATATATAGAACAAAATATTTTGAAGTTATTTCAACAATATTTTAAACGAAATATTGTTGAAATAACTTCAAAATATTTTGTTCTATATATATTAAATTAAATATATTGGTAATATTTTCAAAACGCTGTGTATAAAATATTATAAGTTCCTTTTTCATCAAATATACTCAAAATATTTGGTTCTAAATATATTAAATTAAACATATTTGTAATATTTTCAAAACGTTGTGTGTAAAATATTATAAGCTCCTTTTTCATCAAATATACTCAAAATATTTGGTTCTATATATATTAAATTAAACATATTTGTAATATTTTCAAAACGTTATGTTTCAAATATTATAAGTTCCTTTTTTATTAAATATATTCAAAATATTTGTTCAAAGACTCCCCGAAATTATAAAGATGTCCGGTTTTTCATTTGGGTTTTCCGTTGACAGTAGTTGAAATCACGTAAAAAATACAAAAATACGATATATTATATTTTATATTATCAATATTTAAAGTCGAATCGCGTTTTTGAATGTTAAATACATTATCAAGATATCAATAGTATAAATCAATTTACACGCAACTAAACCCGCCAGGTAGGCAATCCGACTTCGTCGGATCGCGGACAATGTGGGCGCATAGGTGAAATCATAAATGTATTAAATATACAATATTACTAAAAATCGTAACACTGGAGTATTATTAGAAACAATTCGTAATTTATTCTATTAATTTACAGAAAAAAAAGTATAATCACGGAAGTCACTTTAATCGTGTATTTAACGTATTATATACAATAATAATTCAAAATAAATTTAAAACAAAATATTTCGTGAAAAACAGGAAAAAAATGCAAAAACTTCGGGCCGCCGGGATACGGCATGCGTCGCCGCTATTTTCGCCGGAGCGGGATTCGAACCTGCCTACCTAATCATGGGGACCTACGCCTAACACCTATCGACTACAGTTCTAGTTGCAGAATTCTGTCAAATCTTGAGGTTTTAAACTGTTTCCGATCCACGATGAATTTTGCGTTAAGCACTGTTTTTCTTAGGCAATTCGTATATTTCATGTATAATGACTCGGATATTCATATTAATTGTGTTTTTTATGTGTTTGTCCAGAACATTTGTTTATATTGTTATTTTTTATGTGTATGATGACATATATTTATCATACAATATTAAATATTAATGCCCACGCCTATCAATATAATTCCATATTATTATCAAAATACATTAAACAAATGCTTCTTAAAGTATTACAATATATTTTAATTACAATTACAAATACATGTATTACGTATAATAAGGTAGGTATCTGTTTAACAATATTTTTGATTTATTCAATATTTTAAATCCTGTAAAATTATACATGTACCTATATTCAGTATAATTTTTTTAAAAACTATAATTTATAGTCAAACTCAAACTTATTTTCTGTTATTATTAATATTATATTTGATTAAATATTTATATTCTAAATTGAATGTAAAGTTTCTGATTAATACTGTTATATGATGTTTAGTATTAAATATTTTTTACTGAAAAAAATTAGAATTACAAATAAAAAATGTATATTTAACGTTTGCAACTTATTTATGGTGTTCTCGATTCAAAAAAAAGTAAATATTAATATGTTCATGATACACATCAATGGTACATAAATTTAAGTTTTTATTTTATTAGATTTATTAGATAGATATAATCAATTAGGATAGGTATAATCAATTGTATAATATAATATTATTACCATATGGGTTTGCATACATATTGTGTAGTACCTACCTACTGTTTAGTACACATTACTCTTTATAAAAGTTTAGTTGAACGTCAGTATTAAATATTACCTTGAAGAAGTAGTTTAAGTATAGTATATGTATATAACTACTGATCAACTACCTTAACTCAACAACTCCCCTAAAAACTATTAGCTAAAAACGGTCCAACATTTTCAGTACGTTTTTAATTTAACCTGCAATAGTTGTTTGTACGGTCAATATATATACATTTGATCGGATGTAATTATCTGGAGTTGTATACATACATAAATATTACCAACTCAAATAAAACAATTCACCTCTGTAGTTTTAAATCACTTATATTTATTGATTTATGACAATATACTGTCCATAAAAGTACAATAATACTGTACTGTGCGAATAGACCTTTATCATCGACAAACACTTCTGTGCCACCCAGCACAACCCGAGGTGAAATATTAATCTAATGGAGTAGGGTTGAGCAAAGAATAAGACAATGTAAATAAAACTATATAACACAATTTATTGATTCAAAAACAGTAATTTAACCATCAACACTGAATGTCTCATCTGCTCTAGGACGTTTGATTTGATGACGGAATCGGCGTACAAACGGCACACGTACGGCGTCTAAGAGACGCGCGTTACTCGAAAAACACCATTCCCGGATCGAAAATCGCGAAACGGGGCGACGAAAACGTAGAAAGGCGAAACGAAATCGCCGAGAACGTCGGTCGCCGTCGACGCGATAGCGACTCGAAAAAAACAAATACGTAAAAAACGGGCACACTACCGGCAGTAAAACGACACGGCGGACGCGAATAACACGACTGCGATGTCGAAAAACGCAGTTAAATCCGCGTAAAAGGGCTTCAAAAGTCGAAAAGCGTTGAAAAATTTCGAAAAAAACGATATATACAGTAGTAACAAAACGACGAAGCCGAAACGGTGCGATAAGCCGATAACGACGAAAGGCGATAACGGGTCGGGAAAAGAATTCTAATTTTTCGATTGGCCGGTCTTATAGGTACAGGCAGCGCAGCGATCGGCGGGCCGCGTCAACATTTATATTTTATATCATGAAGACTAGAATAAGGAGCACGGCTTAAGATAGAATGGTTGCACAACGAGTCATTATTTTGTGATCACCAATTGTTCTTATCAGAAATCTGTTAAAAGTTACATTATAGCGCTATCTAGTTGCTTATATAAACATCATAAAAATTGTATTCTTATTTTGTATTTTCGTGTTCACAAAAGTTACAAAAAAAAAAAAAAACAGGAACAAAATAAATACTATGAAGATTCGTCAATGGATAATCACAGTTCATAAACCTGAATCTTTTTATTTATTAATTTTTTTAAAACCACTTAATTCGTGCGTAGTGCGAATGCCTATTGTAAAAGTTAATATTTTTTATTCTTAATATATATAAACTCTAATATACTTTTTTTGGATTTAACTGGTAATTATATGGTTCCAAATTCTCTAACAAGCAAAAAGGAAAACATAATGTTATTAATATAATATAATTTTTTTTAATTCGTCTTCTTTAGGAACCCCGAAAAGAGTTTTAGAAACATTATGTGACTCACGAATTGCACAATAATTAGGCATAATGACCAAAGGCAATAAACGTAATAGAAAATTCACAAAACCAATAACCAAACACAGACTACAGTGAATAGTGATGAGATTTCGACATAAAATAATCATATACGTATAATAGACCACGAGAGCAGTGAATCGTGATTATAATTAAGTTATTAACTCAATTATATTTATAATTGAATATTCAATAATTTAATATTTTGGCGGGATTTGGGCATATTATAATATTGTAACTCCAATTAACAACCGCCGTGAGCGTTAGTAGTAGTTCACTTTTTCGTATGTTAGATAAGAACTCTCGTACACCGTGGTCTAACATTGAGTAGTATACCCCGATGTGCAACCTTTCTATCTTAAGCCATGATAAGGAGACCAAACTCCGCTTCTGATAACGCCCCGAAATGAGTCGCACGATTAAACGGCCACAGGTGTCGCTGCGTACGCCGAGGTTGCTACTTTAACCCGCGTAGTATAGGGATTATTCATGTTTTTTGTGTTTTTTGTAAAATATATGCATTATTTCGAATCAGGACCTATTATAAATTTTATAGTTCGTAAAATTACGCATTCATACATGTGCATATGTGTAAGAGACTAGACCATTGTCTACTAGTAAAAAATAGTAAATAGTCACTAAATACTGTAAATAATATTAAGTATTTGAGTAATGAACTACATTGCATAAGGTATTAAGTACAGCTACATTATGTTAATCTATTAACATTTTTTGATATTTGATAGTGAAAGAGAATTGATTATAATATAATAATAGGATTATTTATAAAATAATAAAAAATTTTAATGAAATATACACATATGCAAATGTATGAATGCGTAATTTTACGAACTTTAAAATTTATAATGGGTCATGATTCGAAATAATGTATATATTTTACAAAAAACATGAATAATCCCTATACTACGCGGGTTAAAGTAGCAACCTCAGCGTACGCAGCGCCACCTGTGGCCGTTTAATCGTGCGACTCGTTTTGGTACGTTTTTTTATGCGGGCGGCCGTACTAGTTTGGTCTCCTTATTCTAATCTTCATGTTTTATATAATAAGACTATTGATATTCAATGTTTAAAGCAATTTATATAATAATAACCAATATAATATATTATTATATATACATTGTGTATGATTAAACACTGATGTATCACTAAACACGTATAATAATAATAATAATAATAATTTATACTTGTAGTGATTGAATAGTTGTTTTGAACATTTGGTATGGCTTATGTCTTATTTTAGCTATTTTTCCGTCGCTATTTTGATATTCGCTTTTTTGGATTCACGGTTTTGTCGGTTTTTACGTAATAATGTAATATTATGTAATAGGTATAGAATATAATAACGATAATATTTTATTATTTTATTATTATTATTATTATTATAATGTGTTTAAAACTTTAAAATAATAATAACTGATAATAAGAAAAACGATTAGCAACTGACAACGACGAGCGTCTATGCATGCAGTTAATTTTAAAAATAAATTAGGTACCCAATATCATAAATTAATAATATATTATAGTTATTATATACTATAAAAAATACTATAGGTACCGTATGGACGACGCTGCCGGTCGTCCAATAACATTATTCGTGTGTGTAATGTGTATCTGTACCCACAAATACTTAAAATTTAAAGTATTCGGTATCTATTATAATTTATTATCATTATATAATCTTGATATATTGATATAAGGAAAACAAATTTAATGTTCTCGCATAACAAATTATATTATATATATTATTATATTATTAAAAATTGTAGTTTTAATAAAAATTTTGTAAATGTAGAATTAAGAATAGGTATACAATTAATTTTCTTCTTTTAGTAGAATATATTTGTTATGCCTTGCTGATGGACCCTCGAATCTAAATTATATTTATATATATATTAATAATGTAATAATGTATTCTGTTGAATTTTTATTAGCGGCGGAAAACGCAGGTGGTACTCCCATATTATATAATAAGAGTATAAAACAATGATCTTGAATTCGACGGAAAACCCGGCAAAATACGCCGTGTATAGCCCCAGCTTTATTATTTTAAATGTTATAATTTTATATTGTACTAACATAATAAATAATAATAATATATTAATATATAATTATATAATAATGGGTAATTCCGTGTTTTGTTGACGACGTGCGCGCGTTGCCGCGTTCCGTACCGCTATCAATTGCTGCGGCGCTGTCTATAGTTATATTTGTCGCGCGTATACTCGTATCCACTACCCGTCTATCGTAGACCGTAGTGTCGTCCGCAGTTTTCAGTAAAATAAATCACGTCGGCGTCATTTGACTCGTTATTATTTTTTTTGTAGTCATTTCGTTGTTGCGTCAGGCCGTCAGGACTCAAGGTGTATTCCGTTAGCTTTTATTACAATTATAATATATTAACTTATAATTTATATAATATATTTATCGATTCGGTTCATTGGTTAAATGTATTAATATTATAATTGTGTTTAACACAGACACACAGTGCTTTACGTTATATCGTTGTCTGAACACGTGGGTTCGTCCATCTTGCAAAAGTCTGCAACCATCACGTATTCACTATATGATGTTAATAATATAACCGTCCAGAAATCGTATATTCGTATATATATTATAATATATAGTTATATTGGTTATATTATATATTGCTGCAGTGAATGTAGAACGTGTGTTCGTGGTTTGGACATCAATCAGTGGCAGTTTATTATATTAAAAAAGTAAGTACACCTTTAATTATAACTATATATTTTATGATTTGGTATTCATTTATAATATATTTACATAATATATTGTGTAGTTTTGATCGATTGTGCGACGTGCCGCCGATGTCTTATTCGGTATATAATTATTGTTTATTTATATAATATAGTAATATACCTAATGTATTCATCCACATCGTATATAAAACTACTCTAAATATATTTATCATGTATCATCACTTAACTAGGTTTAGGTATAATATACTATATATTATAGTACCTAGCTATGTATAGCTATCAAATAAAAATATCTTGTCTTTTATGTATGTAAATAAACCTTAACGCATATTTTATATATATTAATAAAATGTATTCTTTTTTATACCTATATAGGAATACAATAATATTGGTTTATGAGTAATTTTAAATGTTCAATATATATTATAAGTAATAAATTGGGTAAAATTAACAACATTATTGAAACCAAAATTATACTTTACCTACCTATATATATCTATACCAAAAAAAAAAAAAACAAATATTTATCAAAAATATCTATAGGTATTATTGAGGGTTTTATAAGGTATTATATTATCGATATATATATACCTATACTATAGGTACATATTTTTATTTTATTCTTTATTTTATACCCATTATATAGCCTTGCATATATAACTTATATAAGCACATTTCATTATGATTAAGAGCTATAGAAGTAAACGTAGAAGAATACAAGAAGAATTAAATCTGTATGATACCTGCAGCTAAACAGTTTTACATTATAATGAACATGAAAGTTCAAATTCAAGTAAAATTATTTCATTGCCAGAAAAGTTACCAGATAATAGTAATTACGATAAAAAAAATACTATGAATTTAAGTTCTATTATTTTACCATCTGCATCAACAACTCTGCAACAAAGCATTACCACCAATAATGTTATTGAGCAAGTTGAAATAAATGCGCAAGAGTGTTTTGATAATGATTTAACCAATTGGGCAATTCATTTTAATATAACACATAATAGTTTCAATGCATTATTAAGTGTGTTACGTAAACACCCTTGTTTTAAAAAATTACCCAAAGATTGTCGATCATTATTAAAGGTTAAATCAAATGAAGCTATAAATGTTCGTGATATTGAACCGTCAGGAATTTATTATCATTTTGGTTTAGAAAATGGAATAAAACAATATTCAAATATTTTAAATTCATGTGAAGATATTAAAATCGTTATTGGAATTGACGGTCTTCCAATAGCCAAAAGTAGCCTAAGTCAATTATGGCCCATTTTGGGATATGTTCGTCCTTTTAATAACAATGTATTTATTATTGGCATATACCATGGTTATGAAAAACCTAAAGATTCTAACAACTTTTTAAATGATTTTGTTATTGAAGCTAAAACAATAGTTAATCAAGGTATTGTGATAAATGATAAATTTAAAAATGTTTCAATAGATGCCATCTGCTGTGATGCCCCAGTAAAAGCATTTGTATTGAAGATTAAAGGTCACTCTGGGTTTTTTTCATGTACCAGATGTAAACAAGAAGGCGAATATTTACAAAATAGAATAAGTTTTCCTTTTCAAGAACTTTGTGATAAAAGAAATCATAATGATTATATTAACATGAATCATGAAGAATATCATATTTCTGATACTATATCTCAATTGGTTGAAGTAAAAGGAATAGATACAGTTTATTCTTTTCCTTTAGATTATCTCCATCTTACATGCTTAGGCATTATGAAGAAATTAAATAATATGTGGATTTCAAATGGTCCATTTAGTGTACGTCTTCCAAGTAAAAAAGTTAATGAAATTTCATCTTATTTGCTAGATTTAAAAAAATATGTACCCTGTGATTTTCCGAGAAAACCTAGAACCCTTTCTGAAGTTCCTCGTTGGAAAGGAACGGAGTTTAGATTCTTTTTACTATATGTTGGACCTATAGTACTTAAAAATGTTTTAAATGATGATTGTTTCAAACATTTCATATCACTGAATATAGCATTCATAATATTACTAAGCCCTAATCTTGGAAAATATATTGACTTTGCACGTCAACTATTAACATATTTTGTACAAAGTTACAGTAAAATATATGGTATACACTTATTGTCACATAATGTTCATGGATTACTTCACGTGTGTGATGATTATGCTAAATACGGCCCTTTGGATAACTGCAGTACATTTCCCTTTGAGAATTTTATGAGTCAACTTAAAAAAATGTTAAGGAAAAATGAGAAACCACTTCAGCAAATTGTCAATAGATATGAAGAAAAGCTTAAAAATAAAAAAGTTGAAGAAATAAACCCTAGTAAAAGTGATCAAATTAAGTTGAACGTATTACATAATAATGGTCCTATTTTAAGTGATATGAACAATCAACATCAATATAAAAAATTGCAAATCGGAAGTTCTGCTGTTATAAATATTTCAAATAAAGCTGATTGTTTTGTCATGACAAAATATTCTGAAATCATCAAAGTTGTCAATATTGTTCATTCATCATTCACAAATAAAACTCAAATACTTGGACATAGATTTAATGATAAACATCCATTATACTTGAAACCGTTGAAATCGTCAATCTTGGACATATATTCAGTTGATAATCTGTCATCATTAAAATGTTGGAATGTGTCAGATATACTTAAAAAAATAATAGTATTTTCATTTAAAAATGAACAAATAGCTATACCAATAATTCATTCAAGTTGTATTTAAAGTTTTATTTACAATAAAATTTAATCATGATAGATTTTTCTATATTTATACTGTAAATAATGAATGTTGTAATATTATACATGTAAATTAGAGGAGTACCTATACATAGTTATTATATAATAATTTCTGTTTTAATTATGTTAAGTTCATTTTTTTAAATATGGTTTCATTACAAATGTGGTCTGTAGTGGTATTTGAAAAAGACAACTCTGTTGAGGCTGTTCCATCATGTTGGTACATAAATGGTAGATGCTTTTGGCCAAAAAAATCAAAGCATTCTAAAAAATTATTAGAGAGAAGATCCATACCAAACTCCATTGAATATGACTTATTTACTGCTCGTCCATTATCTCTGAACATAAGTAAGTTTTATTCACCTGTATAACTGAATTTGGTTTTTGCTTATAAAAATAGAATATTTTTTTAGTTTTTCAAGAGTTGCTATTGGTTAAGGATTTAATTCTACTTAATTATAACTCATTGGTAAAAATTCAGTCTAAAATTTAAAGTAATTCCTCGAATAATTGTTTAATATTATTAATATATTATCTTTTATTAATAAATTAACACGTATTTACTTTCTTCTTATTTTAGATAGTTAATTATAATAGCAATTTATAGAACTTAAAGTATAACATTATTATATAATAATACAGTACACTGATAGCATTATACACAAATCATATTTTTTTTGTATTCATAAAATGTGTATTATAATTACTTAGATAACATATTACAGTATGTCAGTGTACTATTATTAGGTAATGGAAATATAACTCATAGGCATATTTATTATTGTTAAATAGTTTAACTGCTGCGAGACAAAAAGCTTTTAAAGCTCAAATATTCAGATCTTTCATCAGCTGATGATGACATGCAAACTAGAAAGGAACGCAAAAAAAAAACTATCACAAAGTTTGTCACCTGAACTGCCAAATAAAAAACCATCACGTACTATCATAAGTCCACCACTATTGGACTCATCTGGTAAAATAATAAATCTATATATACAGCAGAAATCATATAATGATACATAGTAGCCTATAGTAGGCTAAGTAACATATCAGGTTTTATGACCTAAAAAAGTAAAGGTCCCGACAAAACCCCTTATATATGTACATTCTATATGGTATCAGTTATTATGACCTGTTTCCTTGGTCCTTTGAAGATCATTATAAACAATTTCTACCGTATTATTTTATTTAGATATATATTATTATAAAGTGTAATAAAATACTATATTATACTTAATTTTTTGATTATCATGGTGAAATTGTAAATAATCAGCAGCTTATAGATGAAAATAAGGGTCAGACAAAAACTAACCTTAATATTACGACACCAATAACAAAAAAACCAATGCTAAATCGAAATTTGTTTGATTGTTTCTCTGAACCCGACACAAGAAAAAAAATTGCATTAAGTACCTAAATATATTTACTACTTTTTATATAATATTTTTATAAATTGCAACTAAATAGATTTTCAATCCCCTTGTATGGTTTTAAATTTAATTTTTTGTGTTATCTTGCAGTGTATTACTTATTAAAAGTTAAAGAAATAGATGCTTGTATACTAATAATAATTAATAATCTTAAAAAGCGGGTGAGTATCACTCTGCTGTACATTAGGGGGTGGGGTGGACCTCGGACTAGGGTAGGTAAGTAGATTAAATTTGAATGCAATGATAGGTATCATTGTATACGAGTAGGATGATTTGGACAGTTCTAGAACGTCCTCCTCCTCTACGGCGGCCGCCGCCGTAGAGGAGCACACCCCCGTACCCACCCGCGTCATAGTCCGACACCGCCACCGCCGACGCAGAGAATCATAGACGGTACATGATAGTAGTTCCGACATCCCACACATGAGGGCGCTGATCAAGATAGTGCATGCACACCTTAGAGTAATAAAACTAACACACTGTCTACACAAGAACCATGTGATTGTACAAACATGTGTCTTATCAATACTCTACCGCGTACTATCACAGTTATCTCATGTTATCAAAAATATTACCCGGTAACAAATAGTTATCGCATATTACCGGTCAACAATCAGTTATCAGATATATTACCGTTTACATTTTTCGAATAATTTCACCCGCTATACGAATAATATATAATACACAAGTGAAATCGTAACACACAATAAACATGTTCTTACATGCAAACATTCAACAATACACTCAGTAACGAATAATATACATGCAAACAATATGTCTAGCCTGTAATCCCTAACAACGGTCAACTCTCATCAATAGAGATATTATCCTTAAAATTAAAAATCGTTTTCACTCAAGAACTCATGTCACTTTTGACATCTCTGACTAAAATATATAAACAATACAAAAGTGAAAACGTGACCATCTGTTTCAATTACAAAAAATGATCAAGGAGCAAATCTTTTTTTTTTTTGAAATTAGTCGCATTTCAGATATTATCATTTACATACTTGAGTTTATCTACTGATTTTTCTACAAGTTAAAAGATGATTAACACATTTTTCTTATATATGTGCTATTATTTTCTTAATCTGATATGGAAACGAGAAAACGAAGATGATTGCATAATTACACGAGCAGAACTCATTGCTATTCATGGGGAAGTTTTTCAGGAAAAGTAAGTTATTTCGTTTTAATTTATAATTTATTTTTATTTCATTATTTTTTATAAAGTGAGGTAATTGAAACATATCAAACGATTACCCCGATAAATTCGCCAACTATAAGAGAAATTTATGAAGAGTACCTAGAGGCACACACATCTCATCAACGGATCCTAAATTGGGCAACACGTGCTGGTTTACTTTGCAGGGGAATTAATATGGAATTTAGAGCGCTGGCGATGTTAATGTCTGATACTCATACCGATAACTCAATTCCCATAGACGAGAGAATAGTAAGTTTATATAAGATTAATATTATAATACCCCTAAATTAATAATAAATATTGCTTCATATCATTATAGGTTATGATGTCACTTCATGATGTTTTTTATTTATCGAGGAGAATTACACGTAACCATACACAATATTACGTATTTATGCAACTGATGTATTGGCTTAGGCGGTTACAACAAATCGAGCCCATGGAATACAGACAGCGTCTCCAAGTTCAATGGAGAGTAAATACAATTATGTTTTTAGTACAATATGACTTCCCTAGTGATACAATAGATTTTATTATGGAAAGAATTTCTAAGTTAATATAGTTACTATATAACGTTAAAAAAAAATCTTTTTTTTTTTTTATACCTATACTATCCTTATTTAACTAAAATGTTGATTTAAAGCGAGTATAAAATTATATTGAATAACTTATTATCATCGAATAACAATGTAAAGGTAAAAGTCGGTCCTAGTTAAGACCCAAAATGTGTTTTATGCACGTTATACAATATAACGGAAATGTATCCCAACATTTAAGATACTTTAAAAAAAATCTGATTTTTACACGATTTAATTCATTATAATCATGGTTTGACAAATTATCTAAATGTAAAATCGCTGTCATCAGGTAAGATTGTAAATTTTGTTTTAAATTTAACAATATAACGGTAAGGTATCCCAGCATTTAGAAGACTTTAAAAGGGCGAAAAATCTGATTTTTTAAACTATTCGTGTTTTATTCTCCGTACGAAAAAACACGCTTAACAAATTTGTGTACAAATTGTTCATCAAATCCAAGACTTATTTTTCATTAAAATGGATTTTAACTCACGTAAGTAGTTTTATAGTCTTAATCACATATAAAAAATAACTAGGTTTTTTTTTTTATATACTTCATGAAGTATTTAATTTTTATTTAAAAATCAATTTTGATAATTTGATCCGGGCGAGTTGCGGAGAGAATTGTGATTTAGAAAAACTGTGTAATAATTGTTTAAATAAAAAATGTTACTTTTGTAAGATGTATCATTTATTAAATAAGCCGTTATGGTATAAATTTATTAATTCTAAATTTGAAAATATCTACCCACCCTGGCTCATCGAAGATATAACGAAATACTCTAGCGTAGATTTTGAGTTTATTCTTCGTGAGCTATATGAGGAAATTTATGCTATTCAATGTGATAAAGGACATGCATATTGGAAAGCCCATTTATTACATAATAGCATAGTTTCTTATGATTTAAGTTTAGGGAATAAATGGGTAGAGATAATTTTGAATAGCGAATTATACCATAACGGAATTAGTTATTGGAATTTAATTTTTAGTATTTTAGAGTTAAGATTTAGTAGTGTAAGTGGAATAAAAAGAATAGTGGATAAGTTAGATTTAAGTATTAATTTAAGATTAAATGAAAAACATTTATTACCGGAAATATTAGAAAATTTTAATTTAGAATATGATAGAAATAGTATTAAGTATTTATTACATTGTAGAGATATTAATTTTGGTTATAGTAATATAGATCATTGGTAGGTTAGAAATTCATTTATATTTTTATTTTTATTTTTATTTTTATAACAATATAATTTTATTTTAACATTAAACGCAGCTATTTTGATATTTAATTGTTAAAATATACCATACATCTCATTTCCTATATTCCTCCCACCTTTTCACCTCTATTGTTAATATGATCCCGATTTTTACAAACTACCCGCAAAGTGTCAGACACCGGTCAGTACGTATTTACCCTAGTTAACACACGTACCTTCTCACTGATTTATCTTTGAATCTGAGTTTTATTATTTTAAGTGTTTTTTTTTTTTTTTTTTTTTTTTTTTTTGAAGTGTGGTTTTTATTATATTAAATTTTACTATATTAAACATGTTTAATTGCGAAAAGTGTCCTTCCTCTTTCTCCAGCAAATATAATTTAAACAGACATAAAAAAATACATGATAAACATAGAGTTTCTTGCACTGTTTGCGGAATATTATTTAATCGGAAAGATAATTTAGTCCGTCATATGAAAACAGCTCATGGTAAAAACATATTTAATTTATTAACCTCTTCATACATAGTGAATATCACTGTAAAAAATATTTGTTTACAATCGAGAAATCGTTGTTGCAATAATATCACCGTTTTCAACAGATGTACGGAACGTTGCGTAACGCTGATTACTATCGTTATCAGACGTTTTTGTACAAAATCACGTGTATGAAGATGTTAAATTAATTTATTTATTTTCCGAACGTGTTTTTAATATTTATTTTACGCGGTATAGAAACTCGTCCGCTACTAGAAATTGCTCCTCAGGTGTTCGTTCCTGATATTCCTGCAGGACCGTCAAATCAGTTGCAAGACATCGACTCAAATACAGATTTCAACGACGAGGATGATAAAATTTGTTGCGAAGTTTTGGAGAACGTTGAAAATCTAGGACTGTACGATGATATTGAAGGTAAGACTTTTTTTGAATTTTAATGTAGGAAGATAGGCTAATAGGTTTTTTTTAAATTAAAGATCCTTTTACAACAACGGTTAACGGAAAACGTACTTCTCACGCAAACACTCCATCTGCTATCAAGGCTAAAAAAGCACGTTTACTTCTTGTCCAGTCTCCCGGCTTTACTGAAATTTCATCTTCAGCAAATAGAAAAATCGTTTGGTATTACGTTAAAAATATCGAAAATATTCAAAACTATATTGTTTTTTTCAATTCGATTAAAACTGAATTAGTTACATTACTAAAATCACTAGCTTCTAAACATCCGATTAAATTTAATTTAAAATTAGAAGCTACATACAATATTCCGAATATTGATAATTCATCAGAAAACCGTGCATTTAAGACATCGGCTAGAGCAATTTTTTCCGAAACTGGAGTACGAGAACTTGTTGAAGAAAGTTTCATAAAATTAATGAGTGAGCAAGACGCGTATTCTAATAAAGGAAGTGGTTTTACCCTACAGTGTATTGATGGATTATTATTAGGCGTGTATAAATATACACCTATGGGTGCTTCATCATATATTCCGTTACCAAATTTCATCGAAAATAAAAAAGCCGTAATTAACCCACAAAACATAGACCAACAGTGTTTCAAGTGGGCTATATTAGCAAAATACGTAACGAGCATAAATAGACAACGTATAGAAAATAATTATACGTCGCTCGAAGAAAAATACAATTTTTCCGGTATTACGTTCCCGACAAAACTGCATGAGGTAAAAATTTTTGAAAAAAATAATCCTAACGTATCTGTCAATGTTTATGGACTCGAAAAAAAAATTCAATCACCTCAAAAATTTCCAAAATATGAAGTATTTCCGCTGAAGGTGGTAGAACAGGAAAAAGCAGATCATTTCGATCTTTTACTAATTACTGACGAGGAAAACAGTCATTTTACCTACATCACTAATTTCTCACGACTTGTCCGTGCACAAAAAACATCACATGACGGTCATGTAATATTTTGCAAACGGTGCTTCACATCATTTGACAGTCGCCCCCGGAAAAATACGCTAAGCGGACCAGCTGCACTAGAACAACACAAGCTGATATGCGGAACACACAAACCTATCCGACCTCAGATGCCCGCTCCCGGATCATTATTAGAATTTAACGCTTGGAAAAAAACTCAACGACATCCGATAGTTATATATGCAGATTTCGAAGCAATATTAAAAAAATCCGAAAAAAAATGTGGGAATAATACAACAATAATCTAAAAAACATGAAGCTATGAGTTATGGTCTTTTGGTTAAAGCAGATGACAACATTCCTATAGAACTACTTGAAAAATTCAACATTCCAACTTCACCTGTAATTTACCGTGGAAGTGAAGATAATCAGAATGTAGCTAAACATTTTGTAAAGAGTATTGTCGAAATAGCCGAAAACATCGAAAAATTATTAAAAACCAACACACCTATAATTTTAACCCCCGAACAAGAACATACACACAATTTATGCAACACATGTAATTTATGTAAATGTAATTTTTCTATGGAAAATCATAAAGTAGCAGATCATTGTCACTTATCGGGTAAATTCAGACAAACGTTGTGTAATACCTGCAACCTCAAACTTCAAACACCTAACTTTGTTCCATGCTTTTTTCATAATTTATCAAATTATGACGCACATTTTATCGTAACCGAGTTGGGATACGATTCCAAAACTATTTCGGTTATACCGAATAGTGAAGAAAAATTTATTTCATTTTCGAAATACATTAGTAACACATTCACAATACGATTCGTCGATACATTAAGATTTATGGCTTCAAGTTTATCAACACTAACATCAAATTTAATATCACCCGGGTTCGAGAAGTTCAGAGAGACAGCAAAACACTTTTCGACCGAAGATATGCAGCTCGTTACTCGTAAAGGTGTTTACCCTTACGAATATACTGATAGTTGGAACAAGCTCGAAGAAACTAATTTACCAGAAAAAAGTGATTTTTATAGTACACTAACAGAGTCACATATACAACAAGAAGATTATGATCATGCTAAGACTGTATGGAACCACTTCAACTGTCAATCACTTGGTGAATATTCGGATCTATACCTTAAAATAGATGTTTTATTGCTGGCTGATGTATTTGAGAATTTTCGAGATCTATGTTTGACTACATACTGCTTGGACCCATCCTTTTATTATACAGCACCTGGATTTAGTTTCGACTGCATGTTGAAATACACTAACGTCAAACTAGAGTTACTCACTGAGTATGATATGCTGTTGATGATTGAAAAGGGTAATTATAATAATTATATTTATAAAAAAATAATAAATAATAATAACATATATATTTTTATCATAGGAATCCGAGGGGGTTTAACTCAAGCAAGTATGAGGTATGCTAAAGCCAATAATGAAAAAACTCTAGATTATGATCCGACTAAGCCTAAATCGTGGTTAATTTATCAAGATTGTAAGTATATATATATATATTATTAAATATTATTAAATATTATTTTATTTTTAGGTAATAATCTGTACGGGTGGGCAATGTCACAGTATATGCCATATGGTGGGTTTAAGTGGGTAGAACCTAAATTAGAAGGACTAAATGATTTAAACGAAACATCTCCCATCGGACGAATATATGAGGTTGACGTTAAATATCCTAAAGAACTCCATGATCAGCATAACGACCTCCCTTTCCTACCACAGAACAGTATTCCGGCTAGCTCAAAAGTAAAAAAACTTATGGCGACACTTCACTCGAAAAAAATTATGTCATTCATTACCGCAACCTACAGCAAGCTATAGCTAATGGACTTATAGTTGAAAAAGTATGTATACATTTAATTTTATAGATATTTATAACATAATTATTTTACATTATAGGTTCATAGAGTAGTTCAGTTTAATCAATCACCATGGCTGGCTCCATACATAGCACTAAACACAGAGATGAGGAAAAAGGCAGCAAATGACTTTGAGAAAGACTTTTTTAAACTTTTAAATAATGCAGTCTTTGGTATATATATATATATTATAAAAAAAAAAAAATGTTAGTCTCATTTATATTAATTTTTTAGGAAAAACCATGGAGTCAATGAGGAAACGTATGAAGATGGAACTGGTGTCTAGTGATCAACGTTTACAAAAACTGATAAACCGAACAACATTCAAACACTGTACAACATACAATGAAAACCTGAATGCAGTCTCATTAGAAAATAAAATCATTGATTTTTGTAAACCGATATATATAGGTAATTATTACATAATGCAACTAGTTTTTTAGTGTATTACTTTATAAACTTATTTATTATAGGTTTCGCAGTACTAGATATAAGTAAAACGTTGATGTATGATTATCACTATAACGTAATGCAGAAACATTATGGTGACAAAATTGAGCTCATGTATACAGATACAGGTAAATTATTATTATTATTATTATCATTATATTAATATATTTGTATTATTTTAGATTCTTTAATATATTATATCCAGACTGATGACTTTTACAATGACCTGGCGAATAATTCTAACTTGCTCGACCGAATGGACACTGCAAATCTACCCAGGGACCACCCGTGTTACATTGCTGAGAGAAAGAAGATTCCCGGACTATTTTCTGATGAAACCGATGGGCGTATTATGAAGGAGTTTATAGCACTCAGAGCAAAATCCTATGCTTACATTATAGAAGACAAGGAGAAAATTAAGGCAAAAGGAATCCGTGGTCATGTTGTTAAAAACCATATGACTTTCAAAGATCATAAGCGGTGTTTGTTTGGTGATACTAGTTTGGAGGTGAAGACTGTCAATGTCTCTATTCGCTCTTTCAAACACAAATTAAAAACCATTAAAGCCGATAAATTGACTTATAATAATTTTGACGATAAAAGGGTTATACTTGAAGATAAAGTACATACCCTGGCTCATGGTCATTACTCTATAGAGTGAGTATATATTTTAAAATTTATTTTATTTATTTAATTTTTTCTTATGATGTTATTGAATTTTGTAGGGAAACCGAATCATCTAATGAAACAGTGTGGAGGATGAATGATTTCGATGAACCAACGTTAGAGTTAATGGATTTGCTCTATGCAGAATTAGTTAATAATGAATAGAAATTTATTTTTTTTTTTACATATTATTTTCTGTAGATATTTTTTGTATATTGGTTATACGCATTTAATTTTGTATTTTGCTTGCATACATTTAATTTTGTAGATATTGTTTGTATATTGTAGATATGTTACACTTATTAAATTAGTTTTTTTTAAATATTAAATTATTCGTTCTATTCATATCTGGTAAGGAAAGCAATAAATAAAACTCATTGTTGGAATAATAATAATAATAAGATATTTATTTTTTAAAAAAAAAAACATGAATACAATTTTCAAGAATTATTTAAAAACCATTTTCTTATAGCAAATACTTTATAAAATGTACAATGTTTAGGATTATATTCCATATGAAAAATACAACAAGGTAAAGATTCATCATTACATAATTGATCAAATCGTGGACATCCCAAGCTTTCAATGTTGATGAGAGCAACGTGTGGTATAAACTCGAAAAGAAGTTTTTTTTTCTGTTCCCCTTTGACGTAAATGTAAGCAAATTTTAATGAATTCAATATCCTTTCCAGTTCTTCATACTCAATATCACCGTAGTCAATAGAAAGATGATGATAATTACGTTCCAACCATTTATTAGTTTTTCGACTTTTGTTATCTTGTGTTGAGTTTGAATTTTTAAAAATCCAGTGTTGAGTGGCCCATGTTTCTGTATCCACAATAGACATCTCTTTAATCATATATTTATTGTTCAACCCAAGAACGCATTGAATGTCAATGATGGCTGTAGACATTATGGTTTATCCTTATAATAAGTTTCAATAGTATTGAGACGAGATAGTATAGCAGGGATTATTTTATTCAAATCTTCTATTTTTTCTTGGATATGTGTTAGTAATAGTTCAACATTTGACATATGATCCGTTATTTCTAAGCACGTTAATTCTAACTTTTCTGTTTGTTCTTCTTATATTTGGACAGATTTATAAGTTTCTTCAAGAAAATGTTCAATTTTATCAAATTTATTTGAATATGATTTTATTGATTGTTCAAGATTTGAAATAATTTTTTTTGTTTTGCCAGCCTGAGAAGTACCAAACACGTTCATCGTCAGAACTCGACTGAGGTTATTTTCTAATGTCACTTGTATATATCCAACTATTGTGTGTATTATCAAACCCTAACCATTTTATAAATATTTGATTCCCCTTCCTACGAATAATTTTTTCGATTAAATATTCGTTTGGATAATTTGTTTTACATATTTCTTCCGAGTAAAAGCAACCAGCAATCGGTTTTCCTGTATAATCTTGTAATTGATATGTAACGGGTGATGTTTGATTAATTTTAACAATTTTAAATATTTCTGTTGACCAACTTGGTAAATAACCTTTTGTGAATATACCTTTATATGTACTTATACGAACGTAGTCACCAATTTTTAATTTAATTTTTTTATTAATGATTTTACGTGTTTTTATTTCTACCGATGATGGATCTGCATCAGCTTGTACAGGCGACATTCCTATTGTTCTATGTTTTGTATTATTATACTCGTTAATCAATGAAGGTAAAATAGAAATCCAATTTTGAGACCCTCGTGCAGTAAACTCTCTAAACATTTTTTCTTTTAATGTTCGGTTGAAACGCTCTACAATACACGCTTTCATGGTGCTATACGTTGAATATTTGTGTATATTATACTTTTTCATCAATGTGTCGAATGTTGTGTTATAAAATTCTTTTCCATTATCGAGTTGTAATAGTTTTGGTGAGCGTTTGAGTAGTATTTTTGACATTGCATTTGAAACTTCTTTAGCAGTTTTTGATTTTAATGCTATCGCCCATGCGAATTTCGTAAAACAGTCGATGACACATAAAATATATTTAAAACCTTTATTTTTTTTTGAATATGGTATCATTTCAACCAGATCGGCTTGCCATAGATCATTTTTTCCGTAAACATTAACTATACGTCTTGTATAATTTTTTCTAGCAGGTTTGTGTAGTTCGAGCGCAATATCTCGCTTAGACATTTGGAATGCGTTTTATTAACCCGGCTTCACGTAATTCTTCGAAAGTCGAAAGTATTTCGTTGGAAACACCTGTATTACCGGCAGCTTTTGATGCTAAAAGTAATCGCAAACGGTCGACTAGCTCATTGGGGTCGTTCCAGTATACTAAATTATGTTTCTGTAATTGCATAGATAGTCCACTATCAGATGGGAATAATATTTGATTATTTCCGAGTATTTATTTCCAC
Organism: Schizaphis graminum; assembly: GCA_020882235.1. Classification (NCBI taxonomy): domain Eukaryota; kingdom Metazoa; phylum Arthropoda; class Insecta; order Hemiptera; family Aphididae; genus Schizaphis; species Schizaphis graminum. The sequence goes on along the minus strand of CM037035.1, from coordinate 10,643,985 downwards.
CTTTTTTAATTTTTTTTCCGTCTGACGTTAAATGAGCCGATGTTTGAACTAATATAGATTTATATGTTTTTAAATCGTTTTCAGTGTATAATTTTGGAGCTTTCGAAAATATTAAACTACAAAGACCTTGTGTTAATGGGTATGAGGTATCTTCGATAAATATTTTATTTCCGATAAGTTTGATTTCTTTTTTTCCTAAATGTACTGCTTCATTTGCTTGTATTTTAGGACCATATGTCTTGTCTATGCTATAAGAATCCAACAGCTCGTTTATTTAAAAAAAATGTATATCTTCAATTTCGTTTTTAGAAACTTGAATGTTTCTGTTCAATGTCGAATGTTGTATTTCGTTTAACGGTTCGATAATCGGTTTGAATGTTTCTGTTACTATTGAATGAACATCAGCTTTTCCGTGTTTTAACGCTATGTACTTGCGTTTAATATTTTCTTTGGTTTTAATCAATTCTTCGAGTACTTCACCGCTAGCTTCCATGATTATGAATGACAGGTTTTTTTAAAAACCTTTAGCTTATATAATAACAAATGTATCGAATCCATGACGATATCGACCATTATCGCGTTCACAGTCTTTGTTTATTACGATAAACTCAAATCTCCCTTTACGCCAACACGTTGTACAAAAATGTTTAAATTCTGAATATGACATATCACCAGAGCAATGCTCATTGTAAACATGCTTTAAGTTGGTTTCATCTTGTTTAAATAATACGATAAAATTAGCATTATCGCGTAAAAGTTGTTTCGGAACTTTTGAATAACTCTGAGCCAGATAGAAAACATCTATTAAATTATGCCTACCCCTGGAATAGTAACTTTTTGCCGTGTTTTGATTATCTGTGATAATATCATCAAAAATGAACACAGAGTTGGATAAAGCTTTTTCAGGTTCGATAACTTGGTCGTTTTCGTAGAATGTAAATAATTGTATTCCGTCGATGTCCGATAAAATATTACTCAACATTTTATATTTAGGCTGATCTAGAGTTTTCGAATATATGTAAACGTTGTGAAATCTTATTCCGTTTATATTAGTTAATAATGCGAAAATTAAATTCGTTTTTCCGCAGCCAGACGGACCCACAATAAGTGCACGTATCGTATTAGGTAGAAGCGCTCCATGTCTATTGTTTTGAAATGAAGTAGGCGGATCTACGTTTTCAACTGTGAGCTTGGTTTCTTGTTTAATGAATTTCATTTTTAATATAAATATCAATGTTAAGATGACAATGTTATCAGTACACAATGTCACTCGCTCGAAGAAGCAACAAGAATAAAGGTGGTGGGCTTATCAACACACTTATAAACAAATTGCCGGTCGAGCTTCACGTACCTGGTAAGGTTAATATATATTATAAGCAATGTTATCATAGTTAAAAAAAAAAAATTATAGGTTATCAATATTGCGGACCGGGAACAAAATTAAAAAAACGATTAGATCGTGGGGATAAAGGTATAAACCCTTTAGATTCTGCATGTAGAGAGCACGATATCGCATACGAACGTAGTAATTCTATCACAGATCGTAACGAAGCCGATCGTATATTAGAACAGCGGGCCTGGGATAGGTTCAAATCGAGAGATTCTAATTTAAAAGAAAAAGCAGTAGCTTGGGGTGTAACTACCGCCATGAAAGCAAAACGTAAAGTTGGCGGTGGGTGTGGTTTTAAAGCGGGCGTCAAAGCAACTAAAAACGTTATAAAGAAAAATATTGGTGAAAAAAATTTAACGAAATTAACTAAAAAATGTATAGCCGCCGCACGAAAAACATTTAAATGTACAAAGACAAAAGTTCCAAGAATAGTAAAAATACCAAAAAGAGGAGGTGTGTTACCACTTATTCCGATATTTGCCGGGTTATCAGCTCTAGGAGCTCTGACTGGTGGTGTTGCCAACGTTGTTAAGGTCGCTAATGAATTTAAGAGAAATACCCCGTCGCATTTGGGTAATGGCTTATATCTTACACCGTACAAAGACAACTCGTACAAAATAGGAAATGGTCTATATCACACACCATATAAAAGTGGAGGGGGTGTAAAAACGAAAAAAACGAAAAAAAACTAATATCTACGTTACCCAAGAGAGCGTTGTACGATTTCGAACTTATAAAAATCGCTCGTTTAATGAAAATACCACATTTCACCGGTGTGTTTAGCAGAGATAAGTTGCCCGTTCGTCCTAAACGATCAGAATCAGCGATTGTTAACTTGGATACGAAAAACGGTACAGGAACGCATTGGGTAGCGTATAAAAAAATCGGAAACCAAGTCGAATATTATGATAGTTTCGGAAATTTACCACCTCCACTAGAAATACAAAAATATTTTCACGGATGCAATATTAATTACAACTATAACACAGAGCAGAGATTTAATACATCAAACTGTGGACACTTGTGTATAAAATTTTTATCATGTACACGATAACGTTAAACGGAGACTCGAGTGAATTGTCATGTGACATTTTTCCACCTTTAGAAGTAGAAAATACAGCACAAATATGTCTTTTGAGCTTGCTAACAAATAATTCAATTCCAAACATAGAACCTGGTTGTAATAGCATAGGTTTTCGTAATTTAATCAATCAAATTGAACTCGTTATTATACCAACGGGTACATATGAATTGAATGATTTAGAATATGTTATAAATAAATTAAAGCCTGACTATGTAACTTTTTTCGAATTGAAATCAGATAGTAACACTTTAAAGTGTAAAGTTTCGTGTAGTCATGAAATAGACTTTTCAGTCGTGAACAGCATAGCCCCATTGTTGGGTTTTAAAAATGTTGTCTACACTATTGGTGCTACTCATACATCTGAAAATACAGTCAACATAATGAAAATAAACTGTATAAAAATAGAGTGTAACTTAATAACCGGCTCATTTTGTGACGGATCGCCTAGCCAGACTATACATGAATTTTATCCAACTGTTGCTGCGGGCTATAAAATTGTAGAGGTGCCTAGACATTTAGTTTTTTATAGTCTTAATACTACATCGATAAGCAAGGTTGATATCATACTAAAAGATCATAAAGATCGATTGATAAATCTGCGTGGCGAGCCAATTACGATTCGTTTACAAATAACGCGTAGATAACATGGCGCTCAAGTTTAATATAAATACAGCTGCCATAAAAAAACCTGTCATTAAAGTGCCTACAGTTAAGAAGTCAACACCTATATCCAAACCGAAAAAGAACGAAATCAAGCTCACGAAAAATAATTTAAAATTTCTTCGTTCACTACAATAATGGATGACACATATTTAGACGTAACAGCCGGCTATGTGGACGATTGTAAGATAACACAAATGGAATATCATTCGTTCACGCCGTATTCAAACACGTCTTTTTCACACAATGATGATATTAGAATAAATATTCAAAATATGGATTCTTACACTTTACCGTGTGAAAGTTTTATTTACATTGAAGGAAAGGTACAAAAACCAGCCGATGCTGTTGGAGAAGTACGTTTTTCGAATAATGGTTTAGCATTTTTATTCTCCGAAATGCGATATGAAATAAACGGAATAGAAATACAAAAATTAAAATCGCCTGGAGTGTCGTCTTGCTTGAAAGGATTCTGTTCCTATACTCCAAGTTATATGAATACGTTAGACAATTGTGCTTGGGACTCGGCAATGGATGGTGATGATAATAAAAATGTTATGACCGATAATGTATTTACCGGATGCATCCCTCTAAAACATTTATTCGGATTTTGCGAAGATTATAAAAAAATATTACTTAATTGCAATCAACAACTTATTTTAAATCGTTCGTCTACCGATTTGGATGCAATACGTGTTGTGGGTACCGGAGCCACCGAAAACGTCGAGAAAAATAAAAAAATTACGATTGAACTGAGCAAGGTGGTGTGGAAGATGCCCATTATCAGAGTCTCTGATAAAGAAAAATTAAAACTGTTAAAAGTAATAGATTCTTCATTAAACAAGAAACCAAGCTCACAGTTGAAAACGTAGATCCGCCTACTTCATTTCAAAACAATAGACATGGAGCGCTTCTACCTAATACGATACGTGCACTTATTGTGGGTCCGTCTGGCTGCGGAAAAACGAATTTAATTTTCGCATTATTAACTAATATAAACGGAATAAGATTTCACAACGTTTACATATATTCGAAAACTCTAGATCAGCCTAAATATAAAATGTTGAGTAATATTTTATCGGACATCGACGGAATACAATTATTTACATTCTACGAAAACGACCAAGTTATCGAACCTGAAAAAGCTTTATCCAACTCTGTGTTCATTTTTGATGATATTATCACAGATAATCAAAACACGGCAAAAAGTTACTATTCCAGGGGTAGGCATAATTTAATAGATGTTTTCTATCTGGCTCAGAGTTATTCAAAAGTTCCGAAACAACTTTTACGCGATAATGCTAATTTTATCGTATTATTTAAACAAGATGAAACCAACTTAAAGCATGTTTACAATGAGCATTGCTCTGGTGATATGTCATATTCAGAATTTAAACATTTTTGTACAACGTGTTGGCGTAAAGGGAGATTTGAGTTTATCGTAATAAACAAAGACTGTGAACGCGATAATGGTCGATATCGTCATGGATTCGATACATTTGTTATTATATAAGCTAAAGGTTTTTAAAAAAACCTGTCATTCATAATCATGGAAGCTAGCGGTGAAGTACTCGAAGAATTGATTAAAACCAAAGAAAATATTAAACGCAAGTACATAGCGTTAAAACACGGAAAAGCTGATGTTCATTCAATAGTAACAGAAACATTCAAACCGATTATCGAACCGTTAAACGAAATACAACATTCGACATTGAACAGAAACATTCAAGTTTCTAAAAACGAAATTGAAGATATACATTTTTTTTAAATAAACGAGCTGTTGGATTCTTATAGCATAGACAAGACATATGGTCCTAAAATACAAGCAAATGAAGCAGTACATTTAGGAAAAAAAGAAATCAAACTTATCGGAAATAAAATATTTATCGAAGATACCTCATACCCATTAACACAAGGTCTTTGTAGTTTAATATTTTCGAAAGCTCCAAAATTATACACTGAAAACGATTTAAAAACATATAAATCTATATTAGTTCAAACATCGGCTCATTTAACGTCAGACGGAAAAAAAATTAAAAAAGGTGGAAATAAATACTCGGAAATAATCAAATATTATTCCCATCTGATAGTGGACTATCTATGCAATTACAGAAACATAATTTAGTATACTGGAACGACCCCAATGAGCTAGTCGACCGTTTGCGATTACTTTTAGCATCAAAAGCTGCCGGTAATACAGGTGTTTCCAACGAAATACTTTCGACTTTCGAAGAATTACGTGAAGCCGGGTTAATAAAACGCATTCCAAATGTCTAAGCGAGATATTGCGCTCGAACTACACAAACCTGCTAGAAAAAATTATACAAGACGTATAGTTAATGTTTACGGAAAAAATGATCTATGGCAAGCCGATCTGGTTGAAATGATACCATATTCAAAAAAAAATAAAGGTTTTAAATATATTTTATGTGTCATCGACTGTTTTACGAAATTCGCATGGGCGATAGCATTAAAATCAAAAACTGCTAAAGAAGTTTCAAATGCAATGTCAAAAATACTACTCAAACGCTCACCAAAACTATTACAACTCGATAATGGAAAAGAATTTTATAACACAACATTCGACACATTGATGAAAAAGTATAATATACACAAATATTCAACGTATAGCACCATGAAAGCGTGTATTGTAGAGCGTTTCAACCGAACATTAAAAGAAAAAATGTTTAGAGAGTTTACTGCACGAGGGTCTCAAAATTGGATTTCTATTTTACCTTCATTGATTAACGAGTATAATAATACAAAACATAGAACAATAGGAATGTCGCCTGTACAAGCTGATGCAGATCCATCATCGGTAGAAATAAAAACACGTAAAATCATTAATAAAAAAATTAAATTAAAAATTGGTGACTACGTTCGTATAAGTACATATAAAGGTATATTCACAAAAGGTTATTTACCAAGTTGGTCAACAGAAATATTTAAAATTGTTAAAATTAATCAAACATCACCCGTTACATATCAATTACAAGATTATACAGGAAAACCGATTGCTGGTTGCTTTTACTCGGAAGAAATATGTAAAACAAATTATCCAAACGAATATTTAATCGAAAAAATTATTCGTAGGAAGGGGAATCAAATATTTATAAAATGGTTAGGGTTTGATAATACACACAATAGTTGGATATATACAAGTGACATTAGAAAATAACCTCAGTCGAGTTCTGACGATGAACGTGTTTGGTACTTCTCAGGCTGGCAAAACAAAAAAAATTATTTCAAATCTTGAACAATCAATAAAATCATATTCAAATAAATTTGATAAAATTGAACATTTTCTTGAAGAAACTTATAAATCTGTCCAAATATAAGAAGAACAAACAGAAAAGTTAGAATTAACGTGCTTAGAAATAACGGATCATATGTCAAATGTTGAACTATTACTAACACATATCCAAGAAAAAATAGAAGATTTGAATAAAATAATCCCTGCTATACTATCTCGTCTCAATACTATTGAAACTTATTATAAGGATAAACCATAATGTCTACAGCCATCATTGACATTCAATGCGTTCTTGGGTTGAACAATAAATATATGATTAAAGAGATGTCTATTGTGGATACAGAAACATGGGCCACTCAACACTGGATTTTTAAAAATTCAAACTCAACACAAGATAACAAAAGTCGAAAAACTAATAAATGGTTGGAACGTAATTATCATCATCTTTCTATTGACTACGGTGATATTGAGTATGAAGAACTGGAAAGGATATTGAATTCATTAAAATTTGCTTACATTTACGTCAAAGGGGAACAGAAAAAAAAACTTCTTTTCGAGTTTATACCACACGTTGCTCTCATCAACATTGAAAGCTTGGGATGTCCACGATTTGATCAATTATGTAATGATGAATCTTTACCTTGTTGTATTTTTCATATGGAATATAATCCTAAACATTGTACATTTTATAAAGTATTTGCTATAAGAAAATGGTTTTTAAATAATTCTTGAAAATTGTATTCATGTTTTTTTTTTTAAAAAATAAATATCTTATTATTATTATTATTCCAACAATGAGTTTTATTTATTGCTTTCCTTACCAGATATGAATAGAACGAATAATTTAATATTTAAAAAAAACTAATTTAATAAGTGTAACATATCTACAATATACAAACAATATCTACAAAATTAAATGTATGCAAGCAAAATACAAAATTAAATGCGTATAACCAATATACAAAAAATATCTACAGAAAATAATATGTAAAAAAAAAAATAAATTTCTATTCATTATTAACTAATTCTGCATAGAGCAAATCCATTAACTCTAACGTTGGTTCATCGAAATCATTCATCCTCCACACTGTTTCATTAGATGATTCGGTTTCCCTACAAAATTCAATAACATCATAAGAAAAAATTAAATAAATAAAATAAATTTTAAAATATATACTCACTCTATAGAGTAATGACCATGAGCCAGGGTATGTACTTTATCTTCAAGTATAACCCTTTTATCGTCAAAATTATTATAAGTCAATTTATCGGCTTTAATGGTTTTTAATTTGTGTTTGAAAGAGCGAATAGAGACATTGACAGTCTTCACCTCCAAACTAGTATCACCAAACAAACACCGCTTATGATCTTTGAAAGTCATATGGTTTTTAACAACATGACCACGGATTCCTTTTGCCTTAATTTTCTCCTTGTCTTCTATAATGTAAGCATAGGATTTTGCTCTGAGTGCTATAAACTCCTTCATAATACGCCCATCGGTTTCATCAGAAAATAGTCCGGGAATCTTCTTTCTCTCAGCAATGTAACACGGGTGGTCCCTGGGTAGATTTGCAGTGTCCATTCGGTCGAGCAAGTTAGAATTATTCGCCAGGTCATTGTAAAAGTCATCAGTCTGGATATAATATATTAAAGAATCTAAAATAATACAAATATATTAATATAATGATAATAATAATAATAATAATTTACCTGTATCTGTATACATGAGCTCAATTTTGTCACCATAATGTTTCTGCATTACGTTATAGTGATAATCATACATCAACGTTTTACTTATATCTAGTACTGCGAAACCTATAATAAATAAGTTTATAAAGTAATACACTAAAAAACTAGTTGCATTATGTAATAATTACCTATATATATCGGTTTACAAAAATCAATGATTTTATTTTCTAATGAGACTGCATTCAGGTTTTCATTGTATGTTGTACAGTGTTTGAATGTTGTTCGGTTTATCAGTTTTTGTAAACGTTGATCACTAGACACCAGTTCCATCTTCATACGTTTCCTCATTGACTCCATGGTTTTTCCTAAAAAATTAATATAAATGAGACTAACATTTTTTTTTTTTTATAATATATATATATATACCAAAGACTGCATTATTTAAAAGTTTAAAAAAGTCTTTCTCAAAGTCATTTGCTGCCTTTTTCCTCATCTCTGTGTTTAGTGCTATGTATGGAGCCAGCCATGGTGATTGATTAAACTGAACTACTCTATGAACCTATAATGTAAAATAATTATGTTATAAATATCTATAAAATTAAATGTATACATACTTTTTCAACTATAAGTCCATTAGCTATAGCTTGCTGTAGGTTGCGGTAATGAATGACATAATTTTTTTCGAGTGAAGTGTCGCCATAAGTTTTTTTACTTTTGAGCTAGCCGGAATACTGTTCTGTGGTAGGAAAGGGAGGTCGTTATGCTGATCATGGAGTTCTTTAGGATATTTAACGTCAACCTCATATATTCGTCCGATGGGAGATGTTTCGTTTAAATCATTTAGTCCTTCTAATTTAGGTTCTACCCACTTAAACCCACCATATGGCATATACTGTGACATTGCCCACCCGTACAGATTATTACCTAAAAATAAAATAATATTTAATAATATTTAATAATATATATATATATACTTACAATCTTGATAAATTAACCACGATTTAGGCTTAGTCGGATCATAATCTAGAGTTTTTTCATTATTGGCTTTAGCATACCTCATACTTGCTTGAGTTAAACCCCCTCGGATTCCTATGATAAAAATATATATGTTATTATTATTTATTATTTTTTTATAAATATAATTATTATAATTACCCTTTTCAATCATCAACAGCATATCATACTCAGTGAGTAACTCTAGTTTGACGTTAGTGTATTTCAACATGCAGTCGAAACTAAATCCAGGTGCTGTATAATAAAAGGATGGGTCCAAGCAGTATGTAGTCAAACATAGATCTCGAAAATTCTCAAATACATCAGCCAGCAATAAAACATCTATTTTAAGGTATAGATCCGAATATTCACCAAGTGATTGACAGTTGAAGTGGTTCCATACAGTCTTAGCATGATCATAATCTTCTTGTTGTATATGTGACTCTGTTAGTGTACTATAAAAATCACTTTTTTCTGGTAAATTAGTTTCTTCGAGCTTGTTCCAACTATCAGTATATTCGTAAGGGTAAACACCTTTACGAGTAACGAGCTGCATATCTTCGGTCGAAAAGTGTTTTGCTGTCTCTCTGAACTTCTCGAACCCGGGTGATATTAAATTTGATGTTAGTGTTGATAAACTTGAAGCCATAAATCTTAATGTATCGACGAATCGTATTGTGAATGTGTTACTAATGTATTTCGAAAATGAAATAAATTTTTCTTCACTATTCGGTATAACCGAAATAGTTTTGGAATCGTATCCCAACTCGGTTACGATAAAATGTGCGTCATAATTTGATAAATTATGAAAAAAGCATGGAACAAAGTTAGGTGTTTGAAGTTTGAGGTTGCAGGTATTACACAACGTTTGTCTGAATTTACCCGATAAGTGACAATGATCTGCTACTTTATGATTTTCCATAGAAAAATTACATTTACATAAATTACATGTGTTGCATAAATTGTGTGTATGTTCTTGTTCGGGGGTTAAAATTATAGGTGTGTTGGTTTTTAATAATTTTTCGATGTTTTCGGCTATTTCGACAATACTCTTTACAAAATGTTTAGCTACATTCTGATTATCTTCACTTCCACGGTAAATTACAGGTGAAGTTGGAATGTTGAATTTTTCAAGTAGTTCTATAGGAATGTTGTCATCTGCTTTAACCAAAAGACCATAACTCATAGCTTCATGTTTTTTAGATTATTGTTGTATTATTCCCACATTTTTTTTCGGATTTTTTTAATATTGCTTCGAAATCTGCATATATAACTATCGGATGTCGTTGAGTTTTTTTCCAAGCGTTAAATTCTAATAATGATCCGGGAGCGGGCATCTGAGGTCGGATAGACTTATGTGTTCCACATATCAGCTTGTGTTGTTCTAGTGCAGCTGGTCCGCTTAGCGTATTTTTCCGGGGGCGACTGTCAAATGATGTGAAGCACCGTTTGCAAAATATTACATGACCGTCATGTGATGTTTTTTGTGCACGGACAAGTCGTGAGAAATTAGTGATGTAGGTAAAATGACTGTTTTCCTCGTCAGTAATTAGTAAAAGATCGAAATGATCTGCTTTTTCCTGTTCTACCACCTTCAGCGGAAATACTTCATATTTTGGAAATTTTTGAGGTGATTGAATTTTTTTTTCGAGTCCATAAACATTGACAGATACGTTAGGATTATTTTTTTCAAAAATTTTTACCTCATGCAGTTTTGTCGGGAACGTAATACCGGAAAAATTGTATTTTTCTTCGAGCGACGTATAATTATTTTCTATACGTTGTCTATTTATGCTCGTTACGTATTTTGCTAATATAGCCCACTTGAAACACTGTTGGTCTATGTTTTGTGGGTTAATTACGGCTTTTTTATTTTCGATGAAATTTGGTAACGGAATATATGATGAAGCACCCATAGGTGTATATTTATACACGCCTAATAATAATCCATCAATACACTGTAGGGTAAAACCACTTCCTTTATTAGAATACGCGTCTTGCTCACTCATTAATTTTATGAAACTTTCTTCAACAAGTTCTCGTACTCCAGTTTCGGAAAAAATTGCTCTAGCCGATGTCTTAAATGCACGGTTTTCTGATGAATTATCAATATTCGGAATATTGTATGTAGCTTCTAATTTTAAATTAAATTTAATCGGATGTTTAGAAGCTAGTGATTTTAGTAATGTAACTAATTCAGTTTTAATCGAATTGAAAAAAACAATATAGTTTTGAATATTTTCGATATTTTTAACGTAATACCAAACGATTTTTCTATTTGCTGAAGATGAAATTTCAGTAAAGCCGGGAGACTGGACAAGAAGTAAACGTGCTTTTTTAGCCTTGATAGCAGATGGAGTGTTTGCGTGAGAAGTACGTTTTCCGTTAACCGTTGTTGTAAAAGGATCTTTAATTTAAAAAAAACCTATTAGCCTATCTTCCTACATTAAAATTCAAAAAAAGTCTTACCTTCAATATCATCGTACAGTCCTAGATTTTCAACGTTCTCCAAAACTTCGCAACAAATTTTATCATCCTCGTCGTTGAAATCTGTATTTGAGTCGATGTCTTGCAACTGATTTGACGGTCCTGCAGGAATATCAGGAACGAACACCTGAGGAGCAATTTCTAGTAGCGGACGAGTTTCTATACCGCGTAAAATAAATATTAAAAACACGTTCGGAAAATAAATAAATTAATTTAACATCTTCATACACGTGATTTTGTACAAAAACGTCTGATAACGATAGTAATCAGCGTTACGCAACGTACCGTAACGTTCCGTACATCTGTTGAAAACGGCAATATTATTGCAACAACGATTTCTCGATTGTAAACAAATATTTTTTACAGTGATATTCACTATGTATGAAGAGGTTAATAAATTAAATGTAAAATAATATGTTTTTACCATGAGCTGTTTTCATATGACGGACTAAATTATCTTTCCGATTAAATAATATTCCGCAAACAGTGCAAGAAACTCTATGTTTATCATGTATTTTTTTATGTCTGTTTAAATTATATTTGCTGGAGAAAGAGGAAGGACACTTTTCGCAATTAAACATGTTTAATATAGTAAAATTTAATATAATAAAAACCACACTTCAAAAAAAAAAAAAAAAAAAAAAAAAAACACTTAAAATAATAAAACTCAGATTCAAAGATAAATCAGTGAGAAGGTACGTGTGTTAACTAGGGTAAATACGTACTGACCGGTGTCTGACACTTTGCGGGTAGTTTGTAAAAATCGGGATCATATTAACAATAGAGGTGAAAAGGTGGGAGGAATATAGGAAATGAGATGTATGGTATATTTTAACAATTAAATATCAAAATAGCTGCGTTTAATGTTAAAATAAAATTATATTGTTATAAAAATAAAAATAAAAATAAAAATATAAATGAATTTCTAACCTACCAATGATCTATATTACTATAACCAAAATTAATATCTCTACAATGTAATAAATACTTAATACTATTTCTATCATATTCTATATTAAAATTTTCTAATATTTCCGGTAATAAATGTTTTTCATTTAATCTAAAATTAATACTTAAATCTAACTTATCCACTATTCTTTTTAATCCACTTACACTACTAAATCTTAACTCTAAAATACTAAAAATTAAATTATTCCAATAACTAATTCCGTTATGGTATAATTCGCTATTCAAAATTATCTCTACCCATTTATTGCCTAAACTTAAATCATAAGAAACTATGCTATTATGTAATAAATGGGCTTTCCAATATGCATGACCATCATCACATTGAATAGCATAAATTTTCTCATATAGCTCACGAAGAATAAACTCAAAATCTACGCTAGAGTATTTCGTTATATCTTCGATGAGCCAGGGTGGGTAGATATTTTCATATTTAGAATTAACAAATTTATACCATAACGGCTTATTTAATAAATGATACATCTTACAAAAGTAATTTTTTTTATTTACACAATTATTACACAGTTTTTATATATCACAATTATCTCCACAACTCGCCCGGATCAAATTATCGAAATTGGTTTTTAAATAAAAATTAAATACTTCATGAAGTATATAAAAAAAACCTAGAGTTATTTTTATATGTGATTAAGACTATAAAACTACTTACGTGAGTTGAAATCCATTTTAATGAAAAATAAGTCTTGGATTTGATGAACAATTTGTACCTACACAAATTTGTTAAGCGTGTTTTTTCGTACGGAGAATAAAACACGAATAGTTTAAAAAATCAGATTTTTCGCCCTTTTAAAGTCTTCTAAATGCTGGGATACCTTACCGTTATATTGTTAAATTTAAAACAAAATTTACAATCTTACCTGATGACAGCGATTTTACATTTAGATCATTTGTCAAACCATGATTATAATGAATTAAATCGTGTAAAAATCAGATTTTTTTTTTAAAGTATCTTAAATGTTGGGATACATTTCCGTTATATTGTATAACGTGCATAAAACACATTTTGGGTCTTAACTAGGACCGACTTTTACCTTTACATTGTTATTCGATGATAATAAGTTATTCAATATAATTTTATACTCGCTTTAAATCAACATTTTAGTTAAATAAGGATAGTATAGGTATAAAAAAAAAAAAGATTTTTTTTTAACGTTATATAGTAACTATATTAACTTAGAAATTCTTTCCATAATAAAATCTATAGTATCACTAGGGAAGTTATATAGTACTAAAAACATAATTGTATTTACTCTCCATTGAACTTGGAGACGCTGTCTGTATTCCATGGGCTCGATTTGTTGTAACCGGCTAAGCCAATACATCAGTTGCATAAATACGTAATATTGTGTATGGTTACGTATAATTCCCCTCGCTAAATAAAAAACATCACGAAGTGACATCATAACCTATAATGATATGAAGCAATATTTATTATTAATTTAGGGGTATTATAATCTTATATAAACTTACTATTCTCTCGTCTATGGGAATTGAGTTATCGGTATGAGTATCAGACATTAACATCGCCAGCGCTCTAAATTCCATATTAATTCCCCTGCAAAGTAAACCAGCACGTGTTGTCCAATTTTGCATCCGTTGATGAGATGTGTGTGCCTCTAGGTACTCTTCATAAATTTCTCTTATAGTTGGTGAATTTATCGGGGTAATCGTTTGATTTGTTTCAATTACCTCACTTTATAAAAAACAATGAAATAAAAATAATAATAATAATAAATTATAAATTAAAACGAAATAACTTACTTTTCCTGAAAAACTTCCCCATGGATAGCAATGAGTTCTGCTCGTGTAATTATACAATCATCTTCGTTTTCTCGTTTCCATATCGGATTAAGAAAATAATAGCACATATATAAGAAAAATGTGTTAATCATCTTTTAACTTGTAGAAAAATCAGTAGATAAACTCAAGTATGTAAATGATAATATCTGAAATGCGACTAATTTCAAAAAAAAAAAGATTTGCTCCTTGATCATTTTTTGTAATTGAAACAGATGGTCACGTTTTCACTTTTGTATTGTTTATATATTTTAGTCAGAGATGTCAAAAGTGACATGAGTTCTCGAGTGAAAACGATTTTTAATTCTAAGGATAATATCTCTATTGATGAGAGTTGACCGTTGTTAGGGATTACAGGAAATTTCTGGCTAGACATATTGTTTGCATGTATATTATTCGTTACTGAGTGTATTGTTGAATGTTTGCATGTAAGAACATGTTTATTGTGTGTTACGATTTCACTTGTGTATTATATATTATTCGTATAGCGGGTGAAATTATTCGAAAAATGTAAACGGTAATATATCTGATAACTGATTGTCGACCGGTAATATGCGATAACTATTTGTTACCGGGTAATATTTTTGATAACATGAGATATCTGTGATAGTACGCGGTAGAGTATTGATAAGACACATGTTTGTACAATCACATGGTTCTTGTGTAGCGTCGGCGGCGGCGGTGCCGGACTATGACGCGGGTGGGTACGGGGGTGTGCTCCTCTACGGCGGCCGCCGCCGTAGAGGAGGAGGACGTTCTAGAACTGTCCAAATCATCCTACTTATGCGATTTGGTTTTTTGACAGATGTCACATTTGCGTATATATTCTATTACATTTTCCTTTAAATCTTTCCAGTGATAATGTAATTTCATTCTTTTAATGGTTCGGGAAACTCCCGAGTGTCCCCCTAATGGAGTGTTATGATATTCGGCAATTAATTATTGATTGTTTTTCTTCATCGGAAAATTCCTGCTCTCTATACACAATAATTTTAATATTTGTTTCTTTAAAAATGTATTTAAACATTTTCCTTATTCTCTCGAAACTGGTTAATGTTGTTAGACCTTCCATTCTTATGGTGGAGAAATTGTCTATTTGGCTGTCTATACAGAACCCCTTAATGTCCGTGATTATTTTATAGTACGTGTACGAGCCGGGAGCGTATACTACGTGCGCCCGGTCACCAACTTATAATTGCGCCCCACTAACACCTAGGTCTTAAAGGTATGGAGGAATAGCTGGGTGTGTAATGGGGTAATAGCTCAGACAATAGTGGTCGGGATTGCCGGGCAAATACTGTTGAGCTATGTAGCGCGTGTTGTGTTAAATGTGTATTTGTGTATTAGTGTGTATATATGTGGTGTGTTTACAATAATTAAAAACTCACAAGAAGGTAACTAAGTTGAAATAATGGTAACAAAAATGATTTGATAGGTAATAAAATATAATATAATGAATAGCACGGCCCTTATGGCCAAACAGAATAAACAATATTAATTAATATATATAAATATAAGTACATACGTCTCTTATAGACGAGCAAACAATATTAAAATTATGATATGTATGTACGGAAATGTCTCTTATAGACAAATAAAAACAATATTAAATGTATATGATATGGCCCTTTTGGCCCAACAAAGTATAATTAATAACGTATGGCCCTTCTGGCCCAACAATAAATACGATAGGTAACCCTTCTGGCTCGATAATAACAATAATACTCACAGTTTTGTGGAGCGCAGACTGGCCAGCTGGTCCTACATCTAGTTATAATAATGAATAGTACAAAATATAATATAAAAAGGATATCACGGTTGACAACTCGTGAGTATTGCATAACAAGGTATATATGTATAGGTATAATATATATATATGTGATTTTAGGTACACGTAAAAACAATGTAATGTAAAGATAAATTAGAATTAGCCCTTATGGCTCACAAAAGAGATATAGATCACAAATTCAGCACTTTTCGCTAGTAATTTAATACAAAATGTTGAATACTTCAAAATAATAAATAATAATGTAAATCGTAATGGTTCTGACGCTACGGCTTACGGTACAGAACAACAATAATATCGGCGGCCGTGTTAATATATTCCAGCTGACGCACGGCGGCGGCGTACGATAACGCGGTGTAATCTACATATTATATAACTCACATGATACATCTACAAATTCAATAATAACTATAACAAAAATAAACAATACGATAAGTGATAATGTGTGAGACCAGCTGTTCCTCCCGTGACCGCTTTTTCTTAATTACCTAATCTATAATAATAGTAATCTACGATATTTAAATTGTTGCGGCGGCAACAGTACGCCTGGGCACTGAGTTCTTTGTTAGTATTAGGTACTTCAAAAAGTATGATTAATTGGTCATCCAATTTGTTTATAATAAATTGTTTTGTAATGTCGAAAACTGGATTTGGGATGTTTTTGTTTATGACAATTTTTCGTATTGCCTTATGTGTTATAATTCCGTTAAGAACAGGTTTTCGTTTTGCGTAGCACTCAAAATACTACCGTCGACCTCCGAAAAGTTTGAATTTATTATAGCGTGTTTTTCTCGTGACTCGAAATCTACGAAACTAGTTTCGCTATTTACCATGCGTATCCGTGATCCGCAGTCGGCATTAGAGTGTAACGACCCCGATCGATAAATGATCTCGTAGTCGTATTCAGATAATTGAAAGCGCCACTTCATTAGTTGAGATGAAGCGTCCTTCAACCCGAATAAGTAGGTAAGTGGTCGATGGTCAGTAATAATGGAAAAATTTCGACCATAAAGATACGGTCTGAAGTGTTTTACGGCCCAAATAATGGCCAAAAGTTCCTTTTGTATAACGCTGTAATTAGTTTCTGCTTTATTCAATGTTCTACTAGCATATGCAATAGGTTTTTCATGCGATGACTCGCCTTGGGATAGTACTGCATCTATAGCAAACTGACTTGCGTCGGTCATTAATTTAAATTTTCCTTTTTCCCAATCTGGGTAAATTAGTAATGGTGGATTTATAAGTTTATTTTTTAATTCTTCATAAGCGTTATCGCATTTGTCCGTCCCGCAGAACCGTACGTCTTTTTTAAGTAAATAGGTCAGTGGTTTGGCGATTTTTGCGAAATTATCTACGAATCGCCTATAATAATTTAGTAGACCTAGAAAAGATTTAATATCTTTAGCGTTTTTCGGTTTCGGATAATTTTTGATACATTCGATTTTACTCGGATCAGGTGAAATTCCGGTCTCGTTGATTACATGTCCTAAGTACAATACTTCTTTTCTCAGAAAAGAACATTTATTAGGTTGTAATTTTAACTTGTGTAAACGTAAACGATTAAAAACTTGTTTTAGTTTTTCTTGGTGGTCCCGCAGGCTAGATCCGTGCACGACAATATCGTCGAGATATGCCGTACATATTTCCTCTAAACCTGTTAGTACAGCGCGCATCGCTCGTGTGAACGTTGCTGGTGCTGAACTTAAACCAAAAGGCATCCTAAGAAATTCATAATGTCCGGATTTACTAGAAAATACGGTTTTATGTGTATCCTGCGGGTCAATATAGATCTGATGATATCCACTTGCTAAATCGAGTGTCGAGAAATAATTTGAAGATCCTAAAGAGTCAAGTATTTCCACTAAATTGGCTAAGCCATAAGCTTCGTTTTCTGTTACTTCGTTAAGTTTCCTAAAATCCACATATATTCTTAATTTGGGTTTACCATTTTTATCTAAATTTTTCTTTTTCACTACTACCAACGGGAAATTAAATGACAATACCGAATTTTGTATAATTTTATTGTCTTTCATTTCGGTAATTTGTTTTTCGATTTCTTGTTGATATGCCCAGGGTAAACGGTAAGGTCGAATATTAATTTGTTTAACACAGCGAGGTGTTTTAATCGAATGAGTAACCACATCGGTAGCGGTCAATTGGTCTCCTTCTAAGAAAAATATGTCAGAATATTCTATGCATAAATTTACTAATTTTTTACGCTCTTCAGCATTTAAATGGTCGGTTTTAATCAGTTCAGTAAGTGTACGAATGCATTCTCGCCCACAAGTCCCCTGGTTATTGGTGATGATTAATACTTGTTCTTGGTATGGTTCCCATTTTAAATTACTAGTATTTAATTCTTCGATTATAAAAGGTTCCTCGAAAATATTTATTATATTACGTATAATTTTGTTGTCTAATACTGGGCTCAAGCTATTAGCGATTATAACATTTTGATTTATTTCTTAGTTTTTAATAGTCACTAATTTATGGTCAATAAATTCGTCCGTGGAGATAGCAAACACACAATTACTACGCGGCATCATAAACATGTCTCGGCTAAAATCTAACACTATGCGGTTGTCCTTGATAAAATCTCTGCCTATAATACCTGATTCGGGTACTCGGAAATCGGTAGCTACAACATCGAATTTGACGTAAAAATCCGCCCCTTCCATGTTAATAGTTGTTTTAAGTGTTCCGAAGGTGGTTCGGGATTAGCCGTAATACCACTAATTGTACGTTTTTCACTTTCGTTTATTACTATATCTTTTTTTAGTGCGGATTTAATTAGGCTCATATCGGCTCCCGTATCCACGAATAATTTTATTGTGGTAGGTTCAAAACTGGTTGAAGAGCATTTAACGTGTTCTCTTTCCATATAGGTAATCGTTCGGACATGATTTTCGATTTCACCTACGGTACGATTTACATTGTTAGTTTTACTAGTCGAAGCTTCGCCCTGCTCTTTTTTCTTTTTCTCATTATATATTCGTTTACGAAATTCACTAATGACGTGATTCTCTTTTTTACAATACTGACAAACTTTAACTTGATTTACTGAATTTTTGAAATTTTTATTTTCGGTCTGATTTTTAAAACTTGTTATTTTATGTTCACTAGTCCTACACTCGTTACTATAATGCCCGTATCTATTACAACGGTGACATTGAATTTTATTTTTATCTTTAGATTTCTTTACGTATTTATTTCGATTATCCGTTTTATATTCGGTTTTTTCATTAAGTTTTTCTTCTTCTACTGCCAAAAATATGGCTTCCTCAAATTTGGGTACGTTTGTGGCTTTTAAAATTAGACGGATATCAGACTGAATACCCTCAATAAATATGGCTAATGTTTGCGTTTGGATTATTTCTGAAATAACTTTAGCATCTGTTGTCGTTTTATTTAAAGTTAGCGCGGTGGTTAATTCGTGTGAAATTTTTTCTACTCTGTCCGCGTTGTTGTATCGACTCTTTTTCATATTGCCTACTTTGGTTAAATTGTTTTTGTAAAAATTGTATTGAATGGGTTTTACCAAAAATAGTAGTTTGATGTGCTTTTAGTTCCTCCCATAACGTTATTTCCCGATATTTAACTGCGTCACTTGCTTTATCGGTTAACTGAGAAATTATCGCGTCGAGTATCATAGGTTTAATTTTTTCGTCTACATGCCCTAGTATAAATTCACATCGATTAAAATAACTGGTGAGGAGACTTTCGGATCCCCCTCCAAAACTAGGTATCGCTTTCATAGCGTCCCCAAAAGTAAGTTTGTTTGCCATTTCGATTTCTTCGGGTAATTCAATAGTACGAATAGATTGGTTTAAATCGATTAAGTTGCTATCGTTTCCCCCTGTATAAGTAGTTTCGTCTGTATTGATGGTTTCACCTGTACAGGGTGATTTTTTTATCGAAGAACACTCATTATTTCAAAAAGTATTAACTTTTTTCAATTTTTTTTTTTTCAAAATTTTTAGTTTTATGCTTTTCTAAAACTATGTAAAATTTTTATTTTTTTCACTTTAATATTTAATAGTGAAATCACTATCAACTTTTGATTTTCAAATGGCAACCTATACTTAAAATGTTATAAAATAGTAGGGATATTTTTTTTATGAATTCTAACGTTTAAATTACTATTTTTCATTTAACCGTTCGGGAGTTATAGCTTTTCAAAGTTGGGCGGTTTTCGGTTTTAATTTCTAAAGACCAGTAGTCACATGGGTAATAAATAATAATAATAGGTACATATTTTCACATGTAATAAACTCGTTATCGACTATCGTTCAACACAGTAATGACAATGAACTTTGTACCTGTAGGTTACAAATTAATTGTTATAACTAATTTAGATAATAATTAATAACCTGATTAAAGTTTTGATAAGAAAATAAATGAGTTGTGGAAATGGGGACAGTGAATCGTCTGAAGGTCTACCACTGTTAACATTTTTCGGACAAGTGCTTATCACTCAAAAAAAATATAATTATAATTTTAAAAATTTTATGTTGGTAATAAATTTTACACGACTATTTTAGATTCTGAACGGAGTGATGAATGTATTGATTTTACAATGATGTGTGTCTGACGACAATATTTGGAGCAGTAATATTGCTTCAATTTTTGACTTCAGCCCCTCTTTGAAAAGGAAATTGAATCTAGTTGGTACTTTGAGGAGGTCAAAAGTTAAAAAATTTCAATATTTTTCAAATGCGTCGGAAAAAACCCTAAAAAAGTAACGGAAAAACGGGATTTTTTACGCAAAACCAGTTTTCGACCAAATCGACTAAATATAATATGGTTGTAATTCAAAATCTAATCATTATAAATACTTGAAATTTTGACCAAATGTTTATGTTAGTGTTCTCTATACACCGTTAAATTTTCAAAGTATTTTAACTTTTTTTGAGCTATTTATAGACAATTGAAATTTTCAGTTTTTTTAAGTATTTTTTTTTTAAATAACGATAAAAAATTTTTGGCTGGCCAGAAAATCTTTAAAATTTAATACAAGGTTTTTTATAAGTTGTTCTTAAAGTGATAAAAAAAAATCCGAAATCGTTAGTCACAAATTTTTTTTATAAGTTCTTAAAGTTCGAATTTATACGAAATATGTCAAAATTTAAATTAAATTTCATACGCTCATAATGCGTATTTTGGCCAAATACTTTTTTTATTAATAAACAGATACTATAAAGTAACCATAGTAACATATAATAACTATACTATTTGTTTCAAAATAGAATATATTACAATATTTAAATAGAATATATCCTAGATTGACAAATCATCTCCGTTCAGAATCGTTTCTCGTATACAATGATATTCATCATTGCATTCAAATTTAACCTACGCTAGTCCGAGGTCCACCCCACCCCCTAATGTACAGCAGAGCGATACTCACTTACCCGCTTTTTTGATATTTGTTTTTATCCAAAAAGTATAAGTTGTAGAAATTTGAAAATTTCATCAGTTGTTTACATTAGCATTTTCTTTATATAATTTTATTATCAAAAGATTTCACTCATTTTTAATCAATTTATAGGCATTTGAAATAATCAATTTTTTAGATTCTGAACGGAGTGATGAATGTACCTATTGATTTTACAATGATGTGTGTTTTTTTTGTTTTTGTGTTCAAATGTATTTCAAAAACTAATTTATGTAAATACTTGAAATTTTCACCAAATGTTTATGTTAGTATTATCTATATACAGTTAAATTTTCAAAAAAATTTTGATTTTTTTTGAGTTATTTATAGACCACTGAAATTTTTGATTTTTATGAGAATTTTTTTTTGAAGTGTTGATAAAAAAAATTTTGGATTACCAAGAAAACTTGAAAATTTAATACAAGGTTAATTATGAGTTGTTCTCATTGTAGCTGAAAAAAAATTAAAAATCGTTAATCACAATTTTTTTTATAAGCGTTTATAGTTCAAATTTTTACGAAAAATGTCAAAATCGTGAAAATTTGCAAGTAATTTTGAAGTTTAAAAATCATAAAATTTTTTGTGTTTATATCTAAGAATAAAAAATGTAACACTAAGTTTTACATAAGTTTTCCTTCAAGTAGCTATAGAGAAAACTCGAAGCATCATTATAGGAAAAATTTTAAGTGCGTTAGAATTTTAAATTTTTACCAAATAGCGTAACGACAACGATTTATCCTCAAACGATTTTTAATATTTGTTGTTATTCAAATAGTTTAAGATGGCAAGTACTTGAAAATTTCAACAGTTATTTAGATTGGCATTTTCTTCACATGATTTGATTTTCAAAATATTTTGACTTTTTTTGAGCAATTTATAGACAACTGAAATTTTCAATTTTCCTAAAATTTTTTTTTGGAAATGTCGATAACATTTTTTTGGTGGAGTAAAAATATTTAAAAAATAAATACAAAGTTCCTCATAAGTTATTCTTATGGCGATAAAAAAATTATAAGAATATATAGGCACTATTTTTTTTTATTTGCATTTGAAGTTCAAATTTTGACAAAAATTCGTCAAAATCATGAATATTTTTAACTATTTGTTAGTTAAAAATTTATAAATATTTTACTATCAAAAGCTATGAATTTAAAATTTAATATTATGCTGTCCATAAGTTAAGCTTAGAATAATTAAAAAAAAGTTTGAAAATTATTCAATTAAAACAATTTTACGATTGTTTAAAGTTTTAATTTTAATTTGAAATCAAAAATACACGTGTAAAATAACGTTTTACAAATAAATAATTTTCTAAATAACTTTTACTTAAATGTTTGAATTTGTTACAAAATAGAATATATGACAATATTTAAATATAATATATTCTAGACTGACAAATCATCTCCGTTCAAAATCGGTTTTCGTATACAATGATAATTACATTCAAATTTAACCTACCCTAGTTCGAAGTCCACCCCACCCCCTAATGTACAGCAGAGCGACACCCACTACCCGCTTTTTTTTATTAGCATTTAAAGTTCGATTTTTTACAAAAGACGTAAAAACAATTATTTCGAATTAGAAATTCATGAATATTTTATGTTTTAAATCTAATATTTGAAAATTTAATAAAAGATTCCTCATAAGTTTGTTTATTTTTATTAAAAACAAAATTCTCTACCGAAAAGTCAAATTAAATTTTTATGAGCGTTTGAAGTTGAAAATTTTTCGAAATTAGATAATCACTTGATTTCAAAAACGAATGACCTTATAGACACTTGGAATGTATACCATATGTATATTTACCAATTATTATACTTGATAAAATTTCCAAAATATTTTGACTCGTTTTTAGTTGATTACGAATATTTAAAATTTTAAAATTTAAGAGTCTGAGCGGAGCAATGAATGTATTGGTTTTACAATTGCTTTTTTTTATTTTATTGAAGGTCAACATTTTAATTTCCCAATAGTTGCCCAGGAAAACAAAATAGTCTTAGTCCGGTAGAGTTTTTTTTGCAGGTAGTTGAAGAAAAATTTATGGAGAACCTTGTACTAAATTTTCAAATCTTAGTTATAAAATAAAAAATTTTTACGATTTTTCAACCACAAAATTACATGCCAATTTTAGCAATTTTTACATATTTCGTATAAATTCGAACTTTAAGCACTTATAAAAAAAAATTGTGACTAACGATTTCGGATTTTTTTTTATCACTTTAAGAACAACTTATAAGAAACCTTGTATTAAATTTTCAAGATTTTCTGGCCGGTCAAAAAAATTTTATCGTTATTTTAAAAAAAAATACTAAAAAAATTTAAAAATTTCAATTGTCTATAAATAGCTCAAAAAAAGTCAACATTCTTTGAAAACTTAACTGTATATGGAGAATGCTAATGTTAACATTTTGTGAAAATTTCAAGTGTTTACATCGATTAGTTTTTTAGTTATAGCCAAATAAAAAATTCGATTTTGTCGAAAACTGGTTTTGCGTAAAAATTCCCGTTTTTCTGTCACTTTTTTTTTGTTTTTCTCGATTTTTTTGAAAACTGTTGGAAAATGTTTACTTTTCACCTCTATAATGCACCAAGGATATCCACTTTGCCATCGGAAACCACCCCCAAAGTTTGAAATTGAAACATTATTTCGACTAGTTATGCTGTACACAGACACAAAAAAAAAAAAAAAACACACATCATTGTAAAATCAATACATTCATCACTCCGTTCAGAATCTAAAATTCAGTCACTTTTTTTATAAGCATTTCAAGTTAAAATATTAACAAAATACGCAAAAAATGAAAAAAATTTGCAAATTATTTTGAGCTATAATTCATAAAAAATGTTCTTTTTAAATCTGAGATTTAAAAATGTAATACAAGATTTCTCATAAGTTTGTCAACCTTTATCAAGAAAAAAAATGTTTACATGAAATTCACATTAAGTTTTTATTTAGGGTATGAATTTCATATTATTACAACATTGGATATTTATTATTTACTAGCCATTTCATAATAGCAATTAAGCATATCCGTTTTTTCTTGATTTGAATAAGACATAATGTATTTATGTCAGTTGAAGGCATTTGACTGTTTATTTATACAGAAAACAAATTTAAAACTAATAGTTAAATATTATTGTCTATTTGTCTGACAAAATGTTTAAGATGTATGATTTATATTAATACTATGAATTGATACTATTTGAAATTCTCTTTAAGGTAAGTATAGAAAAAAAAATTAATTTCACAATAATTTATTAAATAAATTAAAATTATACATACATGTACATTGTACACATAATTAAGTAATTATAATGTGCATATAAATATTAAGATAATGAGTATAAGTATAATATAAATTAATTTTCATTAAAATTATAAAAAAAACAATTGATTAAATGATAAAAATACAAGTTACCTTATATTGTTTAGCAATCAGCATATTTTTCATTATACAGTTAATTTTAGAACAAGACATATTTATAAATTTAATGATTAGGCAATTCACGACGAGTCAAGTATACATATAATCGTTATTTTTAAAACATCATAATTCAAGTAATTAGGGCCCGATTTTTAACAAAATGTATATTTTTTCACTTAAAATAATTCTGATTAAATATTATCAACATTTCCTAATTTCTAAATTCTATTTCTATGGTTAGTATTATCTTAATACATATCTAAATAAAATATAACATTGTAATGATAATTATAATACCTATTGGGTGTTGGATACAAGTTCAATAGGTATGTTAAAAATTAAAATATTATAAAATTAAGTAAAATAATTTTAACTTAGCTCAGTTATACATATAATTATAATTATAATTATATAAATTTATAATTCTCTTTATTCATGACATTTCAATTTTTTCATAGTAAATAAATCTTTAAATACTTTATATATTTTTTTAAATATTTATACACATTAATATGTATAATATTCACAAACAATAATATATATTATATTGTTAATGCATAAATATGTTCATATCCTTAAATTAATTGTTT
This sequence comes from Schizaphis graminum, assembly GCA_020882235.1. NCBI lineage: Eukaryota > Metazoa > Arthropoda > Insecta > Hemiptera > Aphididae > Schizaphis > Schizaphis graminum. The sequence goes on along the minus strand of CM037035.1, from coordinate 10,618,410 downwards.
GCATTAAAAACCGGGCCCTAGTAACAATAAATCCCTAATTCATTTTATTTTATATTATTAGTAACCACTATAAAATGTTAATATCATTTTAAAGTCCAGGATTATGAAAAATCTATTCCAAATTTGATGACACAGTTTAATCAAAATGTTCGTTAAGCAGTTATGCAAAATATGAGTAATGATAAACATGTGTTCAAGAAATTCAGAACAAATTCTCCATTAACCCCAGACCTAAAACAATAGTAACATTTAAAAGTGGCACTAATAATATATCAACTTAGATATGTAAATTTAATAATAATAATTAATAACTTAATAATTAGCAATAAATAGGCAACAACATCAACCATTTACAAAAAAACAATGTTTATTTTGCATATTACTAACTACTATGTAATACATAAATATAATTTTAAAAATATATTTAGTTTAATATTTAAATTGTCAATTGAGTATACACATATATAAACAAGTAGGTACTTAGTGATAATCATAATATACATATTTGATAGGTTTTTTTTTTTTTTAAACATTAATAATTTAATTTACTCTATTTATACATATTATAATTATTTTTATTTTTATTAAACATAAGTTTAAATGATTAATGTTGCTGCCCCATATTTAATTTAACTACATAATATGAAGTATTAAAATTTAGTATACTAGCTACTAGCATTTACAATATTTTTTTATCATTTACAATTTTCTTTACATATTATTTATTGATAGGTTACAGTTTTCCTCAGGATGTAGTTGGGCAGACTTGATTATTTTACGCTTCTTTGAAATTAACTAGATTATCTACAAAAAAAGATAATAAAAACCTAATAACTTCCTCGTAAAATTGAATGTTACAAATAAAAAATATTTATACATACCTATGATCGATGTTGTTATATGTTGGAATATTAAAATCCAATATAGTATTTTTAACAGTTGTATAGTATTATATTAGTTTTCACATTGTTCTCAATTTTTCTAAGTACAATTGTAGTATAATATGTATATTCCTCAAGTCATATGTCCAAGAATATTCTTATTAGTACATGCTTGTAATTATCTTAGAATTTTTGTATGCAACAAACATTCTGGATTAATTGAAGCCAATTATAGCTGTACAGTTACAATGCAACTTGATTTTAAAACAAGCTATGTATTATCAATTTATAAATAATACATAATAGGTCTATAATATTGTATTATTGTCTTATGTCTGTTGATATACATTTGAACAAAAATTGTATAGAACTGATAAAACTGAAATTAAAATTTTTTAAATACATTATTATTATTTACTATAATTTTTAAAGCTTTTTACAAAATTATTAAAACTTACCAATAAATTATTCCAAGTTCCTGATAGGTCGTCAAGTAGTATAATATTCACACGTGTAATAGCAATTTAAATGAAACTTAGGTTTAAATAAATAGTTAAACAAAATACGTCATAAAAAAACTACTTATGATTACCCATCATATTTAATATAAATTTTACTTATTTAACAACATTATATTAGAGAATAAATGTTTCAATATTTAATTATATTATGAATGTTGGCGTATGACGTGTTTACTCTTTACGTTAGCAATGAAAGTAATAAAATAATAAAATTGAATTTTCAATCACAGAAAAGGCGATTTAAATTAAACTTATTAAACTAAATGTCACATGAATTTTATATTTTTTTGTTTAAAAGATAAAAAACATTATTTGGCATATTATTAACATAGGCCATAGCAGTATAGCACTGAAAACTGAAAAGTAAACAATTGTATTATCTATTTTTATTGGGAATACCCAACGGTTTGGTTCGATGAGAGTTTATTTGTGATTAAATAAAGTATTATCATTTGTCATTTGTAGTGGTCACGATTAAAGATATCTTTAATCGTGGTAGTGGTTTAGGAAGTATTTTCATATTATGATATTGTTATCATAATAAAAATTAAAAATGATAAGATCTGTTTCATCTGATTTATTATTAATCATAATTTTTGATATTACGGATACAGTGCCATAGTCCACGATAGTCCATAGTTCGTATAGTTCGTGTAGGTAGTACGAGGTACAAATTAAACTACAACGATATTAGTACCTTTGGTCGAACGATAACGATTTATAATTTGAACTACTGGTCTTTATAATTATAATCTAATAATTGTGTTCTAATCAATGTCTCACAGCCGTAATAACCTTTGGGACTAACACCTAAAAACCTCAAACCGCCCAACTTTGAGCAGCTATAACTCGCGAACGGTTAAATGAAAAATAGTAATTTAAACGTTAGAATTCATAAAAAAAATATCCCTACTATTTTATAACATTTTAAGTATAGGTTGCCATTTGAAAATCAAAAGTTGATAGTGATTTCACTATTAAATATTAAAGTGAAAAAAATAAAAATTTTACATAGTTTTAGAAAAGCATAAAACTAAAAATTTTGAAAAAAAAAAAATTGAAAAAAGTTAATACTTTTTGAAATAATGAGTGTTCTTCGATAAAAAAATCACCCTGTATAAGTAGTATCGTCTATTTTAGTAGTTTCCCCAGTATCGTTAGTATCTACGGACGTACCTAAATTTGAGTCTTCTAATTCGTCTAATCCCGCGTACTGTGTAATAGTGTCCTAATAGTCATTTACTGGTCATTTATAAAAAAAATTCCTTTAGGCTCTCAGATAGACGGTAATAATTGTTCAAATAACTTACAATTTTTCCGTATTGTCTGAGATGTCGTTTGGTAGTTGCTCCTTGAAATGCTGGTTGAATGATTTTCTGAATGCTCTTTGAATGCTGGTTGAATGCTTTTAGAAAGCTCGTTGAATGCTGGTTGAATGTTCTTAGAATGCTCTTTGAATGCTCTTGAAGTCGATTTGGAACAGTAGTTCGTCCAAGGGTCTCAAACTACTGACTTGGATGTGTTCTCTATTTGAAAACGGCCAAATATGTTTCGTTTGATGTGAAGATCCCACACCTGACACCAAATTTGTAGTGAGCCGGTCTTGGTGAAGATGGCTCAACAAGATTTAAGGACGAAGTCCACTTTGTCGTATATCTTCTTCAGAGAGCGTAGGAAATTTGTAGTCAATAAACTTGTTTATAAGTTTAAAATTAAGTTATTTATTTACTGAGACAATGTATAATAAAAGCTAGCCCGATGAGTTCTTAAGTATAGAACAACGCTACCCGTCTATGCGTAAGTGAGGCATAACTATGTCTAAATCTTAATACTACCACAACCCCTTTTATATTAAACTATTATGGGCGTAGTCCCCAAAAGATACGTACGTGTCATGGTAAACAGGTTATTTATTATTATTTCGTGTTTACTATGACCGATTATTTGAATACATAATTTTAATTCTAAGAATTTATATAAAAGATTATTTAAAACTATGTTCATAAATCCAATTATCTAATTATCTATTATTAAGTGTAATATTTTAATATTCAGTATTCTAAACAACTAATATCAGCTCAGGGTAACAGAAATAAGGTAATTAAATAATAGCGTAATACGGTCGGATTACTACATCAACCACCTCATAAATTTTCATCTAAGCAAGTATGTGAAATTTCAGGATCAATGCTAAAACTTATAAAGTATATTCTTTTAGAATTAGCTAGAAAGCCGAGGTCTTTAAAAGAGTCAAAGCGTTTTAAAACAACAGAATTTCGACAATTCTTATTATATACTGGGCCTTTAGTACTTAAAGGTGTATTACAAGAGCTTAAATACACACATTTTGTATCTTTATACATTTTGTATTTTCATGTTGCTATTAGTATCCTATTATCTGATCAACATTTAAAATTTCATATTGATTATGCTGAAAATTTGCTTAAACATTTTGTTCTATAAACTAAAAATATTTATGGGGTTCATTTTTTATCACATAATTTTCATAATTTACTTCACCTTACTGATGATGTAAGAAAATTTGGGAATTTAAATTGATTTAGTAATTTTGCACCTGAAAACTACTTACAAAAATTAAAAAGAGTTATAAGAAAATCAAATAATATTTTACCACAAATTGTGAATAAACTAAGTGAAGAAGCACTTATTCAATCTAGTGAACTTTTATATGAAAGTGACAGTGTTATTATGAAAAGTGAGTATACAGGTGTATTTATTTATGGTACTACTGATCCTCAATACAAAGAAGAACATTTTTCAAATTTCAAACTAAAAATTAACTTAGTTAATTCGTGTTGTGTTTTAAAAAATAAATTTATTGTAGAGATATCAAATTTTGCATTTTGTCCTTCGTTAAATTAAATTGTAATAACTAATAACATTGGAAAAAATACAATTTAGTAGCAGATTTTTATACAGAACCTAGCTTGTCTTCTATATTTGGTATACTTATAGTGTCTGAATTATCAAACGATTTATTTTGTTGGCCATTATCTGAGGTTTATCAAAAATTAATTCGCTTACCATATCAGTCAGGTTTTGTTGTTTATCCTTTACTTCATACATAGATTTTTCAAATGCATAAATTCAATTTTATTTGTTTGTAAATTTTTTAGATTCTGAACGGAATGAAGAATGTATTGCTTTTACAATGATGTGTGGTTTTTTTTTTTTTGTGTGTGACGACATTTGGAGCAGTAATAATGCTCCGATTTTTGACTTCAGCCCCTCTTTGAATAGGAAAATTCATCTAGTTGGTACTTTGGGGAGGTCAAAAGTAAAATTTTCAAATAGTTTTCAAAAAATCGAGAAAAACAAAAAAAAAAGTGACAGAAAAACGGCAATTTTACGAAAAACTACTTTTCGACAAAATCGATTTTTTGATTTTGCTGTAACTCAAAAACGAATCATTGTAAATACTTGAAATTTTCACCAAATGTTTATATTATGGTTATCTCTTTACAGTTAAAGTTTCAAAATATTTTTACCATTTTTAAGCTACTTATAGACAATTGAAATTTTCGACTTTTCTAAGTTTTTTTTCTTCAAATGCCGATAAAAATTTTTTGGGTGGCCAGAAAATCTTGAAAATTTAATACAAGGTTTCTTATAAGTTGTTCTTAAAGTGATAATAAAAAATCCAAAATCGTTAGTTACAATTTTTTTTATAAGTGTTTAAAGTTCTAATTTATACGAAATATGTCAAAATTTAAATTAAATTTCATACGCTCATAATGCGTATGTTGGCCAAATACTTTTTTTATTAATAAACAGATACTATAAAGTAACCATAGTAACATATAATAACTATACTATTTGTTTCAAAATAGAATATATTACAATATTTAAATAGAATATATCCTAGATTGACAAATCATCTCCGTTCAGAATCGTTTCTCGTATACAATGATATTCATCATTGCATTCAAATTTAACCTACGCTAGTCCGAGGTCCACCCCACCCCCTAATGTACAGCAGAGCGATACTCACTTACCCGCTTTTTTTAATACTGTAACTATATAAATTATAATTTAGTATAAGACAAATAATTATATTTAAATAATAATAAACTATAAATAATAGCTTAAACACAATTAATTAATTTTTTATTCTAGTATATAGGTACTTTTAAAAGTGTCCTCATTAGAAAATTGGACAGTTGTAAAATTTACAGAAGAAGAAATTTTTGAAGTCATTTCAACCAAATGGTTGATTAATAATGATATGTACTTGTGGCCAGTTAATTCTTATAATAAAGCAAAATTAACTTCAGCTATAAGATTTCAGCTTAATCCTGAAAAAGACTGGAAAAAATGCAGAGTAAAATGTCCATAAATGATTTTAAACTTGATTCAAAAATTGCAAACCAAGCAAAAATAACTTCCGATCTTGAAGCAGTAGTAACCAAAGAAACTTCAAGTGTATTGCCTAAAAAAAGATCAGCAACATAAAAAAAAAAAAGGACATCTTATTATCTAGCGAAGATGATGATTATAATGATGAGTTATGTGCACCAAAATATAAATATCCGACACCCAACATATTTAATGGTAATTACAAAATTTAAATTATGTTAATTTTATATTTTAATTATTTAATTTTATATTTATATGATAAAGTGGATAATAATGATGATGATGATGGCATATCTAGAAATATAACTATTGATAATTTAGAACAACACTGGGCTATCATAAATAAGGACAATTTACTTGTTACTGTTAAAGACATTGTAACTGTTGATGACATAATAAGATCTTGTGAAAATTATGGCAGTATGACAGGTAATAAATTAATAATTATATAAATACCTACTTTATCAATTATTTTAATATATATATATGTTATACCTTTCTTTAACATTTTTAAAAGTACCTACCTAGTTTTTAGTAATTGTTAATCTGTTGAATCTATATATTGTATATAATATAATGTGTAGGCATGTTATATTTTGATATTCATGTATACCTAATTTTTATTTTTTATTTTTACAAGATATTTACAATCTATTCAAAGAACAATAATCAAATTAGATAAGAGTAATATAAAAAAAACATGAGTAGTTTGACGGAAGAAGCCATCCAATGATGACATTACCTATTTTGTTTAGAGTTTAGTAGGAGGATTTATGCATCTAGCCGGTCACGACACCAGTTACGTTTGAGGCGTCTGATAGGGTTACCCGGAATCGAAGGGACTGCTAGGTTTTTTATAAGAGGGTTAGGATGATTGGGTAACTTAATGTGGAAACGCTTATAGTAGAGTTTTGCTTCATCTTTAACGGAATTCATCCTGAGATCTTGGTGTATGGAGTGGTTGGAGACATAAGGTGGAGCATTAAGTAGTTTCTTTAGCGCTATATTTCGGAAGGTCTGTATTTTGTTGATGTTTGATTTTTTAGCATTACCCCAGAGCTGTATGCTATATGTCCATATGGGCTTAATTAGAGATTTGTAAATTAGGAGTTTATTTTTAATGTGTGTGTATTTATTCTTATTGCAAAAAGTTTTTAATAGGCGCAGCCGTAGGTTTAAATTTTGTCTTTTAGATTTAAGGTGGGGGGCCCAGGTAAGTCTGCGATCTAGTGTAAGTCCTAGATATTTGACTGTAGAAGAAGTAGGAATTTGAGTGCCATATGTGGATACTTCGGGGCAAGGACAGAGACGAAGTGTGAATGTAGTGTGGATAGACTTAGACTGGTTAATTTTAAAGCGCCACTTGGTGTACCAGTCTTCCATAAGGGTTAGGTGATTCTGAAGCATATGTGAAGCTATTTCCGGATTTGAGTTGATAGATATTATTGCCTTATCATCTGCATAATCAGCAACTAAAGTGTTTGGTGTAGTAGGCTGATCAGCAGCATAAATTTTATAAAATATTGGGGAGAGTATACCCCCTTGAGGAACACCGTCTGAAATATTGGATATAGTTGAGTGTGCTTTACCGAATTTGATTTGAAAATGACGGTTGGATAGGTATGATTTTATGATTAGGTAGAAAACTGGGTGCAAGATTTTTTTTAATTTAACAAGGAGACCATCATGCCATACCCTGTCGAACGCTCGTGAAACATCTAGAAAGGTACAAGTACAATATTGTTTTGGGGGGGAGAGGGGGTTATTATTTTGGCCAGATGTGGCCCGCGCATAAGTGAATTCATGGGTATGTGTATGATTTGAAGGGAGGCTATCTTGAACAACGCGTGACTTATCTCTTACATTATCAAATTAGATTATCATTTTAGAGGTGACACCGGTGTTGTTATATTTATTAACATTATTATGATAACTCATTTTAATTGGTATTATAAATAAATATGCTGACGGTTATCGTTATAAGATAACGGATTCCGAACAGGAAGGCAGCGATAGCGTGACGGCGAGTTGTGTATAATAATAATAATATATATCACGACGTATGCGAAGTATAACGCACTAGTCGGTTGTTGAATATGAATTAAAATATACTAGTTTATTTATTAATATGAAAACTTAACGGATAATAAAAATGAAAACAGTCGTATAATTTAATATAACTAAACACATGGGAACGGAGCGTACACAAAGTGCGTGTGCAACGGACGACTGCTATCGTAGAACTTGTATACCTAATTAAGTATTAATTTCAGAACAATTAGAATCATATAATCCTAATCATAGTTTGGTAGCCAATATTAGTGATGGTGTGCATAATAATACTGCAGTTAACAAGATACAGTTATTGAGCAACAGACATGATAGATCAATGTCCAACTCTGAAAATGATGAAGCACAAGCAGGTATTTATGATTAGGAAATTAATCTACATTCTACATAATTTAACAGTCAGCAACTAATTATATATTTGTTTTATTTATTTATTTTGATATTGTTTACAGTATTTTAAAGACATATATCTCGAATTTTGGTTTCGATGGACTGTGACTTGAAGAACACACAAAAATATTGTTAAATATAATGTTGACTCTAAGTCCAATTAATGATTCAACTAAAAACACAGTTTCATTATCTACATCATCAAACTTGTCTTCTGATAAGTTAGCAGCAGAAATTTATTCCAAATTACCCTTGAAAAATAATGAAGAAATGGCTGACATAATAACATCTCAAATCATTAAAGATAGATATATTGTTGACACTTGTAAGCTTCCTTCGTTTAATCATTATTTTTAAAAATAATTGACGTTATGTAATATATAATATATATATTTTGTGCCAATCCTTCGTACATTTACGTTGGATTATTGGACACGTGAAAATTTATTTGTTCGGGGAGGTGATCATTAAATGTATAAAAATATGGCGAAAGGCTTGTAATCAGACTAAATCGTAATGTTGTGGTAACTTAGATATGTATAATATAAAAAATAAATGTAATACAAATATATAATTTAGACTGTGTTAGCGACGAATATCGTCATAATAATAACAACCATAATAGGTAATACAATATAATATAATAACATTGGCGTGACATATAGGCATATAGCAAACTCACAGAACCATCGTGATGAATTGGGACCTGGGATGGGTGATGAAGTATTGATGATGGCTGATGACTAAAGTTCATGACGGCAATAGATGATGAAGCGGACAACACAAAGGTATAGCGAAAGTGCTTAATTATGCCAACGTAAAGCGTATGGAAGCGCACGTGTAATAATATAATAGTTTTTTATGATGCCACAAAAAAATACGTTTTAATCGATTTAATTAATAATTAGCATGCGTATGAAGGCGCGAAAATATGTTGAGCACAAAAATAAATAATAAAAAGATGATGGTATTTGACGATACCGTAAACCCGCGCGGGCCGATGTTATCGGTGAACTGCACTTCAGATAATATTATAATATAGGCTCGGGTTAAATATTATATAATAATGTAATTCTTTATATGTATATATGTTTCTATTGGATTGATGTTTACGCAACAATATACAAACATGTTTCATTTCATTATCAATGTATTTGCAGGCTAAAATGCTAACACTGATTGGTGGCTCTGATGTGAAACAATTAATAAGAAGAATTTTAAAAAAACTTATTAGTGATGAGCTTGCAATTGAGTACAACTATACCGGACACAAAAATACAAAAAAAGCATTTAATAAAACTATTTTGTCAACTTTACTAACTAGTAAGTATTTTCTACATTATAATATATTATTTAGAATTAATACATTTTATATATATTATAATGTTAAGTATAGGTAATTTAACATAATTATGGTTAATTGACCAACTCTTTTTTAATTATACCATTTAACACTTAAAAATAAATATATGATATCTAAGTATCAAAGAAACATAAATAATTGATTCAGTTCATAATGATTAATTATATAATAATTTAATTATGTCTTATTTTATATACTTTATTCTGATAGTCATTAAGAGGAGGCCACACCGGAAAAAACCCGGCGCTAAAATGTTTTCACGCGTTCCAAGAATACGGCTTACTGAGTGGTTTTAGGGCAAAAAACCTTAATTAAAATTTGTAGAGAACAAGTTTTTCTAGGGCAATATAGGACTCAATTGTATATTGATATTAATATTTCAATTAATTGTCTAATAATAAAATGTAAAAAACACGAACATTCTTAGCTTAAAATATTCAACTTTGAAAATAAAAATAAAAAATCTAGTCCTATATTGCCCTAGGAAAAAATGTCCTCTACAAATTTTATTAAAGGTTTTTTGCTCTAAAATCACTCAGTTAGCTGTAATTTTGGAACTATAAAACTAAGTTTTTGCGCAAAAAGAGTTTTAATTACGGCAGACATGTGCTGCTCTCGTTTATAGCGGCAGCTTTTGTCCTATCTTCGTTACGACTTCCGCGCCAATGGATCTAAACCGGTCTGTTATCGACGCGAGCTCATGATATGATATTTATAGAAAATAGACTATAATAGTAGATACTATTTATATTATTTGTAATCATGATATTATTTTAAATCATTATCGTATAATAATAATAAATAAATAATATTCATTATACTGCTCTATTGACGTCCGCTACCAGGGACTGGAACCTTGAGGATTTTTTCGGTTCTGGTTCCGGTTCGGTTCTTAAAAATTAAAAATAATTGGTTCCGGTTCCGATTACGGCTCTTAAAATTACAAAATAAGGATTCCGGCAACGGTTCCGGTTAATTCCGGTATTTATCGGTTCTTAAAAATGCAAATTTCTAAACATTACCTTTTTTCATTAGGAAGTTTTTTTTTCTTCCTAATAACAAACCTAGGTTTGTAGGTACCTAATTATTATAACTAATTTATAAGTAACAACTTGTAACTTCCATACAAATTTAAAATTTAAATATTGTAAAATAGCCATTTTACCAACAGTAGATAAACTTACTCTAATAAATAGGTACCTACTTCAGCAAGGTTAGTTTTTTTAATTGCAAATTTGCTATGCTGCACATGGGTCAGAGAGAAAACAAATAGCGCAGTCACATAAAATTCTCTGAACAAAATAATTAAATAACTAATCTGAATTAGATATTGAATGTACCTTTTTTTAAACATCAATATCATACAAGGTTAGCAATGTTTAATTGATGACAAAAACTGTTGGAGAAAAGTCACAAGAAGAATAAGAATAAAAAAAAATATGTAACAATATAAAACATACCTCGGAATTTTAATAATACCTATATAATAATATTAATAATAACATAATTAATAATAATTATAATAGTATAACTTATTTAGATACTCCTTGAATATTTTTGTTCTTTTCACACAGCATGTTTGTGCGCACAAGCAATTGGTTTTCCAAATTTTTAGCAGAAATGTTACACCTATACGGCGATAACACAAATTTCAAACCTGAAAATAGTCTTTCTACACTAATTTGAGTAGCTGGAACACTGAATACTATATTAGATAACTCAAAAAGTTCTGGATATACTAATTTTTTCTTCTTCTTCTTCTTGGGTTAATCGGCCGCTAGGACCATCCCGTCTCACAACCAATTCTCCAGGCATCTCTATTCATCGCCAAATCTTTCCAGTTTGCTCCGCCTCCTAAGTCTTCTATATCCCTCTTAACTAAATCTTCCCATCTCAATTTTGGTCTTCCCAAGGGCCTTTTTCCTACTGGATTCTGTTCTAGAACCATTCTTAGTAAAGAGTTCTGGCTTCGGATTGCATGTCCTGCCCACCGCAATCTTTTTTTCTTGATCGTCTCTGCTATGTTATTTTCATTAAAAATTTCTTGTAGCTCTATGTTTTTTCTTCTTCTCCACTCTCCTGTGATGTTATCTTTTATTGGGCCGAATATCTTTCGTAATATTCTTCTTTCTAGTATTAAGAACTTATTCTCATCTGATTTCCTTAGTGCCCATGTTTCCGATCCGTACAATATCACTGGCCGTATTAGACTAGTATACAAACGTCTCTTTATCTCTCTTGATAATGATCTAGAACTTAATAGTTTCTCCAAACCATAATAATTCCTGTTTCCCACTTGGATTCTCGCGGCTACTTCCTTGGTGATATCATTTTTTTCAGTCACAATTGAGCCAAGATATTTGAAAGAATTCACTCTCTTAAATTTAAAATGATCTACCTCCAAAACTTGATCCATTCAATTTTGTCTACCTATAATCATATATTCAGTTTTTTGTTCATTAATTTGTAGTTCTACTTTCTGTGCTGCGTCATTTAGTCTGCCACAGAGCCGTTTAACTCCATCTTGAGATTCGTCCATCAGTACTATATCATCGGCATATGCCAATAATGGAATAGTCGAGTTCCGGAGTTTTATTCCTTCGTGGGGTTCAATTTTCATTTCTCTTATTACTTTTTCCAATACCAGGTTGAAGAGAATAGGTGAGATTGAATCACCCTGTCTAAGGCCGGATTTTACTGTCACTGGATCAGACTTCATATTTCCGACTTTTATTTCGACCACGGTTTCCATGATGCTAATTGAAACTAGATTGACCAGCTTCTGGGGAAAATCGAACTCTTTTAGAATATTTATGAGACTTTCCCTATGAATACTGTCGTATGCTTTTTTGAAGTCAACGAATAGCGTATGTATCTCCCTATCGAATTCCCACGTTTTTTGATATAATTGTCTAATAATAAATATTTGGTCCGTCGTTGACTTCCCCGGTCTAAAACCACCTTGATATTCACCAATTGTCTGTTCTGTTTTTTCTTTTATTCTACTAATTTTTTAGATTTCCAAAATTGAAGAATATTTATTTTATGGCATAATCTTTTTTCTTCAATACTAAATGATTTTAAAAGTGTCAATTTTTGTTCCGATAGTTTCAGTTTGAGAATTTGATAAACTGCCAAAATCAGAAGATGTAAATTCATCATTAACTTTGCTTCTAAGATATATTTCAAGATCATCTATAGGGTCTGTTGGATTAAGACTATCACTTGTATTTTGATGGCACTCAGGGCATATTGTATTTACTTCTTGATTATTTAGTTCAATTTTTTTTAAACAAATCCAAATGTTGGTCAAGTGCTGAATTGCAGAAGCTGACTGTTCTCTGCTCAATGTAATATTATATCGTGGGTCTAAAAAAATGGCTGCAAGTAAGACTTGGTTGTTCAAAATAATTTTTTCTCTATTAGTCATTAACTGAACTAATTTATTAGCAAAGTTTGAATTCATTGCATTTGTTTGAATCTTACAGAAAATCCATGCCCCATAAAAATCTGTCATAGTTAACTGTTCAGTTTGTAGTTTTTTTTAACATACTTTTGCAGGTAATAGTGCTTTTGAAATTGTTTCAACTTGTTGCCAATCATGGTAACTTAGGGCGATTTTTTTTAACGTTTTATCATTAACTGACATATTTTGAATAAAATCTTTCAAATATTGCAATCTTTCCAGCATATCATAAGTAGAATTCCAACGCGTCAAACAGTCTAATATAGGTGTTTTTAATTTTTCCTTTTTGATTAAATACACGTAATTTTGATTGCGTAACTTCCGAACCAAAGCTCTAACTTTATTTAACAATTTCTGAATTGTATTATCTTTTAAACTATCCAATACAGCCAATTGGAGAGTGTGTGCAACACAGCGGATATCTAAAATAAAAATTTTAAAAGAAATATAAGTTTGTATTGGTATTTAATTCTATCAAATTGCATTTGTAACATTAAAATTTATTATTAAAACTATATGTTATCTATTTACTAGTAAAAATTGAAGTATCGCCGATCTCTTGTAATTCAACATAATTTATTATTCGTTCAGACTGCTCAAACTGTACATCAATGTTTTCAATATCTTCATTAAGTAACTCAAAAATTTGATTTTCATTTAATATTTGAGAAGTTGAATCAGGATCAATACTATTACTGAAAATATGGATAAAACTATTAAATAGATAAAAAAAAATAATATTTTATATTGAACACAAAAGTATACCTGTTTAAGTAATAAGTATATTTTATTTAATACACAAATGATAAAAGTATTTTTTAATTTTTTAGATAAATGAAAAAAGTTTAATTTTTATTAAACAAAAACATAATAGGTAAGAGAGTTCCTTTAAATTATTAAAACAAATCCATATACTTTCAAATTCTAATTGGGCAAGATAAATTATTTTAAATACATTAAATATAATATGTACAATAAAATTATAATAACATATATTTTTTTAAATAGTAAATTATTAAAGTAATATGTACATATTTAATTTATTTGAAAAAACTAATAATTTGCAATTATTAATAATCTAACAAGATATTTTAAAAATCATATATTTTACCTTATATCATCAATGTCAGACTCATCAGAACTTGTTTCTAATCTGTTCTCTGGGCCAGTTTCGTTCTCAATAATATTGTCATCAATTTCATCATCTAGTTCATCAGCAGGTATTTGTAAAGTTTCTTTTTCAATTAAGCTTACAGCCTTCAACATGTTGGCTCCATTGTCCGAAGTTATTGTATATATTTGCTGAGGCTGAATGTTAAATTTTTCAATAACTTTAAGAATTATATCTTTTAAATAAACACCTAAACATATATTAAATAAGATATTAGAAAATGAAAAATATTAAATAATTCAAGGAAATAATTTAAGAGTTTGTTAAATTACCTGTGTGTGATTCAGTAAGCTCGACGAGTCCAATAGTTCTAAGTTTAATACAACCATTTATAATATACTGCACATTTATTCCCAAAAATGCTCTATTACAACGTGTAACCGCATCAACTTTTAGAGAAACAAGTTTAAAGGCAATATCTTCAGATATTTGATTTATCAAAAGTTGAACCTCTAAATGAACATATTTCCTAAAAAAACAGTAAATAAGTATACAAATATAATCTACATAAAATTTATCTAAAAAAAATTAAGTATTTAAGTGATAAAATAATGTTTTAAAAGTAAAAAATTAACATGACTCACTTAATAGAATTCGAATTCAAAACTACACTATTTTGTATACCACATAAAATTGGATTTATAATATTTTGAAAACCAGAATCATCCAACATACTATAAGGACGTCCGTTGACAGTTACTAGTTCAACGCATGCATTGATTAATGTCTTCATATCAGTTTTTACCTTTATACTAGGTTTTAAGAACTGATATAAATCCACATTAGTTTTTTTAACTGGAACATTAAGGTCTTTGGATTTTTCAAGTTCTTTTATTAAATATTCTTCATGAATTTCATTATGTTGTTTCAAATGCTTCTTAAGGTTTGACCCATGATTTCCCTTAGCCACAAAGTATTTAAGTTAATTTATTAAATATTTAAAAGAATATCTACAAGCTTTAAATATATATACAATATACATACTTTACAATAAAGTATTTAAATTTTTAATGCAAATAATATATAAAATTCATTCAAGAAGATTATTGATGAACATTTTGTAGATAACTATTTAATTTAAAGCCAATAGATATAATTGCATAAACAAATAAGGTATTGAATTGTATTATACTAAATAAATATTATATATCATGATAAATATATTTTTAGTCTTATAGTAGATACTAAATAGTACATGAAAAATTTATTTAAGAAGAATTGTATTAGGTTTATAATTAATATCAAAACATATCTTACTTACTTTTATTTTACTCGAACATGTCTTGCAAGTGGAACAATTTTCTGCCTTGTCGTAAAAAAAATATGTTCCAATGATGGATTTGGGAACTCGGCCCATGTCAAAAAATTTTATATTAAATGTGTAACCAATAAGTCATACAATTAGAGTAATTAAGCATTAAGCTATATATAGCATAGTATAGACGCAAATACAGTGACTATTAACTAATAACTAATAAGTTATAAGTACTAATAATAATATACTAATATAGGCTGTTTTAGACCAAAGTGACATAAGCAAAACATTAAATTTCAGTATGACCATACGAAAAATATTAAATAAGTTGTAAGTTACTAGTATGTTACTCTTATATGTCAATGTGTGAGTGTATGAATGTGTTTGTGTGCAAGACTGTGTGATGGAGTTATAAATAACTATATAAATATTATTCGTAGGTATTTTGTAAACATTTGTAGAAAAACCCATAATTGTTGTTCGACTATCCACGTTATATTGCTCATAATATTATACGATTATTTCGGATTAATAAAAATTTAAAATACCATAGATGTACAAAACAAAAATATTTCTACGAAAAATAATTATTTGATTGTAACAAAATCAATTTAAATAAAATGTTCAGTTATTTGAAATATCGGGCTTTTTCTTAGAACCGATAAAAACCCAAAAGAACCGAAAAACTTATTATTTATTAATATAGGGTTCCGATTCTATTACGGTTCTAAGTATTTTAAAATATCGGTTCCAAATGAGGTTTTGGTTCTTAGATTTTCTCCAATAACCGGTTCCAGAACCGATTCTTTCGGTTCCGGTTCCGGTCCCTGTCCGCTACTGTGCTTGTGTTGACTGCGTGTTGTATAATTGTATTATACATTTGTAATTTTGTAATATTTTGTATTTTTACGTTTGATTAAAAACTACCTAGGTACCGTAAGTGTATGTGACAGTGCGTGAGTGCATATTTTGGAGAGTTATCTGTTTTATCGGTACTATAAAAATGGATAAGATACCAAAAAAACGTAAAACAAAGCCAATTATGTCAACAAAAAAAGTCCATTAAAAGTGTAATGAAATATCGTTTAGCTAAAAAGAAAACAAAAATTCCCAATGACCTTACAGCTATACATCAGGATTATCAGGTTACTGAAGAACACACAAGGTAATTATTATTTATTATTATTTTAATAAGGAGTATGCCATTTTGCTATGTAAGTCGAAATAGTTCGTGCCGTGATCTTTTCCCAAATTATTATTATTGCTTACAGCCTACAGGTACAAATATATTATAAAACAAAAAAGTACATTATTTTTTAAATCTGTGGACTAATTACTCATACTCTAATTGAATTATAGATCGGCAGAAAGTGAGTCTTCGAGTAGTATAAATCATATTGACTCTAATGAATTATCAATATCGTCATCTAGTTTTTCATCACAGTTTTTAAGTGTGGCTACAGCTAGTTTTACTCATTCTAATAGTTCAAACATTACGTAAGTTATCATACATTTTTTATGGCATATGTGATACGTACAATGTGTATTGTTATAATATACAGTAAAGTATATTGTTGTATACTCATACATAGGTATACATATTTTTGTACAAGCCTCTTTATATGTCATGGTAACTATTGTAGGTACACCTCAACACCATTGCATACAGTTAGTGCTAATGATATTGTACAAATTTCAAGTTCTGCTAGAGCCGAGGCTGAGTTACACAATAGTAATTCATTAGTAGACAATGATTGTTTAACTCAAGACACAACAGCAAGCGTAGAATTTTCAAACCAAGATATTGAGTCCCATGTACTAACTTCTGAATTTGAAATCGATACTAACAAGTTAGAAAAGTTTTGACAAAATAAAAAATTTTTAATAATTCTGTTTTAAAATATTACAATTGATTTTTATAGCAAAACCATTTTAACTGGTAGGCGAATAGTGGATATTTGTCACATTTTTAAACAAATCCAAAATAGTTCACATGATGACAGATTTGGATGTTCATTTGCGAATAGGTATGGAATTTATATCGGAAAGTCGTAATGGATTTTTTTCTAAATTTAAATTTATTTGTCAAATGTGTACATACATAGAAAATTTCAGTCGATTCAATATTAAATGGTGTTAATATTATACACATTTGCACGTTATTTTCCAGCTTAAATGAGTTTGATGTTGATACAACACCTACACGTCACTTAAACGTCAAGTGTAGAATAAACACTTAATTAATTCGTTTTGACCATAGTATAATGTTAAAATAACAACAACTTATGTTAAAATAAAGTTTTATAACAGTCACATTAACTTTGAAACAATTAGTTACTACTATAGTTAAATGTAGAAATAGCAACTATTAAATGTTAAAAATAGTCTATTAGGTGTAAATTTGAAATTTGAAGATTGTTGTAGAAATAACACTAATAAATAGTTATGTAATTTGTATCAACAAAAGCTAAATTAACTTTAGAATTTATTATCAAATTGTTAAAATGACAACAACCTGATGTTGAATCAAATCCATCATTAGTGTAGTCCCAGTATAATTATAATTATAATATATGTGCACTGATATATATATAGAAAAAAGGATTTGGTCCATTCAACCAGCATACAGCATATCTCCATTATATAATATTATATATATTACATTTTGTATAGGTATATAATATATATTAGGTATATATTCATAATATGAATACTTGCATTTTTGACAATACAAATCAAACCATAAATAAAAAATTAACAGTTTGCTTTATTCCATATAAATAAATAAGTACATAAGCAGATATAATTTTTCAAATTAACATTTTACTCATACAATATTAATGTAAATTTTATAAATATAATATACCTAATAAAAACTTAAAACATAATAAACAAATAGGTACCTACCTAATAAAGCTAGTTTGTAGCCTTAAAGCAACCTACCTGGCTGCATAGATAATAAGAATCATACATAATTATTTATAATGCATATCTTAAACTTGCATATAATTTACCATTTCCAAGAACACGAAGAATAGTCGGGGTAGAATATTTTAAATCTTTTAAATAACAACCAATAAGGTTAGATTCTCTTTCATTATATTTTTTAATTTCATAAGCATAAAATGGCTATCGAAACCCACTGTTAAAAATAATTTACACACTAAATATGGCATCCTAGACTTGTTAACAAGTATATTAAGTATCTCACCAAAAACACAACCGTTTAAATTAATATCGATTATTGATAACATTCCCGGTTTATACTTAACTCCTTTAAAATTGACCCTTGAAACTGAAAATGTATCACTTTTTAATTCATTAGGTAATGAATTAAAAAAATCGATATTGAAATCTTCAGAAGTAATAATTTTTAAACATGACCCCATTTTCAAATCTAATTCCAGCCTTTTTTGAACTAGAAAACGATGAATCATTGCTATTTGAAGTTTGTGTGATAATGTATGTCCTAAATTTATTCTACATGGTATAGAGTTGGCATATGCCTTTAAAACTTTGTGTTTTGCTTCATATCTTAATGAGGAAGTAAGTGAAATAGGACCATTTTTAAGAAGTAAGCGACCATAATGTGTTAAAAAATGAAATTTAGGTTTAAGGGAGCTATTAGAAAAAAATGAATACAATTTATTATGTTCAGAAACTTATAAGTCTAATTGAAGTGCACATTCACGTTGTAAAACTCGAGCACAGCAAATATCAACTATCTTTCTCAGGCTTATATATAACTCCCAGATTTTAGTGCCTAATGGAACCAATTCACCAACAATTAGTCCAAAATATCGTACTAAACATAACATTTCAGAGGCTGACATGATTATACAATTATTATTCAGATTGGTTTTACTAATTGTTGGTGGTTTATTTTTGCACTCAGTAACTCCATACTCAAATAATATTAATCGATTATCTAAATTTTCAAGTGTAAAATATTTATGATCTATTAAATAATTAATTATAAGTGCCATATCATATCGTGCGACTCCTTCTGATACATCATGCATAAAATCACACACCATGTTAACAGTAACATGGTAATTAGGAATTTCATTGAAAACAAAATATGAATTTATACCAGTTTCTGAAATATTGTTTTTTTGCACATCTGATTCATAATTTTCTTTATTTCTAATTGAATCAACGGATTCTTTAAGCATGGTTTGCATTTGACTTTTAGGGGAACGACATGTACGACAATAGTAGTTTGCGGAGAAACTTTCAACAAATCCTAGAATAGAATTAAGGCCTAAATTGTCTCCTAAAATTAATGCAAGAGCAAAATGTATAGTAATATTAGTTGAATTTACACAAATAGAAATACCATTTTCTTGCTAGTCTATAAGTTCTGTTATAAGAGAAGAAAATAAAGTTTTATTATTAAATTTGTGTTCTCCTCGATCTGTTGAATGAAATAGAAATGCTGGAAAATTTTCTAAGGCTGACAAGTATTCGGGAGGTATGGCTGGAATAATATAGTACACACATCCCATTTTGTGTACACCTGAATGTGAACCAAGTGGATTCCCCATCTCAGCATCATCAAAATATAAAAAAATTGGGTAAATTATTTTATTTGGAAAGTTTTTTTTAATATTTTTCCAAGTGGTTCCATCTATAAATGATGATAGTAAATTAGAATTTTCTGAATATGAAATAAACTTATTAGCTGCATCATACACACCAGATAACTCAAAGAATATTTTAAGATTATCTTTAATTGGAAATAAATGACCTTGAACCTGTACCATAATTTGACGCTCAACCCCAGACACAATTTTTTGCTGATTTATATACCCAAGAACAACTGTTTTTGGTTTAGAAAATAAATTATTTGTTTCAAAATATTTAAAACGCTGATACTCGGTCCTAAACTCTGAAAATGGATTTTCTAAGACAGTAAACATTTTTTCAATTTCAGCTATTTCAGTTTTATTAGAATTATTAAATAAATGAGGCATTATTTTATTTTTTAAAATTGATATAATTCCAGATGAGAATAATTCTGTTGCCCCGTCAACTATTTCTTGCATTAGAGATTCAGTAACATTAGGTTTTGTGTATAAATTTGTTATGAATTGTAATGCACAATTCTTCACAATATCTTCAAAAGATTTATAAAAATAGTTAATTTTATTAATACCAATGACATCATCAAAATGTATACTACCATCACTAGTATTAGTAGTATCTACAACTTCTTCAGACAAATTTAAGATAGGAGTAGTATCATCAGAAATAGGAATATCTGAAGTTTGACAATTATCATTAAAAGAAAATTGATGGATTACATCAGGTATTGAATGAACTCTTTTTAAATGTTGTCTAAATTTTTCTGAACCATCAAAGTCCCTAATACAGCCTTGTTGATTACATTTGTACATAGATTTTTTGCTCAGATTATGATAAATTTGAAAATGTAACATAAGTTGGGTAATAGAAGAAAATACTGAAGAGCATATGAAACAAACTAACATTTTTATATTTTAAATTTATAAATGCTTAGATATTTAATAATTTTTAATAAAATAAATTTAAATAGAAATATCAACTTAAGGTTTAAACATTTTCAAAAATCTAAATATACTTAATTTAATTAATTTTAGGTACTTCAAATGATTGCATTTTGACAGATACTGTAGTTGTGATAGAGGTTTGTTTATCATACTCTGTATTCAACTTAAATAAATACTTTTGTATAATCAGCCATGAATCATAACATTCTTTAGGATAAATGCAATGAAACACAAAATATGATTTGAAACAAACTTCTAAAGCCTTAAGAGGACACTCAAAATGCCAAAACTTTTGGTTTACCCGGACATAACAATGTGTGTATGGATTGAATATCCTCACCAACAAAGGTGATAAATGGCTGAATTGAGGATCCATGTTGTGAATATCTATCTTGCCTTTGTGTCAAATCCTCTTGAAATTTTATTATGTTCTGAAAAAAAATATCCATTAACTATTTAACATAATTTTTAATATAGTTAGAACAATAGGCTAAAATTGTATTTTAAACTTACAGTCACATGTGTAGCAAACGCAGAGACTGATTCTGATAATGATGGTTTCCAAAATTTCGAGTTAGATTTGGAGTTATTATTTTTTATTTGTGTTTTGGTAGGTACAAGGAATGGTATCAATATTATTTTAATTATATTCGATGTTCTTGTATCTGAAAACAATTAACAAAAATAAATCATACATTTAGTTGTTAGTATTAATCATTTAAGTATAGTGTTTTCAAAAATTTTCTCCCAGGTAGCGCCATGATTTGCCTGTTATATTCTATTACAAATGTGTAACTGTGAAATCAGTCCTAATTAGTAATTTATTATCTACTTGCTTTGAAATAATACTTTTTTTTTATGAATACTAATTTTTTTTTTGTATTAAGCATTTTATTAATTTTTTCTCAAAGGTGCATATTTTAATTTATTATTATTTTTTATTTATTTGTAATTATAATTTTAATTTTATTCCCTTATATATTTGTCAAAAATAATCAAATTTGTATAAAATACTGTTCTTTTAAAAACTAGATAAGTACAGTTTTTCTAAATATTGTTCTTTTAATTACTTAAGAATAATATGTTAATAATAATGTAATGTTCATTGTAGGGTTTATCTAAATATTAGGTCATCTATGTGGAAAAATAAATTAACTTTAAAAAACTCACCTCCATTTAAGCAAGCAGTATCTAATTTACATAGAAGAGCCTGAGCATTTTTATCTTTAATAGAACTTCTCCGAATATCAATTAAGCGTTTTGAAAATGTTTCCCATGCATTCAAAAAGTCATTCCATTCTGAATACAAGGAATGAGTATCAGGAAAAGCGATTTTGAAATCTTCAATAATCTAAAAAGAAATATTATATAAATATTATTAAAAAATTAATTCATAACATATAAAATTAAAACAAAATCTTACTAGATCATATCCTTTTGGGCCTTGCAAATTGGCCAGGTCAAAAAAATATTTGATAAAAAACGGCCATGTGAATCTAATTTTTCTTTTCTTCTTATCTCATAAGTTAATGCCCAGTTTTGTTTTACTAATTGAAAATCAGCATTAAGTCCATCAGTCTCTAGCCATTTCTTTGCAGTACGTACTTCATCTGTAAATATGCATTAATATTCCCAGCTAAATTTTTTTTATCAACATTTATAAAAAAAAAAATAAAAAAAAATTGAAAATTTCAATTGTCTATAAATAGCTCAAAAAAAGTCAAAATGTTTTGAAAATCAAATCACGTAAAGAAAATGGCAATCTAAATAACTGGTAAAATTTTCAAGTATTTACGACTTATACTGTTTGAATAACAACAAATATCAAAAATCGTTTGAGGCTAAACCGTTATTTAACGCGGTTTTGTAAAAATTTAAATTTAAATCACTCATAAAAATTTTTTGTTTTAGTCCGGTAGAGTTTTTTTTGCAGATAGTTGAAGAAAATTTTATGGAGAACCTTGTACCAAATTTTCAAATCTTAGTTATAAAAGAAAAAATTTTTACGATTTTTTAACCACAAAATTACTTGCCAATTTTCGCAATTTTGACATATTTCGTATAAATTCGAACTTTAAGCAATTATAAAAAAAAATTGTGACTAACGATTTCGGATTTTTTTTTTATAACTTTAAGAACAACTTATAAGAAACCATGTATTAAATTTTCAAGATTTTCTGGCCGGCCAAAAAATTTTTATCGTTATTTTAAAAAAAAAATACTTAAAAAAATTGAAAATTTCAACTGTCTATAAATAGCTCAAAAAAAGTCAAAATTCTTTGAAAATTTAACTGTGTATGGAGAACGCTAATATAAATATTTTGTGAACATTTCAAGTGTTTACATCGATTAGTTTTTGAGTTATAGCAAAATAAATAATTAGATTTTGTCGAAAACTGGTTTTGCGTAAAAATTCCCGTTTTTCTGTCATTTTTTTTTTTGTTTTTCTCGATTTTTTTGAAAACTGTTGGAAAATGTTTACTTTTCACCTCTATAATGCACCAAGGATATCCACTTTGCCATCGGAAACCACCCCCAAAGTTTGAAATTGAAGCATTATTTCGACTAGTTATGCTGTACACAGACACAAAAACAAAAAAACAAAAAAAAAAAAAAACACACATCATTGTAAAATCAATACATTCATCACTCCGTTCAGAATCTAAAATGTATATTTAACGTTTGCAACTTATTTATGGTGTTATCATGTTATGACAAAAAAAAATAAATATTAATATGTTCATGATACACATCAATAGGTACATAAATTTAAGTTTTTATTTTATTAGATTTATTAGATAGTTATAATCAATTAGGATAGGTATAATCAATTGTATAATATAATATTATTACCATATGGGTTTGCATACATATTGTGTAGTTCCTACTGTTTAGTACACATTACTCTTTATAAAAGTTTAGTTGAACGTCAGTATTAAATATTACCTTGAAGAAGTAGTTTAAGTATAGTATATGTATATAACTACTGATCAACTACCTTAACTCAACAACTCACCTAAAAACTATTACCGTAAATCGGGGTGACTTTTATAATAACGTGTGACTTTGATAATCATGTTTTATTTTGGTTAAACGATTAATAGTGGCTACACTGTATGATATACATTTGCTTTTATAATTTGTGATTAAATACCAAACACAGATTAATATTTTAACAGTGATAAGCAATTGTTTGATAAAATAATCTGTTCGTTATGTTCAAATAGAAGTTACATCTTTTATACAATTAAAAAACGTCAGAAACAAATTTTAAGCGCAAAGTAAGTAAACACATATTTTTTTAATTTGTACTCTGATTATATAATTTGAAGACATTGTCACGACGTTATTTTCACTGAGTTTTTTAAGTTTGATTTATTATTGAGTAAGCATGATAAAGGATTATAGGATGGGGCGAAGTTGATAATCCGTTGGGGCGAGTTTAATAATTTATATAATACGTTTTAAAATGTAATAAAACTTGTTTATAGTGGCTCGGGTTTATAAAAGAAAGTTGGGCAGTAGATCCTATAGAAATCAGCCAAGTGATGTTATTGAAGAAGTACTAAACAAAATAGTGAATGGGGAAATGTCAATATTAGCTGCAAGTAAGCAATATCAAATACCATATGGGACACTCTACAATAGATATAATGGTTTACATGGTAATAAACCAGGTGGCCAACCAATACTAAATGAAGCAGAGGAGAAATTATTATTGGCAGCTGTCACCAAATGTGGTGATTGGGGTTTTCCTCTAACCTTGATGGATATGAGGTAGTACCTATTAAATTAAATTAAAATACAATAGCTATTAAAATACAATAGCTATTAAAATGTGCTATTATATAATAGGTACCTACCTACTATTTTCAGATTAGTCGCAAAGTCATTTTTAGACAAAAAAGGTATTGTAGTCCAGAAATTTAAGGAAAATCTACCAGGTGATGACTGGGCTAGAAGTGTTCTAAAAAGACATCAGATATTGGGTAAACGAATAGCGACGAATATATCAAGGAGCCGTGCAGAAGTATCACACACAACAATCAACTCATATTTTGATAACTTGGTGACTGTGTTGAAAGATATACCTGCTCATAACATATTTAATTACGATGAATCGAACTTACAGGATGACCCCGGTAAAAAAAAGTTTCTATTTCGACGTGGTATAAAATACCCGGTTCGAGTGCAAAATCATACAAAGAGTGCAACTACAATTATGGTGTGTGGGTCAGCTGATGGTATACTTCTTCCACCATATATTGTTTATAAATCAGGTAGTTTGTGGGAATCATGGACTATTGGTGGGCCAAGAGGTTCCCCATGCTGTTCCGATCCATGCTGTTCTAAGGGATCAAGATTTAATTGTACATCCCATGGATGGATGGACGCAAATACATTTAAAGACTGGTTTTTTACAACATTTCTACCTCATGCAAAACGTCTAACGGGACGTAAAGTTCTGATTGGTGATAATTTAGCTTCACATTTTAATGCTGATGTTATAAAGGAATGTGAAGATTCTCAAATTGATTTTGTGTGCTTACCTAAAAATTCCACACATTTAACACAGCCATTAGATGTTTGTTTTTTCCGTCCTTTAAAACAAGCATGGCGTTACACTTTGAATAAATGGAAAAACAATAATACAAGACTTAATGGTATTCCTAAATCTACATTTCCATCTCTTGTTCGTGAATGTCTGGAGCGTATTAATGATGTAGGATGTATATCAGATAATTTAAAATCAGGTTTTCGAGCAACAGGAATATATCCAACAGATAGACATGTCATTTTACAAAAATTACCTAGAGAGACAAATCCAGATGATATTAATGACACAGTTACAGACTATTTAAAAGGCCAACGGTTTGAAAAAACTGATAAAAATATGAGAAGAAAAAAAATTAATGTGGCTCCTGGGCAAAGTGTAACTTCAGCTCTCTTAGGACGCCCTGATAGTGATGAAGATTCACCAGATGATGTTATACAATATGCAGATTCAGAATCAGAAAATGAAATAGAAAATACTGTACCCGAATATGAAAAACCAAATGATACAAATTTAAAAATTGGAAGCTTTTTGTTGGTAAATATATCATCAGGAACAAGAAAAAAATCAAAATATGTGTATGTAGCAATTATACAAGACATAAGTGACAACAATTATACTGTAAATGGATTAAAGTCAATTGATAACACTAAACAAACATTTAAATTACAAATGAATGATGTATTTCTTGTTGGAATAGAAGATGTATTAGCCGTTCTCAAAATGCCAAGTCTTACTGATAAACACCATTACAAATTTTCTCAGCCTCTAACTGATGTTAGAGAATTTTAATAACCAACTTGTTTTGTTAATTACCTGCTATTAAAATTATTTGTTAAAATATTATGTTATGTTATAATTTGTTATAATTTGAAATGTAACTTTAAAGACTGAGTTAGTCCACTGATAATTTAAAAATATTATGTTATGTTATAATTTAAAATGTAACTTTAAAGACTGAGTTAGTCCACTAATAATTTAAAAATATTATGTTATGTTATAATTTAAAATGTAACTTTAAAGACTGAGTTAGTCCACTATAGATTTAAAAATATTATGTTATCTATGTTATACTTATTTAATGTTAAAAATTAAAAAATATTATGTTATGGTATACTTGAAAATGTGTTCTGTATTTAAAAAATACCTACATTATTATTATTACTTACCATATTCCTGTATCAAAGTGACCCCACAATACATTTTATAGTATTTCTCGAAAACTATTTGACCAAATTTAAAATGGTTTGAGATTGATAGGTTTAATAACTTTACCATTGATTTAAAATTAAAAAAAATGGTGGTTTCAAAGTCACCCCGAAGGCGGTATAACTTTGATAGCTGTTTTGAAAAAATAATATAAAAAAAACTGTGACTTGAAAAAATTAAATTACAATTTGAGGACATTCGTAAAAACAAACTTGAGGCAACAAAACTATTTAGAAATCTGTGACATAAGTATTAAAGAAATGACAAGTAAAACAAAAAAAAAAATTTAAAAAAATTATCAAAGTCACCCCGATTTACGGTAGCTAAAAACGGTCCAACATTTTCAGTATGTTTTTAATTTAACCTGCAATAGCTGTTTGTACAGTCAATATATAAACATTTTATCGGATGTAATATATATATATATAAATATTACCAACTCAAATAAAACAATTCACCTCTGTAGTTTTAAATCACTTATATTTATTGATATGATAATACACTGTCCATAAAAGTACAATAATACTGTACTGTGCGAATGGACCTTAATCGTCGACAAACACTTCTGTGCCACCCAGCACAACCCGAGGTAAAATATTAATCTAATGGAGTAGGGTTGAGCAAAGGATAAGACAATGTAAATATATAACACAATTTATTGATTCAAAAACAGTAATTTAACCATATAGTATTGAACATGACTAAATCAACACTGAATGTCTCATCTGCTCTAGGACGTTTGATTTGATGACGGAATCGGCGTACAAACGTCTAAGAGACGCGCTTAACTCGAAAAACACCATCCCCGGTTCGAAAATCGCGAAACGGGGCGACGAAAACGTAAAAAGGCGAAACGAAATCGCCGAGAACGTCGGTCGCCGTCGACGCGATAGCGACTCGAAAAATACAAATACGTAAAAAACGGGCGCACTACCGGCAGTAAAACGACACGGCGGACGCGAATAACACGACCGCGAGGTCGAAAATCGCGGTTAAATCCGCGTAAAAGGGCTTCAAAAGTCGAAAAGCGTTGAAAAATTTAGAAAAAACGATATATACAGTAATAACAAAACGACGAAGCCGAAACGGTGCGATAAGCCGATAACGACGAAAGGCGATTACGGGTCGGGAAAAGAATTCTAATTTTTCGATTGGCCGGTCTTATAGGTACAGGCAGCGCAGCGATCGGCGGGCCGGGTCAACATTTGTATTTTATATAATAAGACTAGCGGCTGGTGTGCCTCGATTACAGACTTGTAGAAGCCGCCTCCGGCGCCTTCGAGGGGGTCGAGTGAAAATCGTTTAAAGGGAAATTCGGTTGGAAATGGTAATCGGGTGTCTAGAAATCGGTCACTAAAATTTTGCATTGTCGCTTGCCCGGTGCTTGTTTGAATTCAAAAAGAATAAATGTGTACCGAAAATGGTAATTGAGTGTCTAGCTATTAATCATCATTTGGTTTAACATCGCTTCCCGTCGCCTGCCCGGTTCTTTTTTGTATGTTAAAAAAATAAATAACATATCAGAAATTGTAATTGAGCGTCTAGCTATCAGTCCTTAACCGGTGCAAATTGATATCTGGCTAAGCAATTTATATTTAGATATATATCGTTCCGTTTCCCGGTGCTTTTTTGTATGAGAATAAAATAATAAATAAAATAATAGTAATTGAGTGTCTAGCAATTAGTCATCAACCAGTGAAAACCGATACTTGTGCTGGGCAATCCGCCTACGGCGGATTGTTATACTTCCTGACGTCGTAAGTCTGATGTTGTATTGTAGGGGAAAAAGTGTAAGTCTAACGAAGTGTTAACGTCCTATCTTTAAGGAAAATCGATTTATAATTTATATATTAACTAAATCGCTTAGGTAGGCAATCCGACTGCGTCGGTTCGCGGACGGTGTAAGTATTGTGAGTAATAAGTTAAAAATTCTACAATTCATTTATTAAATCATGTTGTAAAAGTGTTACATTTTTTTATCTTGAAACTTGAGAAAGTTATGATAGTAATTTTGCATAAAACCCTGATAAATCTTGGATTAATTAAGCACAGGTTTTGATTGATTTAACATATATAAGAATAATAATATGGAATAATAATTAGAAAAACAAATAAAAAAAAATAAAAAAAAATGCAAAAATGGTACACAGTGTTAATCAAAGCGCCGCCGGAATATCCACCGGTGCGGGATTCGATCTTGTTACCCCTGCCTAAATCCTATCCTATCCTAACGCCTAATCCTATCGACTACAGTTCGAATCGTATATTGGTGGCAAATCTCGAGCACTTAAACAGTTTCCGACCCGCCACGAATTTTTTGTTATACACTGCTTTATTCATGCGATTCGTATAATTCGAGTGTTATGAGACTTGAATACCTTTATTTATAGTCTTTTTGAAGTATTAATTTACAATATCTGTTTACACTGTGTTTTTTTATTATGTATTATGAGCATAATGTGTTTAATAATCTATACACCATTTTATATGATATTCATAATTTATCAAAAAAATTAAATACTAATGCTCATACATGATGATCTACATCATTTCTCAATCATTGAGGTCATAAGTCATATCTAACTCGAGCTTACTGATGATTAATAATTTAATTATCATTTTAATGATAATTTTTAACTATCAAAGGAAATGTATATTTAACATTAAATTTGCAATAAATTGAGTGTTTGGTTCAAAAACTAAAATCAAAATATATATATTGAAATATTGTAGTTAACATTAATATACTATATTTTATTAGTTGAGCAATAGGTAACTATTACACAATTAAAGCATAATTAATTTGTGTAATATAAACTTTACCGAAATAAAAAATTATTATTTTAAGCAATAATAGATATAAATTTTGAAATATTCTTTGAGTGGTGTATACAATATATGAATTCAACAGATTTATTCAAAATGTAGCTCAAATTTTGCAAAAAAAAATATACCAACCATGACAGCAAAATCTATGTTAAATAACATATTCATTATTGGTGTGCTAAAACATTTAATGTTATAAGTTTTCATTTTAATGTATTGTTTTACAAAATAATATATATAGATATATAATTAATTATTCTCAAAAACTTTAAATCTGTAGACACAAACAAATAATATAATATAATAAAAACAATTGAGGCCATAAATTAAAA
The DNA here is from genome assembly GCA_020882235.1 of Schizaphis graminum. Classification (NCBI taxonomy): domain Eukaryota; kingdom Metazoa; phylum Arthropoda; class Insecta; order Hemiptera; family Aphididae; genus Schizaphis; species Schizaphis graminum. Next base: position 10,588,463 of record CM037035.1, on the reverse strand, counting down.
CATTATTATTTAATCAAATTTCACCTACTCAGTGTAGCTATAATAACTACTATTACAAAAAGCATTTTAACACTGATCAGATAGGTACAAAATTGTATATTTTACATTTAAAATATATTATGCTTTGATCCAAAAAGAAAATTAATACATAAATATTAAAATATTGTAGCAAAATAACTATACACAAATAGGTACCTATTGTTTTTTTTTTTAGTTAAGTAACGGGTAAATATTATACAATAGGAGCATAAGTAATTAATCTGTATAAAGTATAAATCTCACCACAGAAGAATGTTTTTATTTAAGGTGTTTGTCTGCAATAATTATATAGATTGAAATATATTATGAGTGCAACATACAATACTTGAATTTATCTGCTCACATGATGTCAAACGTTGCTTTCTAGTCAGTTTTTACTACAAAAATATACTAACTTTGCCAACAAAATCTCATGTTTAATACAAATTACATAATATGGTGCTTATTAAAACATTAAAAAAATAATGCTGTTACCATACACACTATCAATAAAGTTATAATATTGCACAGGTTTTGTTTGAATTAATATAAATTATAAAAATCCAACTACAGAATACACTTTGTATGTTTCTCAAAGTAATGTACAATTGAACGTCAGTAATAAATATTAAATGTTATTAACTCAACAATTCACCTATAATGAGCCTATTATATGTAATATTATAATAAACACTCGAGAACGTAAATACAATACCTACTGTGCGACACAAACATCATCGGTGAACACTTTTATGCTAGAGAGCACGACCAATGGTCTAAGATGTGTCTAAAGGTCGAGCTACCGAGAACAACAGAACAATATAAGTACGATGATAAAATGCAGTTTATTGAATCAAAAAAAAGTAATGTACATCGGTAAATGAATACTGTGCGTCGAAACAGACATCACCGCTCTCCGAAAACCTGCAACGCGTTTAAAAACTATATTAAACTACTATGAGTATATTAGTTGTAACGAAGTAATGACATACGTACCATATTTCGTCGACGTAAACGGTAGAGAACGATGAGATAGACGACAAAAGTAACGAATAGGCCTAAAACACGTAAAAATAATATAATAATATATTATATATATATAAATATGTACATAAGTACAGTACAAAGCAAAAAGTACGGATTACATACCTCGTAAGTCGGTCAGCGTCTGCGATCCAAAACACACGACCCGAATTTGTGTAATGCTTTCGAAAGGCACACTACGAATACGGACAGAACGGTCGTAAAACACGAAACGGTCTGCGGAAAAAAAAACTGAAAAAAACGTCGTTCTACGGCCGTAATTGTTACCCGCGTTGGCGATCGACACGAACGCAATCGTCGGAGAACAAACCGCATACGTACGGCTTGAAAATATCGCGCAATACACGAATACGTACAGAACGGACTCGAAAAACGAAGGAAAAGTATTGAAATACGGTGAAAAACGGAAAATTTTCGAAATAATAAATAATATAACTAATAACAATTGATAACGATCGTGGTGATAACGAAACCGCGGTGCGGAACACCGATCGCCGGGCGGGACGTAAGAAAAAAAATTTAATTTTCTGATTGGCAAACCACCATTTTACGCGTCGCCCCTGGCGGACGACGGCCGTACTCCTTACCGTTTTATAATATAAGACTAGCGGCCCGTGAAACTCGGTGTAAGTGAAAACCCTAAGGACGGATGGCAGAGCTTGAAAGCAGAAAGTTTTTAAAAAAGGAAGATTTGGTGGTACTGCGAGTCTTCTATCGGGATGATAAGGCGGGTGTTGTCGAGAATTGATAAGACGTTCGCTTGTTTGGCGGTCTTCTTTCGAAAGTGAAAAATTTTTGAAAGCTGAGACGTAGAATTTTGAGTGTCTAGCTATCAGCCCTCAACCGGTATAAATAGATTCCTGGTTGGGGAATCCACCTACGGCGGAATGTCTAACCTCCTGCCTTCAAAATTAGGAAAAAATGTTTAAGTCGAATGTTGTCGTTTGAGCGTTGAATAATCGGTAATCACTTGTGAAAATAAATTCAATGCAACTATACCTACCAGGTAGGCAATCCGACTGCGTCGGATCGCAGACATAGTCGGCACATGGATCAAATATTAAATCAATTGACTATTGAGTGTACAACGCATGCACTATTATTAATTAATCAGTAATTCACAGTAAAGAAAACTGTTTATATGGAAATAAATCTTATCCATTAATTAATTGTATTTGTATGTATTTAAAATAAAAAATTGTGCAACGTAAAAGTTTTTTAAAGCAATGTTATTGCCTTTTAATCGTTAGGCGGATGCTGTTTTGTTGGTAAAATATTTTAAGTCAAAGTGAGTTTTTGAATGTTTTAACTTTATAACTTTATCAGTTATCTATGGAAAAATCAGTTTACACGCAAATAAACCTACCAGGTAGGCAATCCGACATCGTCGGATCGCGGACTTTGTGGGCGGAATTGGTGAAGTAATAAGAACTTTTCATTAATTCTCATTTCGAAATATGTTATGTACAAATATATTTTATACATTTTGTCATGTTCCCTCGGAAGTCGATAGTCGGGTGTTGATATGCTCGTAAAAAAGTCAGAGGTAAATCGCTTGTTGAATTTTAGTAGTCAGCAATCAACGGGGAAAATCAATTATGATACACAACTAAAGTAATCAAGTAAGCAATCCGATTGCGTCGAATCGCGGAGAATGTGGGCGGATAGTTGAAATTGTATTGAATATACAATATTAACAACATTCATAACACGGGAGTTACAATTTGTAATTTATTCTATTAATTTACAGAAAAAGAAACTGTAAATACGGAAGTAAATTTAATCGTGTATTTATTCATAATAAATATAAAACAAAATATTTCTGAAAAAATCGAGAAAAAAAATGCAAAAAATCCGGGCGGCCATGTTACGGCATGCGCCGCCGCTAATTCCGCCGGGGCGGGTTTCGATCTTGCTATACCTGCCTATTTTATTCATGGGGACCTAACGCCTAAATCTATCGACTACAGTTTGAGTTGGTAAATTCTGTCAAATCTCGAGCATTTAAACCGTTTCCGATCCGCAACGAATTTTGCGTTAAGCACTGTTTTTCTTGTGTAATTAATATATTTCGTACGTAATGAGAGTTGGATATTTTTATTAATTGTCTTTTACATGCATTTGCGAACAATATCTTTTGACATATTGTAATTTTTTACGTGCATTACATTCATTTGTAATATTAATTTAATAATATAATAATATAATTTTTGGATTAACCAAATTTATTCAGAAATTTAAATTGTCTAAAACTATACTTAAATAGTCAGCTACATTATTAATATAAATACTTCCGGCAATACATTAAAGTCAAATTCAAACTTATTTATTGTTATTATTAATATTATTTATCAAAGATTTTTATTCTAATTTGATGTCATCGTGACTGATTACTACTATTATAGCATATTACCTACTGCATATTGTATGCATAAACAAAATAACATAGTCGAATGGCAAAATGTAAATTGTACATAACATGCAATATATAGCAATACATAACACCTTGGTTGTGTGTGATGACATATTTAATATATTTATCATACTATAGTGTATACACCAATTTAATGTACCTCAATTCTTATAGGAACCTGATCACTATAATTCCAAATTATATACAAAATGCATGTTACAAATGAAATTTATATAACTACTTTTGTTCTTTTCTAGGCCAATGACCTATGTGGTCGAAGTGTTTATTTATAAATAAAAAAAAAATTCAATTTAAAATATTGCTATAGGTATAATTACCATTTATATTTGTATAGTTATATTATTTATGTTTATTATTTTTCATTGTATTTTTTAGATTCTGAACGGAGTGATGAATGTATTGATTTTACAATGATGTGTGTTTTTTTTTTTTTAGTTTTTTTTTTTGTTTTAGATTCTGAACGGAGTGATGAATGTATTGATTTTACAATGATGTGTGTTTTTTTTTTTTTTTTTTTTTTTTTTTTTTTTTTTTTTTTTTTTTGCGTCTGTGTACAGCATAACTAGTCGAAATAATGCTTCAATTTCAAACTTTGGGGGTGGTTTCCGATGGCAAAGTGAATATCCTTGGTGCATTATAGAGGTGAAAAGTAAACATTTTCCAACAGTTTTCAAAAAAATCGAGAAAAACAAAAAAAAAATGACAGAAAAACGGGAATTTTTACGCAAAACCAGTTTTCGACAAAATCGAATTATTTATTTTGCTATAACTCAAAAACTAATCGATGTAAACACTTGAAATTTTCACAAAATATTTATATTAGCGTTCTCCATACACAGTTAAATTTTCAAAGAATTTTGACTTTTTTTGAGTTATTTATAGACAGTTGAAATTTTCAATTTTTTTAAGTATTTTTTTTAAAAATAACGATAAAAATTTTTTGGCCGGCCAGAAAATCTTGAAAATTTAATACAAGGTTTCTTATAAGTTGTTCTTAAAGTGATAAAAAAAAATCCGAAATCGTTAGTCACAATTTTTTTTTATAAGTGCTTAAAGTTCGAATTTATACGAAATATGTCAAAATTGCGAAAATTGGCAAGTAATTTTGTGGTTAAAAAATCGTAAAAATTTTTCCTTTTATAACTAAGATTTGAAAATTTGGTACAAGGTTTTGCATAAAATTTTCTTCTACTATCTGCAAAAAAAACTCTACCGGACTAAAACAAAAAATTTTTATGAGTGATTGAAATTTAAATTTTTACAAAACCGCGTTAAATAACGGTTTAGCCTCAAACGATTTTTGATATTTGTTGTTATTCAAACAGTATAAGTCGTAAATACTTGAAAATTTTACCAGTTATTTAGATTGCCATTTTCTTTACGTGATTTGATTTTCAAAACATTTTGACTTTTTTTGAGCTATTAATAGACAATTGAAATTTTCAATTTTTTTTAATTTTTTTTTTATAAATGTTGATAAAAAAAATTAAGCTGGGACAAATTACTTGAAAATTTAATTGAAGGGTCTACATAACTTATTCTAACTCTCATTCAAAAATTATAAAAATACATAGGCACAATTTTTTTTTATTCGCATTTGAAGTTCAAATATTGACAAAAATTCGTCAAAATCATATGAATATTTTTCACTATTTGGTAGTTAAAAATTTATAAATATTTTACTATCAAAAGCTAAGAATTGAAAATTTAATACTATACTGTCCATAAGTTAAGCTTAGAACAATTATAAAAAAGTTTGATAATTATTCAATTTAAAAAATTTTACGAGTGTTTAAAGTTTTAATTTTAATTTTAAATTAAAAATACAAGTGTAAAATAATGTTTTACTACTAAATAATTTAAATAATTTTTTTAAAAAAATTACTAAACGTAAGATCTTGTAACTTTTACTTAAATGTTTGAATTAGTTTCAAAATAGAATGTATGACAATATTTAAATATAATATATCCTAGACTGACAAATCATCTCCGTTCAGAATCGTTTTTCGTATACAATGATACCTATCATTGCATTCAAATTTAACCTACCCTAGTCCGAGGTCCACCCCACCCCCTAATGTACAGCAGAGCGATACTCACTTACCCGCTTTTTTTTTTTGTTTTTTTTTTTGTTTTTGTGTCTGTGTACAGCATAACTTGTCGAAATAATGCTTCAATTTCAAACTATGGGGGTGGTTTCCGATGGCAAAGTGGATATCCTTGGTGCATTATAGAGGTGAAAAGTAAACATTTTCCAACAGTTTTCAAAAAAATCGAGGAAAACAAAAAAAAAATGACAGAAAAACGGGAATTTTTACGCAAAACCATTTTTCGACTAATTCGAATTTTTTATTTTGCTATAACTCAAAAACTAATCGATGTAAATACTTGAAATTTTCACCAAATGTTTATATTAGCGTTCTCCATACACAGTTAAATTTTCAATGAATTTTGACTTTTTATGAGCTATTTATAGACAATTGAAATTTTTAATTTTTTTTAGTATTTTTTTTTAAAATAACGATAAAATTTTTTTGGCCGGCCAGAAAATCTTGAAAATTTAATACAAGGTTTCTTATAAGATGTTCTTAAAGTGATAAAAAAAAATCCGAAATCGTTAGTCACAATTTTTTTTTTATAAGTGCTTAAAGTTCGAATTTATACGAAATATATCAAAATTGCGAAAATTTGCAAGTAATTTTGTGGTTGAAAAATCGTAAAATTTTTTTCTTTTATAACTAAGTTTTGAAAATTTGGTACAAGGTTTTCTATAACTTTTTTTTCAATTATCTGTAAAAAAAACTCGACCGGATTCAGACAAAAAATTTTTAAGAGTGTTTGAAATTTAAATTTTTACAAAACCGCGTTAAATAACGGTTTAGCCTCAAACGATTTTTGATATTTGTTGTTATTCAAACAGTATATGTCGTAAACACTTGAAAATTTTACCAGTTATTTAGATTGCCATTTTCTTTACGTGATTAGATTTTCAAAATATTTTGACTTTTTTTGAGCTATTTATAGACAATTGAAATTTTCAATTTTTTTTTATTTTTTTTTTATAAATGTTGACAAAAAAAATTTAGCTGGGACAAATTACTTGAAAATTTAATAGAAGGGTCCACATAACTTTTTCTAACTCTCATTCAAAAATTATAAAAATACATAGGCACAATTTTTTTTTATTCGCATTTGAAGTTCAAATATTGACAAAAATTCGTCAAAATCATATGAATATTTTTCACTATTTGGTAGTTAAAAATTTATAAATATTTTACTATCAAAAGCTAAGAATTGAAAATTTAATACTATACTGTCCATAAGTTAAGCTTAGAACAATTATAAAAAAGTTTGATAATTATTCAATTTAAAAAATTTTACGAGTGTTTAAAGTTTTAATTTTAATTTTAAATTAAAAATACAAGTGTAAAATAATGTTTTACTACTAAATAATTTAAATAATTTTTTTAAAAAAATTACTAAACGTAAGATCTTGTAACTTTTACTTAAATGTTTGAATTAGTTTCAAAATAGAATGTATGACAATATTTAAATATAATATATCCTAGACTGACAAATCATCTCCGTTCAGAATCGTTTTTCGTATACAATGATACCTATCATTGCATTCAAATTTAACCTACCCTAGTCCGAGGTCCACCCCACCCCCTAATGTACAGCAGAGCGATACTCACTTACCCGCTTTTTTATACATATTTTTATTATAAATACATGTATCGTGTTAGATAATATTATGTAAATAAAAAAATATAATTGAGGTAGGTATTCAATGTTTTAAATTGTATAAAATTATGAATTAATGATCAATATAATATTTTTAAAAGCCTTTAAAGTATAGTAAAACTTATTTTTTGTCATGTACCTATTACTATTAATATAATAAATTTATAAATTGTTTATATTCTAATTAAATATGCATATAATAAATGAATAATACTTACAAAAGACATGATAACAACAGTCTTAACAAAACATTAATGTTTGCAATTTATTAATTGTGTTCTCGATTCAAAAATAAAATTTTTATATAAGCCCATCAATATTTAATTATCAGTTTTTGATTTATTAGGTAGATAAGAATTATACAATAATAGAAAAATTCATTAAATTTAACTAAAGATAAATTATTTTATAGATTGTAAATACCTATACTCAATTGTATAATTTAAAATATTTACTATCAGACTATAGAACTATTTAATTACCTTTCTTCTGTAACTTAAATGGTAGCTATTAAATTAAATTAAAAAATTTAAAATACTTATGGTTGCTAATCAATTCTTTTGAACTTACCAAATGTTTGATATTGCATAAATTATATCATATAAATAAAAAAATTTAATCGAGGTATTCAACGTTTTAAACCCTATAAAATCATGAATCAATGATCAATATGATACTTTTAAAAGTTGAGCCTTTAAAGTATAGTCAAACACATACTTATTTTTAGTAATTAATTATTATTAAAATAATTTATAAACTATTTATATTCTAATTAAATATGCACAAAATAAACGAATAATACTATTAAATGTCGTTGAACATTGTAAATGGTTAGTATAAGATATAAAAACAACATTCTTAACAAAATTTTAACGTTTTCAATTTATATATTGTGTTCTCGATTCAAAAAATAAAACGTATATAATACCTACACATAAATAATTATCAGTTTTTGTTTTATTAGGTAAAAAACAATTATACAATAAAAGTAAAATTTATAAAATTTATTTTGATAAGCTAAATATTGTATAGATTGCAAATATACTCAATTGTATAATTTAAAATATTTATAAAACTATTTAATTACTTTTCGTCTGAAACTTATGATGGCTATTAAATTAAAAATACTTATGGTTGCTAATTAATTCTTTTGAACTTACCAAATGTTTCATATTGCATAAATGATATCATACAATACATTATAACGATGTCGATAGTTCAATATTTTATATTTAATTAATAAAATTTATTTTTAGATGTATGCGAAAACATGTAGTACATATTATACTTTATGCATGCGTTTATGTGTAGCATAAAATTACTTAATTACATAATACTAAATAATATGTAGTGTTGTACAACAATAATTTATGTATCATAATATGTAGATTACATTATTTTTTATTCAGCTTATAAGAATCACACGATACATAGTTAATTAACTACTCTAATTCAACAACTCACTTATGAACTATTAACATTTAACGTAGGTATGTTTTAATCTGTTTATGCTGGTAATATATATAACACCTGAGTAAAAGTAACTATTTTAATTATATCAAAAACATAGTGTAGCTTCAATTCACTCTGTTGGAGTACATGCTGACAGTGCTTTGCGAATGAACCTGCATCGTCGATAAACACTTCTGTGCAACAAAGCACTACTCGAGGTGAAACATTGGTCTAATGGTGTTAGGGCTGAGTTACAAAGGATAAGACAATGTAAATAAAATGATAAAATGCAATTTATTGAATCCAAAACAGTAATTTAACTATATTATGTAGTATATGAGTAAATCAACACTGTGCGAACAAAGGAACGTCAATGGTCCGCAAAGATTGACCATACACCTGCAACACATATGATAATAGATACTTATGCAGTACACACACATTTGATATTTAAAGAAATACACACCGTCAGGACGTTTGATATCCAAAAAAATAATCTGCAGTGTTGATTCAAATAATTAAAATAATACCGAGTAGGCAGGACGTACATACCAAATTCTAATCGTTCCGTCCAATCAAACTAACAGATTTCACGTACAAACGGGGCAAACTTACGGCATTTAAAGGCCGCGGGGTACGCGAAAAACCATACCATAATGTCGAAAAAAAGCGTAAAAGAACGACTAAAATTGAAAATGTCGAAATTAAATCGGCGAGAACGTCGGTCGGCGGCAGTCTCGGTTAACGCGACCGCGAACGCAGCGAAACAAACACGTAGAAAACGGGCACTCTACCGGACGTAAAAAAACACGGAGTACTCGAAAAACACGACGTCGGGGCCGTAAAACGCCAAAAAAATTACAAAAAAGGGGTTCAAACGTCGAAAAGTTTTCGAAAACCGATATATACAGCAATAACAAAACGTCGACTTCGAGATAGCGCGATAACGCAAAAAGGTGATAACGTGGCGGAAAAAAAATTCTAATTAACGATTGGCTCTCTGCAATTTGCTGCGTCGGCGACTGGCGGACAAAGAGAAAAGTCTTCACGTTTTATTATATTAGATAGCGGCCCGTGAAACTCGCTTTGGGTGAAACTCGGTGTAAGTGAATACCCTAGGACGGATGGAAGAGCTTGAAAGTGGTAAGTTTTCAAAAAATGAAGATTTGGCGGTAATAAGTCGGTGGTGTTGGTGCCACTGATTGGTAGTACTGCAAATATTCTATCGGGATGATGATAATAAGGCGGGTGTTTTCGAGAATTGATAAGACGTTCGTGGCGTCGATTGTTTGGCGGTCTCCTTTCGAATGTGAAAAGTTTTTGAAAGTTGAGATTGAGACGTAGACTTTTAAGTGTCTAGCTATCAGCCCTCGACCGCTGTAAATCGATACCTGGCTGGGGAATCCGCCTACGGCGGATTGTCTAACCTCCTGGAGTCGAAAATAGGAAAAAATGTTAAAGTCGAATGTTGTCGTTTGAGCATTGAATAATCAGCAATCTCTTGTTATAATAAATTTATATGCAACTATACCTACCAGGTAGGCGATCCGACTGCGTCGGATCGCAGACAATGTTAGCGCATGGGTGAAATATTGTATGTATATTGTATATGTATTGACTATTGAGTGTACAATACCTGCACTCTGACAACGGTATACCAATTAATTACTAATTAATGAGTAATTCACATTAATACAAACTTTACATATGGAAGAAAATCTTAACAATGCGTTTATTGTATTTAAAATAAAAAATTGTGCTAAGTAAAAATTTTTAAAATCTATAATATTGACTTTTTAATGTCTAGTTATCAGTCATCACTGGTATAAATCAGTTTACGTGTAATAAAGCCACTTATGTAGACAATCTGATTGTGACCATAATAGTATACACCTAATGTGTATGTAAAAATTAAATATTAAATACTAACATCTGCCAACACACTCATTAATATTATATATTATTATCAAATATAATACACAAACAAAATACATGACTAAATTTGCAATTTATTGTGTTAAAAAAATTAAATAATACATTCAATTACATGTATTTTATTAGGTAGATATTTTTTTAAACATTAGAAACATAATTAATAATTAGGTAGATATTATATAAAACATTAGGAATATAATTAATTTAAATAATATAATTATCTAATTATTTTATGTTTCTTACATAATTTGTGTACAGAGGAGAGTATGAATTTTACATGTATAATATACTTATAACATATTATGTTTATAACGCTTAAGTCCAACACAACAATGTTAATCAACAATTATTATGATAAAAAAAATAAATACAAATATTGTTATACATTATAGTAAGTAAAAGCTTTGAATACAATAGGTAGTCAAATAAAAATAAGAAATATTGTTATAATATATACTTGTACATTCTGAATAAATTGAAACCAATAACACCTTGTATTGTACAGATAAATCAATGCACAGTGTATATATAAAAAAAAAACAAAGTACAAACAATTCCATGGTGTTTAGATGACAGACATTATGTTAAATGTACACAAACAAAAAATGTACAAAATTAATTACAATAGTTGAATTGGTGTTGCACATATTAATTGAATGTTATGTGTTAAAAACAAATTGACAATTACAATATTACAGATATCTTACAGTATATGTTAAAAAAAAAGAAAAATAGGTATACACTTTAAAAATGTTAAATAATGTGTTCGACTATTAGTTACGAATCCGCATTGAAGCAGATTCGCATCCAGAGAGAACCACGTGGAGGTTGTCGAACTATCTCTCCTCAGTGAACAGTCGGGAGCAGCTACATGACTGTAGAAATAACCCAACTGTCCATGAAGTACCTAAGAATGTGCGGATCCCTAAGGATTAGGTACTTCAAGTGGCCAACGCCCGGTGGATCATAAGATCCATGATATGGCCAACGCCCGGTGGATCATAAGACCCATGATCGGTATACAACATTGTTGTATATATATATATATAAACTATTTTGTAGTCTTCGGTTAGAAAGTCTCAAAAAAAAATATATCAGATGAAAATTTGTTTTTGAAATTAAACAATGCTAACAGTGAATGGTAATTAGAAATAATAAATCTGATATAATTTTTTTGTGAACAATTTCACCGTTGCCTACATACCTGTTACCCCGTTGGTAGTACTTCCCTGTACACAACGTTCTTTGTAACAAACCGCCCATTGCCATCATCGTACATGCCGACTCTGACCGATTGAGCGGTGCAAAAGTAACAGTCGCAGGTGGAATCGGTCACGGTCCAGTGGGTTGACGACATACATCCGAGCCAACGTCTCGTTGGTCATCCGTCTTTGTCGCCGCACCCACCTTCTCTGTGCCTGTTGCCACGTGTAGTGCACCGGTATCTCGTGATACAGGTACTGTCTTGCCTCCACGTCGTTTGCGTTCAACGTGAAGAACTCTGTCAATTTCGTACGACGTTGGGCATCGTTCTGTACTCGCTCTTGGGCTTGCCCAGGAGCAAAGTAGACGGTCTGTCTGTCTTCCAAGTGCACTGGAAGTCTAACAATCGTGTGACTCCTCTTGTGCATTTCATACGAAAACAACCGCCAGATCCCTTCTGGCGGACTTACGTATCGTGAATTGATAAAACTGAAAAAAAAAAACAAACATATAATAAACCATAATAGTAACAAAGTTGCTGCAACTAATGTATAATGTGATATTAGGTTAATTGCATATATATCATATAATATATCAAGTGATGTTAAGTTAATTACATATGTATAACATATAAGATATATTATTAATACATGTAATACTATAAGGTTTGGCAAGCATAACGTTTAAATAATTAATGATTTGTCTTATGCTTAGATTTTATTATTTTTCATTATTAATTATTTGAGGTGTTGTTGCATGTGATATAAAATAAGTAGAGTAAAATAAAATTAGTCATTAAAAAAAAAAGTAAAGGTTATAGTATATAGTTAATAAAACCCATATTATGACGTGGAAAAGTGTATTAATATAGTGTTTAAAGTATGTGATTCATATATTGTTATATTGTACATTTTATTTATTTTTATTTTATAATTTAATTAAAATTCAGTTATAGGTTATAACTATAACAAATAATAACTGTTAACTATATCTGAGCCATTCGAATAAATTAAAATAAATTAACTCAATTAAAGCCATCGTCAAGTGTGAGCTGGAGTTTAATAATTTGTTTTTAGATAGTAACAATATATATAGACAAAATCATAGTTGACACCAAAAGAGTAAAGTTTATTGTTTATATATACATGTATAGTAATGTATAGCCAAGTATTATACATATTAATCTAACATCACATAGGTATGAGTTTAAAATGAATTATAACAGTAGTATTACTAAGTTAATAGAAAAAAGTGTTTTAAGTATGCATGTATTTGAAATTTACATAAAAGTACATTGTATTTATTAATATTTCCTTAATTTTTTGCAACGCCATAACAATTTGAATTTAACAATTACTAACTATACCTGAGCCATTCAATAATAAGTATAATAAATTGTATATCAGATTGGCTACAAAGCTATTAAATAAAACCATTAGTCAATTGTGAATTAGAGTTTAATGATTTTTATGTTTTATTTAAACAATTTGCTTGAGATAGAGTATGGCCAAGTATAGTGAAAAAAAGAATCAAAAGTGCTGGAGTCTAATATAATTTATTTACAGTGTGTTGTTAGTATCTATAGTTTCTATAGTCAAAAAGCATTATAATGAACCAAATGAATACAGTTCTTACAACAATCATTGTAGTGTATGGTTCATTAAGTGTTATTAATTTATACAATAGCAAAAACTTAGTATATGAAAATAATTAATTTAAATCTGCTTACTTTGATATCTCATCGCCGTCCCAAACTTCCATAGTGGCCGCATCATGGCCTTTGTACACGTATTTATACAAATACATGACACTCTTAACCGTAGAGCACACCTCAACGTTGATGTGTGCATCATATTTTGCCAGTAGGTATGGATTGTGGGGGACCACAAATTCATTGCCTACCTCTTGTTGTCTGACCAAGGCAACAGATCCATTGTTTGGTCGGCGGTACGTCGGGTACCCGTTGTTGGAAGCGTAGACAGTTTCTTCACTGTATTCTTTTGGATACTTCTTTGAACAACTGTTGTCCACCATGCACGGGCTGTTGGGGTTTAGTTGCCCACACGGCCCGTGAATCATATGTGATGTCACACAGTCAAACAGGCGCCTGTCGGTCGCCGGGTCCGGCAAGGAGGCGCACACAACATTGTCCACATCCTCGGCGGTGAGCAACTTACTTTCCTCACCGAGGATGACCAATATGTGTGCGTGCGGCAATCCACATTTCTGAAACTCAACAGTGTATACATAAGCGTCTACATTACCAAACACACGATTTACTGTTATGTCCTGCATGAGGGCCTTGAGTTTGGCGTGGAACACCCGGGCTATGAGATCGGGTCTGTCGTTTGGAGCAGACCATCTTCCGAGGTTCTGTGTGATTTCTGGCCACCTAGGATTGCACGTAAAAGTTATAAACAGATCAGGTTTACCGTACTTACGCACAATAGCCATTGCGTCGTGATAACACCCTTTCATGTAACGTGGACTCCCGACGAATGTCGACGGTAGAATGACTCTACGGCCGACAGCCATCGGGTTGGCCTCGTCCAAGTGGTGTTGTTGGTTGACGTGGTCCACCAGCCCTTGATAAGCGTCAGCGAGGAGCGCTTGCTGATTTCTACGGGCGTAGTTGAGATTGTTCGATTCCATCCGAACATACTGGTCACACACGTACTGCTGTAATAAAAAACCACCACCATGTATTAAACTTATGCCTTCGTGATCAGTATCGTTGTTTCCTGTATATCGAATGGCCATACGATAACACACAAACTCCCGGATAGTGTTCCGACTACGAACTTGGTTGTTGCGGTTACCCTCTTGCATCACATTGTTGTGCCAACCGCTCTCCCCATGCGGGAAGAACAGCGGGTACAACATGGGATCTGCGTGACATGAGCCCGCGGGTATGGTTTGCATCCGATGTCCGGGGTCAACGGGATTCCTATCAAAAATTACCAGATTTAGGTCTCTCGGTGGACGTCCATCGTCACCAACGAACACGGCCGCAACTTCGTTTGCGGTCGGTCGTTGGTATCGTCGCTGGTCCCTGGCTGCATCTGTAACAAAATGCATACTCACTGACCTAGGTCCCATCACTTCAGGGTTGGCATTGGCTCTTTCTTGTTCCTCCAACCACAACATGCTCATGTTCCTGTAAACACATAATATACTTATAATTCACACATTGTAAAAACACCATGTTATTTAGTTTATCCGGAAGTACCATGTTTTTATATATATATATATATATATATAGTGTAATGTATATTGTATAATAAAAGAAATTTAAATATTACCTTTATGTATTAAGAACTGTGTGTATAGATAAAAAAAAAAAAACCACAGCGTTTAATAACTACTAAAGTGTATGTGTATGAGTTTATCGGTCATCTTACCTAAAAGCCTGAGCGTATGGGTTGATTTCCCGAAGCATTTGGTCCAGGTCTACAAGCAAACCTGCCAAAAGACGGTCTGCGACATCTTGTTGTCGCATTCGGGCCTGGTTGGCCTCGGCTGAGTTGACAAAGTACAACTCACAGTACCTCGGTTGCCTGTGTTCGTTGCCGACGACGTCATTGTTGACCCTGCGGTACACTTGTCCTTGGACAGTGTACACGCTTGGTCCCCGACCCGGCAACCGTCTGGGGTTGAGGTCGCTGGAGAACGCTGCGAACGCCAGTGAGTTGTTGTACCGGCGAGTCTCCCTTCGAAAGTTGGTACCTTCCTGTGAATCATCAATCAACAAATTAGTTAAACGCATAGGTGCTCGCAGCAGTACGCGCTGTCCTGTAGCGGTCACTTGACCGTTGTTACAGCACGTGGAGAAGTGACCTCTAGATGCGCGTTCGCAATGGAAGTGACGGGCGTTGCATTCTCTGCAAACTGCGTCCAAAGCACCAACGTTGTGTTGGTCTGGGAGTGGGTGTTGAACACCTGCCGGACGGTCTCTCATTGGCAAACGTTGAGCCACAGGAACACCCAGTGGAATTGGCTCAAACTGCAATGTGAGTAATAAAACTGTAATGGTTCTTATATGGTTTTTTTTATTTTATCAATATGAAATATTTATTCACTCACCTCTTCGTCGACGTCCGGAGGTAAATAGTCGAAGACGTCTGCGAATTCGAGTTCTGCCCGTGCGTCGGCCGGCAAAACATCAACGACTTCCACTTCCACGTCCATCGGAACGTCATCCATCTGGACCTCGACAACTTCCACATTGTCATCTTCCACCTGGACCTCGACGACTTCCATGTCATTGACATCCATTTGGACCTCAATGATTTCTGCGCCGCCTTGTTCATCGGCGTTGTCAATTTCTTCGTGAACTGCTTGTTCACCGTCAGACGCCTCATGCTGCTGTTCGACTGCCTATAATATCATAGATGATCAGTTTAAATGAATAGTATATATAGTGATATAAAATGATAAAAATATGAGCACTTAATAATTAGGGTCAAAATGTAGAATAGCATACATGTTTTTAAACAACAATTTAATTGTTTATATGTATTTGCACTGCATAATGTAATGAATGTATTACCAGTATTGAAAAAAAAAAATATAAATCATAAAAACATTGTAACTAATACATTAAAAATAAAACTTAAACAATTTAGTAACTAATAAATATTGCATAAGTATATATCTCAATTCTTTAATTTGCCCATAAATAACAGAACATAATGAGCACCATCAGTTAAACATACATAAATACAAATAAATTTAATATTTAGATCCATTTGTATAAAAATTAAATACAATAAATTAATTAAGCTTTATTTATAAGTGAACCTAAAAAAAAAACATATATTTATAAAACCTTCCATTCCCTGTACACAATGATATGCTTTTATCTATTATGATTTTGAATTGAAACATTAATAATAGGCTAAAAAAGAAGTGTATGCAAGTTTTTACTTGCAGATAACGTTTTTACGTTTATATTTGGTGTGGTAAAATATTTGTTAAAAAAAGATATTTATTTATTTATTTTTAATTGTTATATAGAATAATAATTTAATGTCATAGCAAATAAAAGCATATTATTGTTACAGGGAATAGAAGGTATGCATATTTAAAATACATCTATCTATACATTATATATAAATTTGTTAACAATGGTCACGTGTGGTGTTGATAGAACCATGAGTGTAATATATAAAAGTTATATATTATTGAGATAGTGTATTAAGTAATTAACTCGTGACTGCACAATGTACTTTGAAATGTTTGATATAGATACATAGATTGTAACATACATAAAGTAAAATATACAATGAATATCACATAACAATGAAATGAGTGTATAAATAAGATTTAAGTTATGTCATAGTGAATAAAAATGACTATAAGATAGGTTAGTTATTAAATTGGTATTGCATTTTATTAAATGTATCTCAAATTTTTAATTTTCCCATAAATAAAAGAACATTATGAGCACCATCAGCTAAAGATATAATATAAATACAAATATTTAGATATATTTGTGTATAAATTTAGTACAATAAATAAATTAAGCTATAGCTATAAGTGAACCTAAAAAAGAAAATTAATAGGTTAAAAAAGAAGTTGAAAAAAAATTATATAAATCATAAAAACAATGTAACTCATACATTAAAAGTAAAACTTAAATAATTTAGTAACTAATAAACATTGTTAATAAGATAGGTTAGTTCAGGGGTGTATTTAGGAATGTCTTAAGGGGGGGGGTGCACAAATAAAAAGTTCAAATTTGCGTGGAGCCTAGAGTTGTAACATTTCTCATATAATAAAAATAAGTATAAAATACGATGAATGGGGGAGGCACGGGACCCATGTGCCCCTCCCTTAAATACGCCCCTGGGTTAGTTATTAAATTGGTATTGTATTTTATTAAATGTATCTCAAATTTTTAATTTTCCCATAAATAAAAGAACATAATGAGCACCATCGTTTAAACATACAGACATAAATACAAATATATTTAATATATCCATTTGTATGCAAATTAAATACAATAAATTAATTAAGCTATAGGTATGAGTGAACTTAAAGATAGATATATACCTATAGATATATATTAATACACTAACCTTCCATTCCCTGTACACAATGATATGCTTTTATTTATTATGATTTTTAATTGAAAGATTAATAGGGTAAAAAAGAAGTGTATGCAAGTAATAATGTTTATGTTTTGTTTAGTAAAATATTTGTTTAAAAAAAAAATATTACTCTATTTTGTTAATCAAATAAAGTATATTAAAAGAAATTATGGAATTAACAATGTTTGAATGGAATAACTATCAATTAAATGACAAATCAAAAGATGTATAATTATCAAGAATATATCATAATAAATAAAAGCACGTCATTGTGTACAGGGAATGGAAGGTTAGTGTATTAATATATATCTATCTATATATTCTAAATAAATTGGTCAATAATAATATTGTCAAATGTAGTGTTGATGGAACCATGAGTGTAATATATAAAAGTTATATATTATTGAGATATTGAATTAAGTAAATGACTCGTTACTGCACAACGTAGTTTGAAATGTTTAATATAGATATCATTTATAAAGTAAGACATACAATGAATGTCACATATAGCAGTGATATGTGAGTTTAATGAGTATATAAATAAGATTATGTTGTAGTGAATGAAAATGAAGAAGTAGACATAAAAAATATATGTAAATAAATTCACATAACAATGTTCAAATGGTTATTTTGTTACATAATATATGTACATATTTTATTTTTACTTGATGGAACTGACATCGATAACTTGAAACGATATACTTTGTTAAGTTTAATGTAATTTAGTGAACAAAAAAAGAAAAAGAATATGTTATATACACATATTAATCATATGTAACATGTAAGTGAACATGTTCGGTGCAGTGAAATGTTTGCTTAAAAATTATATTATAATCTATTGTACCTACATTGTATTATTTTATTCCTTGTATATATTTTATTCCTTATAAATATTATAATGATATGATATTAGGTAAACAGTATCTCATAGAAAATTACAAAATACATCAGTACTAATTGTTTTTGAAGGTGTGTGAGGAGATATACTATACAATTAAAACTAAAATTGTATTTCATAATAAACTTACTATTGACGGCACGGCTGTGCTAGTTAACCGGCGTCGATTGCCACCTGGGAAGAAGTCAACGCGTGGAATGAAATGTCTCGAACAGAGCATAGAGGTGGGACGAACAGCAACACCGTGGTTTTCCACGAATTGCACCCAACGAAGTCTACGTTCGGCATTCGACGGAAATCTAAAAAGAAACATGTTGCAATTTAATTATGGCATGTAAAAGTGTGCGTATTGAAATTTATTGTAAATACCTGTGTAGTGAAACTTCGATGACAGCATCAACATTACCGCACATGACACAGGTTCTAACCATTGCAATAAAACTAAAAAGTATATTAAAAACATGTTTAATTTAGTAATTAGCATTATAATTATAATATAAGCCGTGTATATTAAAAAAACAAATTGTTTACAAACACTATCAAATTGTTATCAGTGGATGAGTTGATACTGTAACATTTATTGCGCGTTATTATCGGAAATACGTTAATATTATTTGAATAATTTACAACATGCATTTAAGTTCATACAAAATAGTAGGAAAAATGCTAAAATCGTTAACAGAATGCAATGTTTTCGTTAACCGTAACATTGAAATACTTTAAAACTGCGCGCCGATAATCTTCGTAAAGGTAGGTAGGTACGCAAACAGGAGCAAAGGCATGTCACCGGTGCCGTGTATGCGTTCATTTGCGATGCTCATGGGTAATGCACAGATACAAAATGACATAACCTATGAAAGTTGAGCTATTCGTTATTATTATGTGTCCATACATACATTGCTCGTAAAACGTTAATAATATTAGTCGAAAATATTGAAAGTATTTTATATCGTACTCGTGTGCGTAATGTAATGAAACTATTGAAACCAATAACCTAAACAAATGGTTTGTTTACACACACGTGCATGGCCTACGCACAGTTATGGGAGGAAAATAAAATTGTACTCACCGGTCTCCAAAGTCCCAGTTATGAAAAAAAAAAAGTGAACGAATAGGTAATAAAAACTATAGAAATTATAAGTAAATGTAATAATGAGTATAAATGTGCATGTAAAACAAAGAAAAACAAAAAAAAAATGCTACGACAACTGTATTGCACGGATGTTGAACGTAGCCTGCAGAAATCGGCCAACGGGCAACGGCTCGACCGTTGTCGCGTCCTCCCTCCCCACCCATCGTGTTGTACATCACGCCATCCAAAGACCTGCAATAATACAGTAAACACGTTAACCGACATTCAAACACGGTATCGCTCGTAAAGTCATAACCAACATTTTATCTAATATAAGGCGGCTATATACGAAATAACAGACATCGCGGTAAAGTGAAATTGGGAAAGCCGTTCATTTTCAATCGACACACCGAAGACGTGAGTACATGATATTTAATTATATTTGCTAATTGTTAAGTTAGGATATAGTGACCACATGTACTGTTTTTCATAAGGCAGTATTTTTTTTACTAACAATTTTTTTTTTCATTTATATTATTTTATTATGGTTCGAGCTAATGAATATTATCTAAATAATTAAAATATATTCGAATAAAAATGTAATTGAATAATTTTCAAAAATAATGCTAATATACAAAATACTAATATATTCAAAGTCTTTACTCTCTAGTTTCTTCTGTAGATAGTTCTGTGTTTGCTTCAAGTAAATTTACTTTTTTTTAATTTACTCTTTAAAGAAGATTTGCAATGCTTATTATTTTTTATTTTTTTTTTAATACGTAAATAATATATTCGAATGAAAATGTAATTGAATAATTTTCAAACTTTAATGCTAATACAAATGTACTTGAATTGTTTACTCTAGTTTCTTTTTAGATAGCTCTATGTTTGTTTCATTTATAGTATTTTTTATTTATTTCAAATAAAAGAAGATTTACAACCGTGAACTTAAAATACTATTGTTTTTAAATACGTAAATGTTTTAATTACCAAAATACCAACTGAATAATAACCATATGTTTGAAAATTATTTGAATACGATAATCATTCAAAACATTTGCATTATGTTATTGAAATTAAATATGTAGGAAGGTTATAAAAATATGTTTGTATAATATGTGGGTTACCACGTTACCTTAGGGAGAACATGTCTTAATTAATTATAACTTATTTTAGAATGGAGAACCTAAACATTGGGTCCATCAACAATTGCTCGGGTTTGCAGGTGAATTACTACGGTAATTCCCAACCGGGAGTAATCCCTGCAAACCCGCGCAATAAAAAGACCGTACGCCGTAAGTTTATCGAAAGTTAACTGACCTCATGTACAAATTTTAATAAAAATTCTATAATTTTTCTTTTTAAGGTTGCTTCAACTGCAACGGGTACGGTCATATTGCCCGAAAATGTGAGTGTTTTATATATTTATATTACATTTTACTTTCCATGTGCTTTTCGTAAGTAGTTTATTAAATAGTATATTCGTGTTACAGGCAAAAAATCAAAAAAAAATTCCAAAGGGGCGGTAGGCTCCTCCGGTTGTAAGCCGGAGCGGGTTTCCCCGGGTGCGGTGGCGGAGGGTGCCAATAGATCGGCAGAGGTCCCCCCGGGTGTGCCAGCAGAGGCCCCCCCAGGTGCGGCAGCAGAGGCCACTACAAGTGCGGTGCCAGAGTCCCCGGGTGATCAGGGCGGCCAAAAAAAAAATGTAAGTAATATTGTTTGTACTTACAATTATTTTACTATTATTGTAATAAATGTATTTAATTTTTTTTTTTTACAGCAAAAATAATAATTTTTAAAAATTTTTTATAATATGACCTTTTTTTTATACATTTATACATTATTTATACACACACACACACATGACATATAATAATAAATATTTATACAATTTCCCACTTATATATATATCAATTTTTTTTAATTTTTTTTTTATTTAAATACCAAATATACCAATATTATTTTACATATATATTTAAATTTTAAATTTTTTATACTTACACAAACACACACACACACACTCACAAATATTATATAATAAATATTTATACAATTTCCCACTTATATATTGTGAACATTTTGTATATTAAATTAGGTATATGTAAACTATTAAACCTATTTTGTTAAATGTTATTATACACTGTTTTGTTTAACATTATGTATAATAATAATTCCAAAAAAAAATCTGATAAAATCACTTTCTTTTTAAAAACGTTTTTGTATTTAAATATTTTGTTTTGTGTACATATCACGTGTTTTTAAACATTTTATTATTGTATCTATGTTTGTTAAGTCTCTTAAAATAACATTGCCTCGTACTTATTGCATATTTTTATTATTATATATCATTATATATAAATTTTGTACAATGCCCATTGCCCATTATTGCATATATTTATAATATATAATATATTATATTAATACATCAATCTTGTTTGACTATATTTTGCCCTTAATATTTTCAATATGTTATAAGGTGTTCCCTACAGTGATATCTATTGGTTTTATATGTAACAGACTTGAATAATGTACAAAAAAAAATTAAATACGTGTTGTATATATATAGTCACAGCAAATTTACCAATGAATAAACAATAAATAGATTTACAATATGTTACATCGATAATTTGTCGACGATAAGATAATCTTTTAATCTTTTTGACACCGCTGTCGACAAATTATTGGACTAATTGAAATAAATACGTACGTAAAATAAAATCGAAATCAAGAAATCAAAATTATTACTTTTTTTTTTTGTCAAAGCGTTTGATGATCCATGCATTTTAGATTTTTAAATAAATAATAATCAATTATAATAAACAATAATAATAATGACTAATGAGTAATGTGAGGTTAAATAAAAAAGGTATATATTTTTATTTATTAAGTTTACAGCGCATATGGTATTGTATAATAATTATAATGTAATGTGAAATGCAACGCGATGTGTGAGATGAGAATTATAGTTCAATAATCTATGAAAAAAAAAAAATCATTGTTATAATGTTCAGCTATGAATCAATATAAAATAATAATATAAAATAATCATTTTAAAATAAAAAATTATTTAAAAAAAAAAAAAAAATCTGGGCGGCCATGATTAGCATATGCCGCCGCCGAATCGGCCGGAGCGAGAATCGTTCTTAGTACCCCTGCCTAACCTATACATGGGGACCTAATGCCTAAACCTATCGACTACAGTTCGAGTTGTAAACATCATCAAAATTTCGAGGATTTAAATCGTTTTCGACCCGCGACGAATTTTGCGTCAAGCACCGTTTTTCCTGTGCAATTCGTATATTTCGTGTGGAATGAGGCTCGGATATATTCATATGAATTGTGTTTGTCCAGAATATTTGTTTGTATTGTCATTTTTTATGATGACATGTATTTATGATACAATATAGATACAATAGATACCAAATTTATTGAAAGAATTAAAATATTAATGACCACACCTCTTTAATTATAATTCCATATTATTATTAAAATACATTAAACAAATGCTCTATTAATTACAAATACATGTATTATGTTTAATTAGATATGTAACAACAACAACTTATTTTTTATTATTATATTATTAATATTATATTTGATTGAGTATTTATATTCTAAATTGAATTTAAAGTTGCTGATTAATACTGTTATATGATGTTTAGTATTGTATATTTTTTTAAATGTATATAATAATATATTCATGATACATTAGTATAAGTTTTTATTTTATTAAAAAAGATAACAATATAAAAGTATAGTTAATTATATTCATTTTAATGTTTTAACACTGAGACTATTAATTATTTATTATATTATTACCATATACATATTTTGTAGTAGGTACTGTGTTGTATATAATATTACTCTTTATAAAACTACTTTAACTCAACAAATTGCCTAAAAACTATTAGCTAACCTGTAGTAATTGTTTATACATTAATGTATATACATTTGATTCAAATGTAACAATCTGGAGCTGCATGAATGTAAATATACTACCTAAAAAAAAAAACCTTTGTAGTTTTAAATCACATATTATATCTATAATAAATAATGTACTATGCGAATGGGCCTCCAACGTCCACAAACACTTCTGTGCCACCGAGCACAACCTGAGGTAAAAAATTAATCTAATGGTGTTGGGGTTGAGTTACAAAGGATAATACAATGTAAATAAAATGATAAAATGCAATTTATTGAATCAAAAACAGTAATTTAACTATATTATGTAGTATCATAATAATCAACACTGTGGCACTGTGCGAACAAACGAACGTCAATGGTCCGCGACAATTGACCATACACCTGAAACACATATGATAATAGATATAATAATGCAGTACACACACATTTGATATTTAAAGAATTACACACCGTCACGACGTTTGATATCCAAAAAAAAATAATGTGCAGTGCTGATTCAAATAATTAAAGTAATACCGAGTAGGCAGGACGTACATACCTCATACGTCGTTTGGCGATTCCAATCGTTCCGTCCAATCAAACTAACAGATTTCACGTGCAAACGGGGTAAACGTACGGCGTTTATAGGACACGGGCTACGCGAAAAACCATACCATAATGTCGAAGAAAAGCGTGAATCAGAACGACGAAAACTGAAAAATCGGCGAGAACGTCGGTCGGCGGCCGTCTCGGTTAACGCGACGGCGGACGCAACGACACAAACACGTAGAAAACGGGCACTCTACCGGGCGTAAAAAAACACGGAGTACTCGAAAAACACGACTACGGGGCCGTAAAACGCCAATAAAATTACAAAAAAGGGTTCAAATGTCGAAAAATTATGGAAATTTTTGAAAAACGATATAATACACAGTAACAAAACGCGATAACGTAAAGACGCGATAACGGGTCGGGAAAAAATTTAATTTTCTGATTGGTAATTCCTTATGATACAGGCAGCGCCCGGGCGGACAACGGACGAACTGCTTCACGTTTTATACTATAAGACTAGCGGCCCGTGAAACTCGCTTTGGGTGAAACTCGGTGTAAGTGAAAACCCTAGGACGGATGGAAGAGCTTGAAAGCAGAAGGTTTTTAAAAAAGGAAGATTTGGTGGTACTGCGAGTCTTCTATCGGGATGATAAGGCGGGTGTTGTCGAGAATTGATAAGACGTTCGCTTGTTTGGCGGTCTTCTTTCGAAAGTGAAAAATTTTTGAAAGCTGAGACGTAGACTTTTGAGTGTCTAGCTATCAGCCCTCAACCGGTATAAATAGATACCTGGCTGGGGAATCTGCTACGGCGGATTGTCTAACCTCCTGCCATAGAAAGTAGGAAAAAATGTTCAAGTCGAATGTTGTCGTTTGAGCGTTGAATAATCGGTAATAACTTGTGAAAATAAATTCAATGCAACTATACCTACCAGGTAGGCAATCCGACTGCGTCGGATCGCAGACAATGTCGGCGCATAGATCAAATATTATATGAATTGACTATTGAGTGTACAATGCATGCACTATGACAATGATATTATTAATTAATCAGTAATTCACAGTAAAGCAAACTGTTTATATGGAAGTAAATCTTATCCATTAATTAATTGTATTTGTATGTATTTAAAATAAATAAATTGTGCAACGTAAAAGTTTTTTAAAGCAATATTATTTAAAAAAATAAAAATTTATTATTGCCTTTTAATCGTTAGGCGGATGCTGTTTTGTTGGTAAAATATTTTAAGTGAAAGTGAGTTTTTGAATGTTAAATACTTTATCAGTTATCTATGGTAAAAATCAGTTTACACGCAAATAAACCTACCAGATAGGCAATCCGACTTCGTCGGATTGCGGACTTTGTGGGCGGAATTGGTGAAATAATAAGAACTATTCATTAATTCTCATTTCGAAATATGTTATGTACAAATATATTTTATACCTTTTTTCCATGTTCCCTCGGAAGTCGATAGTCGGGTGTTGATATGCTCGTAAAAAAGTCAGAGGTAAATCGCGTGTTGAATTTTAGTAGTCAGCAATCAACGGGGAAAATCAATTATGATACACAACTAAAGTAATCAAGTAAGCAATCCGATTGCGCCGAATCGCGGACAATGTGGGCGGATAGTTGAAATTGTATTGAATTGTATATTATGTATTGAATATACAATATTAACAACATTCGTAACACGGGAGTTACAATTTGTAATTTATTCTATTAATTTACAGAAAAAGAAACGGTAAATACGGAAGTAAATTTAATCGTGTATTTATTCATAATAAATATAAAACAAAATATTTCTGAAAAAATCGAAAAAAAAAATGCAAAAAATCCGGGCGGCCATGTTACGGCATGCGCCGCCGTTATTTCCGCCGGGGCGGGATTCGATCTTGCTATACCTGCCTATTATGTTCATGGGGACCTAACGCCTAAACCTATCGACTACAGTTTGAGTTGTTAAATTTTGTCAAATCTCGAGCATTTAAACCGTTTCCGATCCGCAACGAATTTTGCGTTAAGCACTGTTTTTCTTGTGTAATTAACATATTTCGTATGTAATGAGAGTTGGATATTTTTATTAATTGTCTTTTACATGCATCTGCGAACAATATCTTTTGACATATTGTAATTTTTCACGTGTATTACATTCATTTGTAATATTAATTTAATAATATAATAGTAAAGAATACAGTTTTTGGATTAACCAAATTTATTCAAAAATTTAAATCCTCTAAAACTATACTTAAATAATCTACATTATTTATATTATAAATACTTCAGGCAATACATTAAAGTCAAACCCAAACTTATTTATTGTTACTACTAATATTATTTATCAAACATTTTTATTCTAATTTGATGTCATCGTTACCGATTACTACTATTATAATATACTACCTACAGCATAGGTATTGTATTCATAAACATAATATCAGTCGAACGGTAAAATGTAAATTGTACATAATATGCAATATGTAGTAATAGTTTGCTTGGTTGTGTGTGATGACATATTTAGTATATTTATCATACTATAGTGTAGGACCTACACTAATTTAATGTACCTATAAATTCTTATAGGAATCTGATCACTTTAATTCCATATTATATACAAAATGCATGTTACAAATGCAATTTATATAACTACTTTTGTTCTTTTCTAGGCCAATGACCTATGTTGTCGAAGTGTTTATTTATAAATAAAAAAAAAATGCAATTTAAAATATTACTATAAGTATAATTACCATTTACCATTTATATTTGTATAGTTATTATTTTTCATTGTAATTTTTTTATACATATTTTTATTATAAATACATGTATCGTGTTAAATATTATGTAAATAAAAAAATATAATTGAGGTAGGTATTCAATGTTTTAAATTGTATACAATTATGAATTAATGATCAATATAATATTTTTAAAAGCCTTTAAAGTATAGTCAAACTTAAACTTATTTTTTGCTATGTAGGTATTACTATTAATATAATAAATTTATAAATTGTTTATATTCTAATTAAACATGCATATAATAAATGAATAATACTTACAAAAGACACGATAACAAAATTCTTAACAAAATATTAATGTTTGCAATTTATTAATTTTGTTCTCGATTCAAAAATAAAATTTATGTATAAGCACATCAATATTTAATTATCTGTTTTTGATTTATTAGGTAGATAACAATTATACAATAAAAGTTAAATTCATTAAATTTAACTAAAGATAATTATTTTTAAAAAATTAAATATTTTATAGATTGTAAATATCTATACTCAATTGTATAATTTAAAATATATCTTACAATCAGACTATAGAACTATTTAATTACCTTTCGTCTGAAACTTAAATGGTACCTATTGAATTAAATTAAAAGATTTAAAATACTTATAAATGCTAATCAATTCTTTTGAACTTACCAAATGTTTGATATTGCATAAAATATATCATATAAATAAAAAAATATAATTGAGGAATGCAATGTTTTAAACCGTATAAAATCATCTATCAATGATCAATATAATACTTTTAAAAGTTGAACCTTTAAAGTATAGTCAACCTCAAACTTATTTTTAGTAATTAATTACTATAAAAACAATTTTTAAATCATTTATATTGTAATTAAATATGCACATAATAAATGAATAATACTATTAAATGTCGTTGAACATTGTATATGGTTAGCATAAGATATATTGTGCCCGTTATATAATAATAAATAAATAAATAAATAAATAAATAAATATTAACAGCATTCTTAATAAAATTTTAACGTTTTCAATTTATATATTGTGTTCTCGATTCAAAAAATAAAATGTATATAATACCTACACATCAATAATCATCTGTTTTTGTTTTATTAGGTAGAAAACAATTATACAATAAAAGTAAAATTTATAAAATTTATTTTAATATGCTAAATATTGTATAGATTGCTAATATACTCAATTGTATAATTTAAAATATTTATAAAACTATTTAATTAATTTTTGTCTGAAACTTATGATGGCTATTAAATTAAAAATACTTATGGTTGCTAATTAATTCTTTTGAACTTACCAAATGCTTCATATTGTTTAAATGATATCATACAATACATTATAACGATGTCGATAGTTTAATATTTTATATTTAATTAATAAAATTTATTTTTAGATGTATGCGAAAACATGTAGTATGTATTATACTTTATGCATGTGTTTATGTGTAGCATAAAATTACTTAATTACATAATACTAAATAATATGTAGAGTTGTACAACAATAATTTAAGTATCATAATATGTAGATTACATTACTTTTTATTCAGCTTATATGAATCACACGATACA
The DNA here is from genome assembly GCA_020882235.1 of Schizaphis graminum. NCBI lineage: Eukaryota > Metazoa > Arthropoda > Insecta > Hemiptera > Aphididae > Schizaphis > Schizaphis graminum. Next base: position 10,559,788 of record CM037035.1, on the reverse strand, counting down.
TAGTTAATCAACTACTCTAATTCAACAACTCACTTATGAACTATTAACATTTTCCGTATGTTTTCATCTGTTTATGCTGGTAATATATATAACACCTGAGTAAAAGTAACTATTTAATTATATCAAAAACATATAGTAGTTTCAATTCACCCTGTTGGAGTACATGCTGACAGTGCTTTGCGAATGAACCTGCATCGTCGATAAACACTTCTGTGCAACAAAGCACTACTTGAGGTAAAACATTGGACTAATGGTGTTAGGGCTGAGTTATAAAGGATAAGACAATGTAAATAAACGACAAAATGCAATTTATTGAATCCAAAACAGTAATTTAACTATATTATTTAGTACATTAGTAAATCAACACTGTGCGAACAAACGAACGTCAATGGTCCACGACGATTAACCATACACCTGCAACACATATGATAATAGATACTAATGCAGTACACACACATTTGATATTTAAAGAAATACACACCGTCAGGACGTTTGATATCCAAAAAAGTAATCTGCAGTGCTGATTCAAATATTTAAAATAATACCGAGTAGGCAGGACGTACGTCCTTACGTCATACGTCGTTTGGCGATTCCAATCGTTCCGTCCAATCACACAAACAGATTTCACATACAAACGGGGCAAACGTACGGCGTTTAAAGCACACGGGCTACGCGAAAAACCATACCATAATGTCGAAGAAAAGCGTGAATCAGAACGACGAAAACTGAAAAAGTCGAAATTAAATCGGCGAGAACGTCGGTCGGCGGCCGTCTCGGTTAACGCGACTGCGAACGCAGCGAAACAAACACGTAGAAAACGGGCACTCTACCGGGCGTAAAAAAACACGGAGTACTCGAAAAACACGACTACGGGGCCGTAAAACGCCAATAAAATTACAAAAAAGGGTTCAAATGTCGAAAAATTATGGAAATTTTTGAAAAACGATATAATACACAGTAACAAAACGCGATAACGTAAAGACTTGATAACCGGTCGGGAAAAAATGTAATTTTCTGATTGGTAATTCCTTATGATACAGGCAGCGCCCGGGCGGACAACGGGCGAACTGCTTCACGTTTTATACTATAAGAATAGCGGCCCGTGAGTCTCGCTTCGGATGAAACTCGGTGTAAGTGAATACCCTAGGACGGATGGAAGAGCTGAAAGCAGAAAGTTTTTGAAAAAAGGAAGATTTGGTGGTACTGCAAGGTCTTCTACCGGGATGATAAGGCGGGTGTTCTCCAGAATTGATAAGACGTACGATTGTTTGGCGGTCTTCCTTCGAAAGCGAAAAATTTTTGAAGGCTGAGATGTAGACTTTTGAGTGTCTAGCTATCAGCCCTCAACCGGTATAAATAGATACCTGGCTGGGGAATCCGCCTACGGCGGATTGTCTAACGTTCTGGCGTCGAAAATAAGAAATAATGTTTTAGTCGAATGTTGTCGTTTGAGCGTTGAATAATCGGTAATCACTTGTGAAAATAAATTCAATGCAACTATACCTACCAGGTAGGCAATGTCGGCGCATAGATCAAATATTATATGAATTGACTATTGAGTGTACAACGCATGCACAATGACAATGGTATTATTAATTAATCAGTATTTCACAGTAAAACAAATTGTTTATATGGAAGTAAATCTTATCCATTAATTTATTGTATTTGTTTATATTTAAAATAAAAAAATTGTGCAAAGTAAAAGTTTTTTAAAGCAATGTTATTGACTTTTTAATCGTTAGGCGGATGCTATTTTGTTCGTTAAATATTTTAAGTCAAAGCAAGTTTTTGAATGTTAAATACTTTATCAGTTATCTATGGTAAAAGACAGTTTACACGCAAATAAACCTACCAAGTAGGCAACCGACTTCGTCGGATCGCGGGCTTTGTGGGCGGAATTGGTGAATAATAAGAACTTTTCATTAACTCTCATTTAGAAATATGTTATGTCTAAATATATTGTATACATTTTGTCATGTTCTCTCGGAAGTCGATAGTTGGTAAAAAAGTCAGAGTAATATCGAGTGTTTGAAGTTTTAGTAATCAGCAATCAACGCGGATTATAAATCGGACGAATCCCGGACAATGTGAGCGCATAGGTGGAATTGTATTGAATAGGTATACAATATTAACAAAACAAAATTCGTAACACTGGAGTATTAGTGAAAACAATTTGTAATTTATTCTATTAATTTACAGAAAAAGTAACTATAAACGCGGAAGTAAATTTCATCGGGTATTTATTAATACATACATTATTCTACATTATTCAAAATAAATGTAAAACAAAATATTTCTGAAAAAAATCGAGAAATAAATGCAAAAAATCCAGGCGGCCATGTTACTGCATGCGCCGCCCCTATTTCCGCCGGTACGGCATTTGATCTAGCTATACCTGCCTATCCTATTGATGAGGACCTACCGCCTAAACCTATCGACTACAGTTTGAGGAGTTGATTTCTGTCAAATCTCAAGCATTTAAACCGTTTCCGATCCGCGACGAATTTTGCGTTAAGCACTGTTTTTCTTATGTAATTAATATATTTCGTATGTAATGAGAGTTGGATATTTTTATTAATTGTCTTTTACATGCATTTGCGTACAATATCTTTTAACATATTGTAATTTTTACGTGTATTATATTCATTTGTAATATTAATTTAATAATATAATAGTAAAGAATACAGTTTTTGGATTAACCAAATTTATTCAATAATTTAAATCCTCTAAAACTCTACTTAAATAATCTACATAATTTATATAAATATTTCAGGCAATACATTAAAGTCAAACCCAAACTTATTTATTGTTATTATTAATATTATTTATCAAACATTTTTATTCTAATTTGATGTCATCGTTACTGATTACTACTATTATAATATATTACCTACTGCATATTTACAGCATAAACATAATAACAAATTGGAATGGTAAAATGTAAATTGTACATATTATGCAATATATAGCAATAGTTTGCTTGGTTGTGTGTGATGACATATTTAATATATTTATCATACTATAGTGTAGGTATACACTAATTTAATGTACCTATAAATTCTTATAGGAACCTGATCACTATAATTTTATATTATATAGAAAATACATGTTACAAATGCAATTTATATAATTACTTTTATTCTTTTCTAGGCCAATGACTTATGTTGTCGAGGCGTTTATTTATAAATAAAAAAAAAAAATACAATTTAAAATAATGCTATAGGTATAATTTATTTTTATTTTATTTATTTATTTATTTATTTCAGCCAAATTTAATTACAATTATATGATACTATTAGTAAATTTTTACATTAAGAATAGGTACATTAACAATGGCTGATACGTATACCAACTGAGCTAAGCTTGTATCTGGTATACGGAGTTCATATAAATTAAAATTCTTATAATATTAAAAAAAAAAAAAAATTTAAAAAGAAAGATAGGTACTTATACAATTAAAAATATGACTTAATTAATCAATATTATACAGTAGTAAAAAATTTAGTGGAATATATTTTAGTAAAACATTTAACATATACACATTCTGATAAGATATTATAATTATTATACATATTCACTTTTTAAAATTTCACTTATACAGTTATACACACATTCTCATCTAGTTCATTAACTATTTTATTTATAGCCTTTTTTATTTGATTTTTATTAACTATATCATTGGTATTATTTGGTTGATTTTTTACATAAACTTGTTATTAGACTCTTTGCATCGTTACTTAAATTGTTGAATATAGTTTTACCCATGTGATAGGGGAAGTTTCTTGAATTTGTTAAAAACATATATGACGGTTTAATGTATTTACCTGTTCTTCTGTCCATTATTTCTATAGTATTTAGTGTGTTGTTTTGTATAGATTTTATTAAAATTTGTCTAATATATAATTTATAGATAGGTAATATATTTGTATGTTTGAATAATTCACCTGACAGGTATTTTAATGGCAAGGAGTACGCTACTTTTATTATCATTTTCTGGGTTATATGTAATGTATTTATGCCTGTTCTATTAGAGCCTCCCCAACATGTTATACCGTATAGTAGTATTGAATTACATAATGCCATGTATATTTGTCTTATGATTGATTTATTAAGATATCGAATTTTGTAGAATAATGCAGTTAAGCTCCTTAATTTAATTTTTTATATTTTGGATATGTTCAGACCATTTTAAATTAAAATTTATTGTTATTCCTAGATATTTGAATGATAGAACCATTTTGATTGGTTTACAAATGCAATTTATCATGCCTGTTCACAACTATGTATTATGAAGCTGTATCCAACAGGAAGCTGTGAACGCGTTGTAACTATTGGCATGCAGACCGATAATTACCATTAATATTTGTATAGTTATATTATTTACATTTATTATTTTTCTTTGTATTTTTTTTTATACATATTTTTATTATAAATACATGTATTGTATTAGATATTATAAAAAAAAATAATTTAGGTATTCAATGTTTTAAATTGTATAAAATTATAAATTAATGATCAATATAATATTTTTAAAAGCCTTTAAAGTATAGTCAAACATAAACTTATTTTTTATTATGTATTACTATTAATATAATAAATTTATAAATTGTTTATATTCTAATTAAATATGCATATAATAAATTAATAATACTTACAAAAGACATGATCACAACATTCTTAAAAAACTATTAATGTTTGCAATTTATTAATTGTGTTCACAATTCAAAAATAAAATTTATGTATAAGCACATCAATATTTAATTATCTGTTTTTTATTTATTAGGTAGATAACAAATTCATTGATTTAACTAAATATAAATTATTTTAAAAAATTCAATATTTTATAGATTGTAACTTTACTCAATTGTATAATTTAAAATATTTACAATCAGACTAAAGAACTATTTAATTACCTTTCGTCTGTAACTTAAATGGTAGCTATTAAATTAAATTAAAAAATTTAAAATACTTATGGTTGCTAATCAATTCTTTTGAACTTACCAAATGTTAGATATTGCATAAATTATATCATATAAATAAAAAAATTTAATTGAGGTATTCAACGTTTTAAACCGTATAAAATCATGAATTAATGATCAATGTAATACTTTTAAAAGTTGAACCTTTAAAGTATAGTCAAACTCAAACTTATTTTTTGTAATTAATTACTATTAAAATAATTTATAAACTATTTATATTCTAATTAAATATGCACATAATAAATGAATAATACTATTAAATGTCGTTAAACATTGTAAATAGTTAGCATAAGACATAATAAAATTATTCTTAACAAAATTTTAACGTTTTAAATTTATATATTGTGTTCTCGATTCAAAAGATAAAATGTATATAATACCTACACATGAATAATTATCTGTTTTTGTTTTATTAGGTAGAAAACAATTATACAATAAAAGTAAAATGTATAAAATTTATTTTAATAAGCTAAATATTGTATAGATTGCAAATGAACTTACCAAATGTTTCATATTGCTTAAATGATATCATACAATACATTATAACGATGGCGATAGATTATATTCAATTAATAAACTTTATTTTTAGATGTATGCAAAACATGTAGTACTATTATAATTTATGCATGCGTTTATGTGTAACATAAAATTACTTAATTACATAATACTAAATAATATTTAATTATAATTTAAATATCAAATGTAGATTACTTTATTTTTTATTCAGCTTGTAAGAATCACACGGTACGTAGTTATTCAACTACTCTAACTCAACAACTCACACTTATGAACTATTAACGGTTTTCACATTTTTTTCTCAGACCCAAAAGCCAGAGTTCAACCCTATTAACATTTTCCGTATGTTTTTAATGTATTTATTTTGTTATTAGGTATACATCTGAGTAAAAGTTACTATTCAATCATACTGTAACTTTAATACACTCTATTGGAGTACATGCTGACAGTGAATGAACCTGCATCGTCGACAAACACTTTTGTGCAACAAAGCACTACTTGAGGTAAAACATTGGTCTTATGGTGTTAGGGCTGAGTTATAAAGGATAAGACAATGTAAATAAAATGACAAAATGCAATTTATTGAATCCAAAACAGTAATTTAACTATATTATGTAGTACATTAGTAAATCAACACTGTGCGAACAAACGAACGTCAATGGTCCACGACGATTGACCATACACCTGCAACACATATGATAATAGATACTAATGCAGTACACACACATTTGATATTTAAAGAAATACACACCGTCAGGACGTTTGATATCCAAAAAAGTAATCTGCAGTGCTGATTCAAATATTTAAAATAATACCGAGTAGGCAGGACGTACATACCTCATACGTCGTTTGGCGATTTTAATCGTTCCGTCCAATCACACTAACAGATTTCACATACAAACGGGGCAAACGTACGGCGTTTAAAGTACACGGGCTACGCGAAAAACCATACCATAATGTCGAAGAAAAGCGTGAATCAGAACGACGAAAACTGAAAAAGTCGAAATACAATCGGCGAGAACGTCGGTCGGCGGACGTCTCGGTTAACGCGACTGCGAACGCAGCGAAACAAACACGTAGAAAACGGGCACTCTACCGGGCGTAAAAAAACACGGAGTACTCGAAAAACACGACTACGGGGCCGTAAAACGCCAATAAAATTACAAAAAAGGGTTCAAATGTCGAAAAATTATGGAAATTTTTGTTAAACGATATAATACACAGTAACAAAACGCGATAACGTAAAGACGTGATAACGGGTCGGGAAAAAATGTAATTTTCTGATTGGTAATTCCTTATGATACAGGCAGCGCCCGGGCGGACAACGGACGAACTGCTTCACGTTTTATACTATAAGACTAGCGGCCCGTGAAACTCGCTTTGGGTGAAACTCGGTGTAAGTGAAAACCCTAGGACGGATGGAAGAGCTTGAAAGCAGAAGGTTTTTAAAAAAGGAAGATTTGGTGGTACTGCGAGTCTTCTATCGGGATGATAAGGCGGGTGTTGTCGAGAATTGATAAGACGTTCGCTTGTTTGGCGGTCTTCTTTCGAAAGTGAAAAATTTTTGAAAGCTGAGACGTAGACTTTTGAGTGTCTAGCTATCAGCCCTCAACCGGTATAAATAGATACCTGGCTGGGGAATCTGCTACGGCGGATTGTCTAACCTCCTGCCATAGAAAGTAGGAAAAAATGTTCAAGTCGAATGTTGTCGTTTGAGCGTTGAATAATCGGTAATAACTTGTGAAAATAAATTCAATGCAACTATACCTACCAGGTAGGCAATCCGACTGCGTCGGATCGCAGACAATGTCGGCGCATAGATCAAATATTATATGAATTGACTATTGAGTGTACAATGCATGCACTATGACAATGATATTATTAATTAATCAGTAATTCACAGTAAAGCAAACTGTTTATATGGAAGTAAATCTTATCCATTAATTAATTGTATTTGTATGTATTTAAAATAAATAAATTGTGCAACGTAAAAGTTTTTTAAAGCAATATTATTTAAAAAAATAAAAATTTATTATTGCCTTTTAATCGTTAGGCGGATGCTGTTTTGTTGGTAAAATATTTTAAGTGAAAGTGAGTTTTTGAATGTTAAATACTTTATCAGTTATCTATGGTAAAAATCAGTTTACACGCAAATAAACCTACCAGATAGGCAATCCGACTTCGTCGGATTGCGGACTTTGTGGGCGGAATTGGTGAAATAATAAGAACTATTCATTAATTCTCATTTCGAAATATGTTATGTACAAATATATTTTATACCTTTTTTCCATGTTCCCTCGGAAGTCGATAGTCGGGTGTTGATATGCTCGTAAAAAAGTCAGAGGTAAATCGCGTGTTGAATTTTAGTAGTCAGCAATCAACGGGGAAAATCAATTATGATACACAACTAAAGTAATCAAGTAAGCAATCCGATTGCGCCGAATCGCGGACAATGTGGGCGGATAGTTGAAATTGTATTGAATTGTATATTATGTATTGAATATACAATATTAACAACATTCGTAACACGGGAGTTACAATTTGTAATTTATTCTATTAATTTACAGAAAAAGAAACGGTAAATACGGAAGTAAATTTAATCGTGTATTTATTCATAATAAATATAAAACAAAATATTTCTGAAAAAATCGAAAAAAAAAATGCAAAAAATCCGGGCGGCCATGTTACGGCATGCGCCGCCGTTATTTCCGCCGGGGCGGGATTCGATCTTGCTATACCTGCCTATTATGTTCATGGGGACCTAACGCCTAAACCTATCGACTACAGTTTGAGTTGTTAAATTTTGTCAAATCTCGAGCATTTAAACCGTTTCCGATCCGCAACGAATTTTGCGTTAAGCACTGTTTTTCTTGTGTAATTAACATATTTCGTATGTAATGAGAGTTGGATATTTTTATTAATTGTCTTTTACATGCATCTGCGAACAATATCTTTTGACATATTGTAATTTTTCACGTGTATTACATTCATTTGTAATATTAATTTAATAATATAATAGTAAAGAATACAGTTTTTGGATTAACCAAATTTATTCAAAAATTTAAATCCTCTAAAACTATACTTAAATAATCTACATTATTTATATTATAAATACTTCAGGCAATACATTAAAGTCAAACCCAAACTTATTTATTGTTACTACTAATATTATTTATCAAACATTTTTATTCTAATTTGATGTCATCGTTACCGATTACTACTATTATAATATACTACCTACAGCATAGGTATTGTATTCATAAACATAATATCAGTCGAACGGTAAAATGTAAATTGTACATAATATGCAATATGTAGTAATAGTTTGCTTGGTTGTGTGTGATGACATATTTAGTATATTTATCATACTATAGTGTAGGACCTACACTAATTTAATGTACCTATAAATTCTTATAGGAATCTGATCACTTTAATTCCATATTATATACAAAATGCATGTTACAAATGCAATTTATATAACTACTTTTGTTCTTTTCTAGGCCAATGACCTATGTTGTCGAAGTGTTTATTTATAAATAAAAAAAAAATGCAATTTAAAATATTACTATAAGTATAATTACCATTTACCATTTATATTTGTATAGTTATTATTTTTCATTGTAATTTTTTTATACATATTTTTATTATAAATACATGTATCGTGTTAAATATTATGTAAATAAAAAAATATAATTGAGGTAGGTATTCAATGTTTTAAATTGTATACAATTATGAATTAATGATCAATATAATATTTTTAAAAGCCTTTAAAGTATAGTCAAACTTAAACTTATTTTTTGTTATGTAGGTATTACTATTAATATAATAAATTTATAAATTGTTTATATTCTAATTAAACATGCATATAATAAATGAATAATACTTACAAAAGACACGATAACAAAATTCTTAACAAAATATTAATGTTTGCAATTTATTAATTTTGTTCTCGATTCAAAAATAAAATTTATGTATAAGCACATCAATATTTAATTATCTGTTTTTGATTTATTAGGTAGATAACAATTATACAATAAAAGTTAAATTCATTAAATTTAACTAAAGATAATTATTTTTAAAAAATTAAATATTTTATAGATTGTAAATATCTATACTCAATTGTATAATTTAAAATATATCTTACAATCAGACTATAGAACTATTTAATTACCTTTCGTCTGAAACTTAAATGGTACCTATTGAATTAAATTAAAAGATTTAAAATACTTATAAATGCTAATCAATTCTTTTGAACTTACCAAATGTTTGATATTGCATAAAATATATCATATAAATAAAAAAATATAATTGAGGAATGCAATGTTTTAAACCGTATAAAATCATCTATCAATGATCAATATAATACTTTTAAAAGTTGAACCTTTAAAGTATAGTCAACCTCAAACTTATTTTTAGTAATTAATTACTATAAAAACAATTTTTAAATCATTTATATTGTAATTAAATATGCACATAATAAATGAATAATACTATTAAATGTCGTTGAACATTGTATATGGTTAGCATAAGATATATTGTGCCCGTTATATAATAATAAATAAATAAATAAATAAATAAATAAATATTAACAGCATTCTTAATAAAATTTTAACGTTTTCAATTTATATATTGTGTTCTCGATTCAAAAAATAAAATGTATATAATACCTACACATCAATAATCATCTGTTTTTGTTTTATTAGGTAGAAAACAATTATACAATAAAAGTAAAATTTATAAAATTTATTTTAATATGCTAAATATTGTATAGATTGCTAATATACTCAATTGTATAATTTAAAATATTTATAAAACTATTTAATTAATTTTTGTCTGAAACTTATGATGGCTATTAAATTAAAAATACTTATGGTTGCTAATTAATTCTTTTGAACTTACCAAATGCTTCATATTGTTTAAATGATATCATACAATACATTATAACGATGTCGATAGTTTAATATTTTATATTTAATTAATAAAATTTATTTTTAGATGTATGCGAAAACATGTAGTATGTATTATACTTTATGCATGTGTTTATGTGTAGCATAAAATTACTTAATTACATAATACTAAATAATATGTAGAGTTGTACAACAATAATTTAAGTATCATAATATGTAGATTACATTACTTTTTATTCAGCTTATATGAATCACACGATACATAGTTAATCAACTACTCTAATTCAACAACTCACTTATGAACTATTAACATTTTCCGTATGTTTTCATCTGTTTATGCTGGTAATATATATAACACCTGAGTAAAAGTAACTATTTAATTATATCAAAAACATATAGTAGTTTCAATTCACCCTGTTGGAGTACATGCTGACAGTGCTTTGCGAATGAACCTGCATCGTCGATAAACACTTCTGTGCAACAAAGCACTACTTGAGGTAAAACATTGGACTAATGGTGTTAGGGCTGAGTTATAAAGGATAAGACAATGTAAATAAACGACAAAATGCAATTTATTGAATCCAAAACAGTAATTTAACTATATTATTTAGTACATTAGTAAATCAACACTGTGCGAACAAACGAACGTCAATGGTCCACGACGATTAACCATACACCTGCAACACATATGATAATAGATACTAATGCAGTACACACACATTTGATATTTAAAGAAATACACACCGTCAGGACGTTTGATATCCAAAAAAGTAATCTGCAGTGCTGATTCAAATATTTAAAATAATACCGAGTAGGCAGGACGTACGTCCTTACGTCATACGTCGTTTGGCGATTCCAATCGTTCCGTCCAATCACACAAACAGATTTCACATACAAACGGGGCAAACGTACGGCGTTTAAAGCACACGGGCTACGCGAAAAACCATACCATAATGTCGAAGAAAAGCGTGAATCAGAACGACGAAAACTGAAAAAGTCGAAATTAAATCGGCGAGAACGTCGGTCGGCGGCCGTCTCGGTTAACGCGACTGCGAACGCAGCGAAACAAACACGTAGAAAACGGGCACTCTACCGGGCGTAAAAAAACACGGAGTACTCGAAAAACACGACTACGGGGCCGTAAAACGCCAATAAAATTACAAAAAAGGGTTCAAATGTCGAAAAATTATGGAAATTTTTGAAAAACGATATAATACACAGTAACAAAACGCGATAACGTAAAGACTTGATAACCGGTCGGGAAAAAATGTAATTTTCTGATTGGTAATTCCTTATGATACAGGCAGCGCCCGGGCGGACAACGGGCGAACTGCTTCACGTTTTATACTATAAGACTAGCGGCTGGTGTGCCTCGATTCCAGGCTTGTAGAAGCCGCCTACGGCGCCTTCGAGATCCTAGGGTTGTAGAAGCCGCCTTCGGCGCCTTCGAGATCCCAGGGTTGTAGAAGCCGCCTCCGGCGCCTTCGAGAGGGTCGAGTGAAAATCGTTTCAAGGGTAATTTGGTTGGAAATGGTAGTTGGGTGTCTAGTTATCGGTCACTAAAAAATATGCTGAAGGCGATTGCCATCAATCAATTATTATTATAAATATAAAAAATAAGATGGGTTATCAGTCATTATCATTCGGTGTAAAAGTTTGTCTCTAGGCTTGCCCGGTTCTTTTTTGAATGTATACACAAAATAAATAATTACGAAAAATGGTAATTGAATGTCTAGCTATCGATCCTCAACTGGCGCAATACCGTGTCCCATCGCATGCCCGGTTCTTTTTTGAATGTATATATAAAAAAAAAATACTAACGATTGTAATTAAGTGTCTAGCTATCAATCATCATCTAATGCAAATCGATGCCGTCGCATGCCCGGTTCTGTTGAGTATACCATAATAACAATAAGGAAATACGAAAATGGCAGTTGTGTGTCTAGCTATCAGTCTTAAACCGATATAAATCGATACTGTTGCTGTCATATCTCCTGACGCTGAAAGTGTGATGTTGTATTGTATGAGAATAAAATAGGTAGTTAAGTAGATAGTCGATTTAAATGCAACTAAACCTCCTAGGTAGACAATCCGACTGCGTCGGATCGCAGACGATGTATGCGTAGCAAGTGAAATCAAAGTGTTGCATACAGACATCTGCTGTAGTGTATCACATTATTGTGTATATATGTATAAATTATAAATAATACATCTATTTAGTTCATCACATCATATATTATGTTGTACACATGTCTTATAGTTTGTTTGGTTTTGAAATTTGTTTGCAATATTGCAAAAAATAATATTAATCATGTGCATGGAAATATAAAAGACCTACTGTTGTGTACACAAATTTTGTAAAATAAAATGTATATATATTGTAGATAATTAAGATAAGAAAATTAATAAACAATTTATAATATACATTATGTACCTATTATAAATGAAAATTAAACTTAATATCAGTTAGCAATACAATACATACAATATTAGTAATATACTTAAGTATTTGTATTGTTTGTTTACAATTTTAATTTTTTAATATTGTTCATAGCAGTAATACAATAATAAAAAATAAATAAATATTAACATTGTATATTTGATAGACATTTTTAACATACACAAAATTATGACATAGGTAAAGTATAATATTATGTAATTGTAGATAATTATTAAGTAAATTAATAAACTAATAATAATACACAAACAAAATGCTGTACATAGCGTACACAGCAACAGGTTGGTCATACGGTTTGCTTTGGATACAAATTAATACAAAGATAATAAAATTTATTATAAAATAAAATAATAATATAATAATATAATATAATATAATATAATATAATATAATATAAATATAATATAATATAGTAAATTTTAATGTATTTACATATTACCTACTATAGGATAATTAAAAGAATTCAACAAACAATAACATTATGATGTTATGTATTATTTAAGTAATTAAACTTGGCATTAGTTACTAATACAATACAATATTTGTAAAATGATAATACGTTTAAGTTTTTATTTTACAATTTTAACTTTTTTTTATTCTTTGTATAATTAAATAAATATGAATATTGTATATTATAATAATACGATTGATAAACATTTTATAATTATTATTAAGTAAATTAACAAATTAATGAAAATACATAAATAAAATGGTGTACATGGTGTGTAGCGATCAGTTATGGTCAACAATTTTTACTTTCGTTACAATAAATGTATTTAAATAATTAACCAAGTTGTGCATTGATGCAAAACATAGAAATCAAACATTTTGTACATACATCAATTGACAATCAATTATAAACATCAGTTACAGTAGGCAAAAGCTTTTACAATAATAATAATAGGTGTATGATACTTGCTATATTATAATTATAAGATAAAAAATGAATATAAAAATGTTTAATTAATTAATCAATTAAAATTTAAATGCATGTTTATCATCAATAATAAATCCACAACAACTAATTAATTATTTAGTAAATATTTAACAAATTAAAGAAAACATACAATTAAAATGTTGTACACGGTGTACCAATTATTGTAGTTAACAGTTTTTGGTATAGTTACAAATTGATAGGACAATTATTGTTTTTTATTATTTTTGTTCTAATTTGAATTGATATAAGAGTATCCAACATAAATCATTGCCGTTTGTGTTTCTGAAACAATACAAATAAAAAATATGGTTTAATGATATATTAATTAAATAAATAATTTTAAGTAATTTACCAACTCATGTGTTTGCAGCTGTTTAAATACATGTTCGACATTAGTTACAAATTCACTACAAAGTGAATCCGCATCCAGAGAGAACCGCGTGGAGGTTGCCGAACTTTCTCTCCGCAAGTTTTAGGTCACACAGACAACTTGGATCACACAGATCAGTATAGCATCACACAGATTACTTTGATCACACAGATCACTTTGATCACACAGATCATACAGATCACACAGATCAGTAGTATCACACAGATTACTTTGATCACACAGATCAGTTTTATCACACAGATTTGATGTTCACCAAGTTCATGAAGGCCTCATTGTACACTTATTGCATTGCTTGTAGTACTTCTCTGTACACAATGTTCTTGGTAACAAATCTTCCACGATCGTCACCGTACATACCAATTCTAATGGATTGCGAGTTCCTCACTCGTGAAAAGGCTACGTACAATTGTCCGTGTGTGAACACCGGTGAAGGCAGAAGCAATCCAACTCTATCGAACGTTTGACCCTGTGACTTGTTGATGGTCATTGCAAACGACAAACGCACGGGAAACTGCACTCGCCGCATTATGATGGGCAGGTCGTCTTCTCCACTCGACGTGAGTGGTATCGCAGGTATGATTATATCGTCCTGTGCACCACCAGACAACATCCTCGCCTTAAAGTTGTATCGTCGCAGTTCAGTGACAACCAATCTCGTTCCGTTGCAGAGACGTCTCTTAGAATCTAGGTTCCTAAGCAACATCACAATCGAACCTACCTTTAGCGTCAAGTTGTACGGCGGCAGTCCGTCCGGTTCCAGGGTGTTCAGGAACTCTGTAGGATAATTGGCCACTTCGTCGGGGTCGTCGACCACCACAGAGTCTATGGCCGTGTAGCTCCGGTGAGCTCCGTCAATGCGCTGTAAAACCGTACGATTGACCTGCCTGCATTCGTCGTTCCTGGGACATAAAACTATTTTCCGAGCAAACTCGTCGACGTTGGCCAACGACATTTGCTGCGGAAAAACAAAATCGATCAAGTTAGCGACATCGCATACCATTTCCCGGGGGATTTCTACGGTGTCTCGAACACCGTCGACCTCTGGCAATTGGCCGTTCCCGAGCTGAAGCAACCAAGTCGCAAAGTCCACGTCGTTGTCGGCGCGCATGTTTCGCGTCAGATTGAACTGTTCCAAGTCGCGCCACAAACAGTTGTATTTGATCGACGACCTGACGATGTCACTCCTCGTCCCTCTGCGCACGACAGGCAGTATCTGTCTGAAGTCACCGGCAAACAGTACCGGTTTACCGCCGAACGGTAATTCCGATCCCATGATGTCCTTCAACAACCTATTGACCACGGTCAGTTGTAATCCCGGAGACATGGGAGCTTCGTCCCAGACGATTAGTGCCGCGTCACGTATCCTCTGACCACGCAACGACTGCATGGTGATGGTCGACGTCGAATCGTCGGCCAGCGTACCGAACGGCAATCCGAACGTCGAGTGCACCGTCATGCCGCCGTCCATGAGCGACGCTGCGATACCTGTAAAAGCCACGGACAACACGGATCGCCCTTGGTTGCGAAGCGACCATATGAGGCATCCGTATAGTGTCGTTTTACCTGTTCCACCGGGGCCGTCCACGTAGAAGAGTTTGGCGACGTTTCTGTTGTCGTCTACGGCCGCCATCACACGATCGAACACTGTCCGTTGTTCGTCGTTCAAGTTCTCCAATTGTACGGCCCAGCGTACCGCCGCGTCTATTGTACCGAACATGTCGTCGTCCGGGTCTTCTTCCAGCAGTGCGACGTCGGGTAGTGGCAAACCGTAATCCGCGAGCGATTTCCCGTGACCGCGAAGCAGCCTGTCGATTGCGTCCAGACACGCCGCCCTCGCGCGGTCAACGTCTTGCAATCGGTGATTGAAGTCATCCATCATGTGTTCTTCGCTTGCTTGAAACAACGCCAGTGGGTTAGCGGTCTCGCAAAACAATAGCATTGTCACGAACAGGTAACGAAGCTGGGCCGGAGTGTCCAATGTTGCCGATTCGGCCATGCACGCCAGCAGAGCTCGGTCGTCTTCCAAAAGTCCCATCGCGACGGCTGCAGCACCGTATGTTGGATGCTCTACCCCGTCTACCGTCTTCATGTCCCGGAAAGACTGTGGGCCTCTTTTGTGCAGAAGTAGCAGTCGCAAATGGAAACGATCTCGATCAAGTGGGTTGACGACGTACATTCGAGCCAACGTCTCGTACGTCACCAGTCTTTGCCGCCGGCACCACGTTTTGCGCGTCGCGTTCCAAGTGTAGTGTACCGGTATCTCTTGGTACAGGTACTGTCTAGCTTCGACGTCTGTTGTGTTGAGTTCGAAGAAAGCCGTGAGTTTGGTTCGACCCAGGGCGGCGTTTTGCACTCGCTCTAGTACCTGTTCGGGTGCAAAGTATACGTTGTGATAGTCTTCCAGGTGGACCGGAAGTCTGACTATCGTATGACTTTTGTTATGCATTTCATAAGAAAACAATCTCCAAACGGCTTCTGGTGGACTGACGTACCTTGAATTTATGTAACTGAAATCAACATCATAATCAAATAAATTTATTAAATAAATAAATAAAATATTATATATAAATAAATTATAGAAATGTGATAAGTTTTATTTAATTCAATTTCAATAGAACATAATGTTATAAATAAACTATGTCAGGTTGACGTTTTATGAAAATGTATATGATAAAAGTTTAAAGTATAGTTAATTAATAAAAGAAAGTGGTGTGCAATGTTATTTTAGTTAACAATTGTTGTGGTTCATTTATGAAGTTACTTCAATATCAATTATAAATATAAATAAAATATTATCATGAATAAGAGTTGTTAATTATATCCAAGTACCACTGATAAAACAATTAAAAGTTTATTGAAATTGAATCATTCATACATCACAAATTGCTATAGTAATGTAATATTATATTAAATTGTGTATATGAATGTTAATGAAAATATCAGTTTAAATGAACAACATAAATTAGAAATGTAGAGAGAAATACTTAAGGTAACATTACTAAAGTTAATAAAATAGAAAAAACACAGATGTGTAATAAGTAAATTGCAAAAAAAAATATACATATAAAATAACAATAAAAATATGAATACTAACAATTTATGAGGATTTAATAGTAATTACCATGAGGGTTGGTTGCAATTTGATATAAAAATTGTGCATTACACATGCGTTCAAATGTTATAATAATATGACATAAAAACATTAAAAAATTAAGTGTTTTTAATTTGTTTGTAACTTACAATGTTAAATATAAAGTCAACCTATGTATAGTAAATAGTATTGCCAATGTGTATCTAATAATAATTATAACATCTAATAAGTTATACTAAACAATTATAATTTAATAATTATTTAAAGTAGTAATATAATACCAAATCATCAAATTACAAAAATACAGTAGTAGTAGTAGTAGTAGTAGTAGTAGTAGTAGTAGTTGTTATGAATTGTGTAAATTTGTGTAGAAGTAAACGTCAATCAATTAAATAAATAATTATGTTTGAAATATTAAAAAATAACAAATAATAAATTAAGTCAAAAAACACAATAGTAATAAAATAAATGTAAAAACTATAAGTGTGATTCACTTACTTTTCTATTTCATCTCCATTCCAGACTTCCAAGGTAGCCGCGTCATGTCCCTTGTAGACGTATTTATACAAATACATTACACTCTTTATAGTTGAGCACACCTCAACATTTATGTGTGCATCATACTTGGCCAGCAAGTACGGGTTGTGGGGGACAACAAACTCATTGCCTACAGGGTGACCTCTGACGTTTGCCACAAGTCCGTTGTTCGGTCTGAGATAAGTCGGATAACCACTATCTGAAACGTACACAGTCTCTTCACTGTATTCTTTGGGATACTTCTTCGAACAACTGTTGTCCATCATGCACGGACTGTTGCGGTTGAGTTGTCCACACGGTCCGTGAACCATGTGTGATTTCACACTGTCAAATAAGCGCCTTTCAGTTGCCGGGTCAGGCAAGTAGGCGCACACAACACTGTCGACATCCTCAGCGGTAAGCAACTTGCTGTCCTCGTGCAAGATGATAAGTATGTGGGCGTGTGGAAGACCACGTTTCTGAAACTCAATTGTGTACACATAAGCATCTATATTACCAAACACCCTGTTGGTCGTTATGTCACGCATCAGCTCCTTCAGTTTTGCATGAAACACCCTCGCCACCAAATCGGGCCTGTCGTTTGCTTTCAACCAAGTTGGAATGTTGTCTACTATCTCTGGCCACCTGGGGTTACACGTAAACGTTATGAATAGGTCTGGCTTTCCATACTTACGCACAATGGCCATGGCGTCGTGGTAACATTGTTTCATGTACCGAGGGCCACCTACAAACGTGGATGGTAGAATCGTCCTGCGGCCTACAGGGCCGACTTCGTCAACGTGAAGCTGTTGATTTATGTGGTCCACAAGGCCCTGATACGCATCAGCAAAGAGCGCTCTCTGATTGTCTCGAGTGTAGCGCAGATTGTTCGCTTCCATGCGAACGTACTGATCACACGTGTACTGCTGTAATAAAAAACCACCTGCATGTATTAAACTAAATGTATGGCCTTCATTCCCATTGCTATTGGTTCCAGTGTATCTAACGGCCAGACGGTAACACACAAACTCCCTGATAGTGTTCCTAACGCGAACCGCGTTCCGGCGGTTGCCTTCTTGTAGCAGGTTGTAATGCCAACCGGTTTCCCCGTACGGGAATAATAGGGGATATAGCATTGGATCTGCGTGAGATGAGCCTGCTGAAATGCTTTGCATCCGGTGATTTGGATCAACTGGGTTTGAGTCGTAGATGACCAGATCGAGGTTCCCTGGTGGTAGACCATCTTCACCAACAAAGACAACTGCTACCTCATTCACATGAGCAGCTGGTTGATTGTATCGCCGAGGATCGTTGTTTGGGTCGGCGATGATGTGCATGGTCACCCTCCTCGGTTGCAACATGGGATTGGCAGCAGCAGCATCTTGTTCCCTCTGCCATACTTGTCGCATGTTTCTGTAACAAAAAAATATTATTTTATTATTAAAGCCACACGGTATATCCACATAATATGTACAGTGTAAAGGTAAACATTAGTATGTAGTAAATAATGAATGATAGTATTATTGTTATTACGATGTATGCATGGTGGAGGCAAGTCTAACATATTACAGTACAATTAAATACATATTAGTTAGTGTATTTCTATTGGTGACAATATGTATGTATAAACAATATGTATAAATAATAATAATAATAATAATAATAATAAGTAAAAATTAGCCTGGAATTATTATATTAAGTAAAAATCAAAGTTCGTAAAAAGTATAAAAAATTGGAGAGGTATTATGCATAATATATGTTGTAAAATATAAGTTAAGTAAAATCAATATAACTCTAAGTCCCGTTAGTTCAGTGTTTGCATAATACCTACAGAGTGTTACAACAATTATACTCACACTTATGGGAATAGTGTATAAGATGAAACATACAATTAGTTTATGGGCAAGACTATGATAATGTGCATGAAATATTTGTTTATTATATTAATATTGTGTGCAATGTCTCAGTACCTATATAAAAATAAAAATAAATTTGTGTTTTACCAATAATAAAGTTACTGGTACCTATGCCTCAAGTAAATAGGTTGATGTTACATAAAGAAATACCTTGAAGTACTAAACCTATAATGGTAATGATAACACACACAGTAAACCCACAGCACATTATAGTAATAACAATAAAATCAGTCAATTTACAAATCAAGTTATTTAATTTACCTATACATTCATATTTTATATTGTTTCTTGATAGATAATAAATTTAAATATAATTAAAAAATTGTCATAAAGCATAATGTGTGTGGACTGATAAAATATGTATAATATATTTGAGTACATACAGATATGAATATTAATATTGTAATTATGGATAGAAAAAAATTGTTAATTTCGTTAGGCAAGTGCAACACAAAATTCACACAACAATATTGTTTTATTATGAAAGCTACATGATGTATTGCTCTTAATGTAACTGCATGACATATCACAGTTATCCAGTATGCAAGTGTAATATGATCTATAGTACAGTATTTGTGTATTTCGGAAGTGTTAAAATGATGTTTATAAATAAAACAAAATAAAATAAGCTTAGATATATTGAGTAAAAGTGCCATTTGGTACATAATAATAAAATTTAAATGAAAAAAAAAATAAACTTTTAACTATACTAAATGTGTAAAGTTTTATGTTACATGTAACTATGAAGTGTCATAATAATAGTGAATTTGATATTGTAAGGAGCTGTAGAGTTTATTCATATTATTAAAACTTTAAATTAAAATAGGTTTTTTTAATGAAAGGGAGAAGTGATTAAAATGTAAACAATGGATATTTAAATTATAAATGGATAACTATAAACTATATGACTCAATTTGTTTGTTGTATCATAAAGAAACGTACTACACCTAATGCATTCAACATCATACTTATATAATTGTTTTTTTTTTTTTTAACAATGAAATGTTGAAGCTATATTTGTATTTGATAGTTAATAAAATTAATAATTTTAAATATAATTTATTTGTTAATAAGTGTGATGTGTGTATTTTGCTAAATATATATATTTTAATATATTACTCGAAAGCCACTGCGAATGGATTGTTTTGCCGTAACATGTTATCCAAGTCTGCAAGCAAGTGCTCCATTAGTGGTCGTTGGCGTGGCTGTTGTGCCATGCGAATCTGGTTGGCTGACCCGGATTCAATGAAATACAACTCACAGTATCTTGGTTGCATCAACTCATTTCTGACAACGTCATTGCTAATCCTGCGGTAAACCTGCCCGTGAACGGTGAACACTCTCGGTCCATGACCTGGCAAACGTCTTGGGTTAAGGTCAGTGGAGAACGCAGCAAATGCCAGAGTGTTGTTGTACCGCCGGATTTCTTTCCTAAAATGTTTAGCTACCTGTGAATCATCAACTAACAAACGAATTAATAACTCAGGTGGTTGACCCAACACACGTTCTCCTGTAACGGCCATTTGACCATTATTACAACATGTTGTAAAATTATGATTCCTGAGTGTGCGCTCGCATGAGAAGTGACGTGCACTACAATGTGTGCAGATCGCATCCAACGGTCCTATGTTATGACGCTCTGGGAGTTCGTGTTGAATGCCAGCCGGACGGTCTCTCATGGGCATTCTAGGGGGAATCGGCATGAACTGAAATTTAAATGACACAGTTGTACAAATAAAAAAAAATCAATAATATTTGACATATTTACTGACCTCCTCATCGACATCTGGTAGTAAAACGTCGAATATATCCCTGAATTCAAATACTGCCTCTGCATCAGCAGGCAGTACATCAACAAACTCAATGTCACCTTGTACCACTTCCTCCTGTAGCAATGGTTCTTCATCTATGTCCATCATTACCTCGTCCATCTGGACTTCAACGACTTCAACATTGTCGTCATCCATTTGTACTTCAATAACTTCCATCTCCATTTCGTTGTTGTCAGCCATTGCCACGTCCGCTCCTTCTTCGCCGCCCGGTGCCGCAATCTCAAAGACCGGTTGAACTACCTATAAGATCAACATGAGGTCAGTTGTAATGTGTGCATATAATATTATAAGCTTAAATATTCAACTATATATGTGATATAATGATAATAAAGTATATCAATAACATGATTTAATAATAAGTATGTAAAATGCTCACGGTTACGAAATAAGTATTAAGAAGTAATAAATTTAATTTAAAACATTTACCTATATTAAATATAACTAATTAAAAATTAATATTTAATGATTATTGATATTTTTTTTACATTTTAACTCCATATCACAATGAAGTACACTTAAGTCTATAGGATGTAGTATGATAGTAGCATTTTTTGAGTAATTATTTCAATTGCAAGTAATATAATATACATATATTTTAAATAGAATAAGTTATATATTAGGGAAGACATTCCTTGTGATAATAAACACATATGATACACTAAATATAGTAAATATAAAATAAAAACATAATAAATATAAATGAAAACAAATAAATGAAATCATGTTATAAAAAACATTATCAATGATAAATAATTATTAGTGAAAATGCTATGGTATAGTATTATGACTTGAAAGCAGGTATTGAATGTAAAATATCTTAGCATCATAGGTGTTTAATTTAAATAGTGTAATTAAATGTGTTTAATAACCATTTCAGACTATACAATTAAATGCAGTCACCTGTAATGCAGGCAATGATTTAATGTTAAAAATATTAGTATAACTCTTAAATTAAAATTTTATTTTTCATACTACTATGAGTGCCTTGTAATTCAACAACACATTGTTAAATGAATAAAAAAATAATTAACATATTACCTCCAATTATTATAGTCTAATGTACCTATTAAGATATTAATGTGTCATTTAGTATTGCATTGATACAATGTCAATGAAATACCTAATAATAATAAAAATATGTGTACAAACAAAATACATCCTGGTATTGACACATGTCACTTAAATAAAAAAATAAAAATAAAAATCTTATAATGCACTCACCAAAGACGGCACCGCTCCAGGCAACAGGCGGCGACGAAATGCTCCTCCTAAGTAATCACGACCTAGTACAAAATGTCTCGAGCACAGCTTTGAGGTAGCCAAAATATGTTGAGCATTTATACCACCGTTTTCAGCGAACAACACCCACTGACGTCTTTGTTCGACATTCGCTGGAAACCTAATGTAACCATCAAATTATGAATAGTATTAATATATGGCTAGAGTAAAATAACATTGAATTGTTAATGAATATATATATTGTTACCTGTGCACAGAAACTCCATCGGCACCATCGACGTTTCCACAGATCACACATAATTTGACCATGGTGATGTGCCTAAAAATGGAAAGATAACATAATACATGTATTTTTTAATAATTAAAATCATTATTATATTATTTTAATAAGTAAAATGAATAGTGTATAGTAAAAACACTCGGCATCATTATATCGTTATCAGAATGCTATCAGTGGTGATAATACAGCAATACGGGAATTCCAAGAGTTTTGTGTTATTTTTAGAAAAACTGTGTATATTAATGGTATATAATATATTAATGTACATGGAAAATGATGTTTACGAAACGGTACAAACCAAACGCATAAGAAATAATATGTAATAAAAAAATAACAAATATTCACGTGAGAAAATTGCAAGAAAACGTGCGACGTACGTAACGGGAATGTACGTAGTCTATATGAACCGATGGTTCCGAGAAAGAATGCGGAAATTGTAGTGGAACACATTAAATTGCAAATAAAAAATCGCGACATGATCGAAATACCACGTATGAGCTTTGAGGGACACGCTCGGACAGTAATTGGGCGTAAATAAATATGACCCTTGATTATTACTCGTAAAAATGTAATTAATATATATATACACGGATAATTAAGCTATTGAATAATAAAAATTGTACTCACTGGTTTCCAAAACGTCCAACAAAGTGAAAAACAAATAAACAATAAAAAAAAAAAATGTGTGCAAATTTCGGTAGGTTTACGTAAATAATAAATACGTAACAACAAACGTAGTGCACCGACGCTCGTTGTAGAAAAGTTGCTTAAAGTAGAAGCACCAGATCCAGGTCCACAACGCTTTTCACCCTCCACTCCTCCACCACCTGGCACCAGTATTACCAAATATTACAGCGATAGGATTTAATTAATATTTATTATTATTATAAGCTGTTTGTCAATCGCATAGACTCGGACAAACTTGCGTCGTTGCTACCAACCATCATTACGTAATATGCAATTTGGGGCTTGGAACAAAATTGTCTTGTAGACTCCATTCAGTCCATTCATTTACCATCAATCTCCTGAAGTGAGTACACGTTCTTTCTCAATATTTTTTCATGTGTTTTGTTTTAGGTTAACAGTAATTATAATATGTCATTTTAATAGTTGTTATTAAATTTTAATTTTATAGAACAGTTTAAATGGACAAAATGTTTTGGTTTTCAAAGTGCCGGGTGACGGTTTCCGCTCCCGTCACCCGTGGCACATCCCGTAAGCTGGGTCCGGCCAAACCCGCCAAAAGTATGTATGAATATCAATTATATATATGTATATATGAAATAACAAATATTGCAATGTTATACAATGTGTTTCAGGATGCTACAATTGCCGTAAGGCTGGCCACGTGTCACGTGATTGTACGTATATTTTATAATAATTATGTATATTACACGTAAGCAATACATCTAAATTATTTTGTTTATTATATTGTTGTCAGGCAAAAGACCCAAAAATTTCGGGTCAGCACCTACTCGCGAGCGGCGGCGACGGTGGCAACCACGTGAGCGTCATCGGGGCTCGGAGTCCGTGACACCACCACGTGAGCGGCAGCAACGGGGTTCGGAGTCGGCGGCACCACCACGCGAGCAGCGGCACCAGCATCGGGGTTCGGAGTCGGCGGCACCACCACGTGAACGGCGGCAACGGGGTTCGGAGGACGCGGCACCACCACGTGAACGGCGATATCGGGGTTCGGAGGACGCGGCACCACCACGTGAACGGCGGCAACGGGGTTCGGAGGACGCGGCACCACCACGTGAACGGCGATATCGGGGTTCGGAGGACGCGGCACCACCACGTGAACGGCGGCATCGGGATTCGGAGTCGGCGGCACCACCACGCGAGCAGCGGCACCAGCATCGGGGTTCGGAGGACGCGGCACCACCACGTGAGCGGCGGCATCGGGGTTCGGAGGACGCGGCACAAACACGTGTGTGGCGGCATCGGGGTTCGGAGTCGGCGGCACAACCATGTGAATGGCGGCAGCGGCAGGGCTCGGAGGACTTGGCCCCACCAAGTGAGCGGCGGCAAGGTTCGGAGGAAATTACACCGCAACGCGAGCAGGGCTCGGAGGACGCGACACCACCACGCGAGCGGGGCCCGAGTTGCACAAGCATGGCAGGCCATATGGCCGCCATGCATGTGGAAACTGTAAGTAATATTTATACACCTATCATTTGTTAAATATAATATTTGTTATAAATGTATATACATTGTTTACAGGAGGATGATGAATATTGCGAGGCGGTAAGCACTAAGCAGCTCTTATTTAATATTTTTTTTACTAATTTTTACTTATTTATGTATATTTTTTCAGAATGACCAATAAAAGTTACATCATTTATTTATGTGTTTTATTTTTAAAAAAGGTGTTCCTATTTAAGGCATGTCATCATATATACATAAATATGTATATTGACATATTGTAATATTTGTACGTAATGCTCAAATAATTTTTATTGGTTAAGTTTCAAACTTACATGTCTGTAAAGAAAAGCATAAGTTTTGATATCTGAAATATACTGCAGGTTATTTGCATGCTATTAGGTTATTTTAAATTAATCTTTTTTATATCAATGAATGAAAGTTGAATTAAAAAATTAATTTATTGAGTGTTAACTTTTATCGTAGTTATGTATTAATATATTATTAGGTTGGTATTTTTGTAGGTTTTGGTAATAGTATAATGAATATTTTCAAGTTAACTTATAATGTTCTCATAGTATTATAATATATTTTATTCATGTGTAGGTATTGTAAAAAAAAATACTATAATAATGTTGTCATAAACATTTGGCACACCAAATCTCCACAGAAACTCTTTGCGTTAAAGGTATTGCAATAACTGTATTGTATAAAAAAATAACTCTTAACTTAGTATACACATAACTCTTTGAATGGCTTGAACGTTATGACTTATTATAGTTTAATGTTTAACACATTAAAATGTATAAAAGTAATATATAATAGGTATTATTAAATCGACATGAGGTATGGCATATGTAATACATTTCATGCCAATGACACAGTATGCAGTGAGAAGAACAGAAAATACTATTGTATATTTTTAAGCATAGGTGGAATTGATTGTTACTTCTATTTATTTTTTTTATAATAAAAATACCTATGTAATAATAATATAAGAATTATAAAACAATAATTAAAATATAATACATAAAAAAATAAAATATATTTATCATTGCATTATGTTGAACAATGTAAGTAAAATGCATTCAATCATGAGTTAGTTACATCCAAATTACCTACTTAATACTTCAGCTTGAGTACATAATATTAAAATTTATAATAAATATACATATATAATAATGCAATATTGCAATAAAATAAATGGTGTGTATTCTTATAACAGTGTATTGTTATCATGTATAATAATATAAGTAAGCAAGTATATATTCACTGTAAACTCTTATACATATCTATGTATGCAACTGTATCGGTTTATTATATTTATTGTAATTGTATCATGCAAATAAATGTATAATATAAGGTAATTAAAATAACATTTCACGTTACATTCAGGTTAAGTTTTACATTTTTTAGCAATAATATAATTGTCTATATTACTTGACAATATTTTAATAATAAAAATAATAAAATGCACTACATCATCGTCAAGAGCAAAGGACATACATAGGCACACGTGTCGAAGGTAGATAGCATACGACACGTGTGCCCATGCATAACAATAATAAAAAATAAAAAAATAATAATAATAAATGAAAATAAAATTAAAATAAATTAAATACAAACATAAATGCATACATTATTTCATTATAAAACCCACATTTGAAATTATTAAATAAAAAAAATCATGATGGCCAATGGCTTTGTTATAATTAATTTTGCTATTATAGCTTTTAGTTCTATTAATTTAAGCTTATTATGTATGCCAAAGATAGTAGGTAACAGTCATAACAGTGTACTGTAATACATATTCATATGATAGTTATGATATAACTATATGTAATAAGTAGGCAAGGAATTAACTGTAAACCCAACCGTGTCAGTATATTCTATATTGTATTACAAAACATTAAAACAAAATATATATATATATAACAACATAAAACAATATAACATAATAATGAATACACAATTTGGTTCCCATTACATTCATATTAAGTTCTGAGTTTTTAGCAATAATATTATTGTCTATACAGTTTTATGACTTGACACTATTTTATTATTAATAATTATAATAAATACATACATATATAGAGAAATAATAAAATGCAATACATTGTAACATAAACGCATACATTTCTCAAAGTTATGTACAATTGACCGTTAGTAATAAATATTAAATGTTATTAACTGACTCATCAACTCAACAATAAGCCTACCACACACATATAGTTTATAATATAGGAATTGTCAATTATTTTCTGCAAGTCAATGACAGTGACAATAGGAAAATCAATCAATACAATATACCTATTTAAGCATAGATACACCATTTGTGTAATAATAATAATAATAATAATAACATGACATAATAATATTTATAAAAATATAAATTCATCATTGTACTTTTATTGAATAGTGTAAGTAAAATGCATAAGTCACTGTGTCTGTCTAATCTGTTTTAACTATGCATTCAAATAGCTTATATTTTATTTTATTTTCATAGTACTGCAGTATAATATAATACTATAATACATTTTAATAATAAAACAAAAGTGTGTGTAATGTACTCATATGACTGTCTATGTAATTTTAATCACCTACCTATAAGTAATTGAGCAAATAATTACAACTATAAGTGAGCAAAGAATAACTATTCACTATAAACTCTTATACATATACAATCGTGTCCGTGGAATTTATTCAAATATTGTTTAATTATTTTAAATAATAAACAAATAATTACAATATTTTATTATACCTACACATAATATACAATAAAAATAAAAAAATTTGCTTCCCATTACATTTAGGTCAAGTTCTGTTTTGGTATATTCTAAAAAATATGTATGTTTAATATAATATAATAAAATAAAACGTACTACACAATGTTTGCAAATTGAAATTAAAATAAATAAAACGGTGTTAAATTGAACAATATTTAAAATCAAATAAATAACGGCAATGTACCTATTAGTGTAATTATTTTATCTCATACTTAATACAATAAAATAATAATATGAAAAAATAATTAGAATAACATGAGAAAAAAAAGTGAAAAAAAATGCAAAAAATGATTCGCACTGTTAATCAAAGCGCCGCCGGGAAAACCGCCAGAGCGGGATTCGATCTCGTTACACCTACCTCTAAATCCTATCTTATCCTAACGCCTAATCCTATCGACTACAGTTTGAGTTGAAAACTGATGTCAAATCTCGAGCACTTAAACCGTTTCCGAACCATCACTGAATATACGTTATACATCGATTTAGTCGTTTAATTCGTATTATTTTCATTGCACACACACAGGCATTCTTGTTGATTTTCTTTATAAAATATTTGTAATCACTAATCAATATCCGTTTTATGTCTACTGTATTTATATTTAATATTATATATAATATTATTGTATGTATTGAACGACTTTTGTCTTACACCCAAACGCTCGTCGTGATCACACGACAGAACTTTGGTACGTATACTAATAACGTATACTACGCGAATACGGAAAAAGCTATAAAATCCACAGAAAAGTGAAAAATTAATAAATCATAACTATAATAATAGTAATAATCGTATAGTTGTCCAACGTCGTAGGTTTGATAACCGGACGGGCGCGATAACGGCGGGCCGCAGCGACCGGAGCGCATTCTTTTTTCCGTTATCCGAACTGAGGTTAGTACAGCAAGCGAACTCAAGTGGGTTTCGGGCGAAGCCTCACGCGTTTTATAATATAAGACTAGCGGCCCGTGAGTCTCGCTTCGGGTGAAACTCGGTGTGAGTGAATACCCTAGGACGGAAACACGACTAAGGAAAAATTCTAGTAATCACCAATTAAACTTTGTGTTAAGGTGGGTGATAACAGTGTTTGCGAGGATGATTCCAGTGATTTCACTGATGTGATTGCTCTATATTTTGGCGGTCTGGTTTTGAACGGGAAAAAGTAGAATTATATGAGTGTAGTCGTTGATCATCAACCAGTGTAAATCGATACTGTACAATGCAATCCGCCTACGGCGGATTGTCCTACCTCCTGACGTCGAAAGTCTATTGCTGCATTGTAAATGAAAAAGTAGAATCCTTAATTTG
The DNA here is from genome assembly GCA_020882235.1 of Schizaphis graminum. Taxonomy (NCBI): domain Eukaryota; kingdom Metazoa; phylum Arthropoda; class Insecta; order Hemiptera; family Aphididae; genus Schizaphis; species Schizaphis graminum. The sequence continues at coordinate 10,530,489 of CM037035.1, read as the reverse complement.
AATGTCTAGCTGTCAATCATCAACCTGTGTAATTGAATTTACAGTGAACAGATAAACCTGACAGGTAGGCGATCCGACTACGTCGGATCGCGGACAATGTGAGCGCAATATATGAAATAACAACTTTGAATATTCAAAAATAGTAAATACTCAAATTACGGTATATTATTTCACTATTCACGTGTCACCGGTTGTCATTAGTCAGGTGTTGTTTGGTACATTAAAACGTGGAAGTCGAATCTTTGTTTTGAGTACCTATCTAGTCGTTGATCATCAACCGGTGTAAATCGATACCCGGCAATGCAATCCGCCTACGGCGGATTGTCCTACCTCCTGACGTCGTTAGGTGGACACTGTTTTGTTTGTAGAATATTTAAAGTCGAATCGCGTTTTTGAATGTTAAATACATTATCAAGATATCAATAGTATAAATCAATTTTCACGCAACTAAACTCGCCAGGTAGGCAATCCGACTTCGTCGGATCGCGGACAATGTGGGCGCGTAGGTGAAATCTTATATGTATTAAATATACAATATTACAAAAGATCATAACACTGGAGTATTATTAAAAACAATTCGTAATTTATTCTATTAATTTACAGAAAAAAAAATATAATCACGGAAGTCACTTTAATCGTGTATTTAACGTATTATATACAATAATAATTCAAAATAAATTTAAAACAAAATATTTCGTGAAAAACAGGAAAAAAATGCAAAAACTTCGGGCGGCCGGGATACGGCATGCGCCGCCGCTATTTTCGCCGGAGCGGGATTCGAACCTGCCTACCTAATCATGGGGACCTACGCCTAACACCTATCGACTACAGTTCTAGTTGCAGAATTCTGTCAAATCTGGAGGATTTAAACTGTTTCCGATCCACGATGAATTTTGCGTTAAGCACTGTTTTTCTTAGGCAATTCGTATACCTATTTCATGTATAATGACTCGGATATTCATATTAATTGTGTTTTTTATGTGTTTGTCCAGAACATTTGTTTGTATTGTCATTTTTTATGTGTATGATGACATATATTTATCATACAATATTAAATATTAATGCCCACACCTATCAATATAATTCCATATTATTATCAAAATACCTTAAAATATTACAATATATTTTAATTACAATTACAAATACATGTATTACGCATAATAAGGTAGGTATCTGTTTAACAATATTTTTGATTTATTCAATATTTTAAATCCTGTAAAATTATACATGTACCTATATTCAGTATAATTTTTTTTAAAAACTATAATTTATAGTCAAACTCAAACTTATTTTCTGTTATTATTAATATTATATTTGATTAAATATTTATATTCTAAATTGAATGTAAAGTTTCTGATTAATACTGTTATATGATGTTTAGTATTAAATATTTTTTACTGAAAAAAATTAGAATTACAAATAAAAAATGTATATTTAACGTTTGCAACTTATTTATGGTGTTCTTGATTCAAAAAAAAATAAATATTAATATGTTCATGATACACATCAATAGGTACATAAATTTAAGTTTTTATTTTATTAGATTTATTAGATAGGTATAATCAATTGTATAATATAATATTATTACCATATGGGTTTGCATACATATTGTGTAGTACCTACTGTTTAGTACACATTACTCTTTATAAAAGTTTAGTTGAACGTCAGTATTAAATATTACCTTGAAGAAGTAGTTCAAGTATAGTATATGTATATAACTACTGATCAACTACCTTAACTCAACAACTCACCTAAAAACGGTCTAACATTTTCAGTATGTTTTTAATTTAACCTGCAATAGTTGTTTGTACGGTCAATATATATACATTTGATCGGATGTAATTATCTGGAGTTGTATACATATTTAAATATTACCAACTCAAATAAAACAATTCACCTCTGTAGTTTTAAATCACTTATATTTATTGATTTATGACAATATACTGTCCATAAAAGTACAATAATACTGTACTGTGCGAATAGACCTTTATCGTCGACAAACACTTCTGTTCCACCCAGCACAGCCCGAGGTAAAATATTAATCTAATGGAGTAGGGTTGAGCAAAGGATAAGACAATGTAAATAAAACTATATAACACAATTTATTGATTTAAAAACAGTAATTTAACCATAATATAGTATTGAACATGACTAAATCATCACCGAATGTCTCATCTGCTCTAGGACGTTTGATTTGATGACGAAATCGGCGTACAAACGGCACACGTACGGCGACTAAGAGACGCGCGTTACTCGAAAAACACCATCTCCGGATCGAAAATCGCGAAACGGGGCGACGAAAACGTAAAAAGGCGAAACGAAATCGCCGAGAACGTCGGTCGCCGTCGACGCGATAGCCACTCGGAAAAAACAAATACGTAAAAAACGGGCGCACTACCGGCAGTAAAACGACACGGCGGACGCGAATAACACGACCGCGAGGTCGAAAAACGCCGTTAAATCCGCGTAAAAAGGCTTCAAAAGTCAAAAAACGTTGAAAAATTTCGAAAAAACGATATATACAGTAATAACAAAACGACGAAGCCGAAACGGTGCGATAAGCCGATAACGCGTCTGGAAAATAATTCTAATTTTTCGATTGGCCAGTACACTATAATACACACAGCGCAGCGATCGGCGGGCCGCGTCAACATTTATATTTTATATAATAAGACTAGCGGCCCGTGAAACTCGCTTTGGGTGAAACTCGGTGTAAGTGAAAACCCTAGGACGGATGGAAGAGCTTGAAAGCAGAAAGTTTTTAAAAAAGGAAGATTTGGTGGTACTGCGAGTCTTCTATCGGGATGATAAGGCGGGTGTTGTCGAGAATTGATAAGACGTTCGCTTGTTTTGCGGTCTTCTTTCGAAAGTGAAAAATTTTTGTAAGCTGAGACGTAGAATTTTGAGTGTCTAGCTATCAGCCCTCAACCGGTATAAATAGATTCCTGGTTGGGGAATGCACCTACGGCGGATTGTCTAACCTCCTGCCTTCAAAAGTAGGAAAAAATGTTTAAGTCGAATGTTGTCGTTTGAGCGTTGAATAATCGGTAATCACTCGTGAAAATAAATTCAATGCAACTATAACTACCAGGTAGGCAATCCGACTACGTCGGATCGCAGACTATGTCGGCACATGGATCAAATATTAAATCAATTGACTATTGAGTGTACAACGCATGCACTATGACAATGATATTATTAATTAATCAGTAATTCACAGTAAAGCAAACTGTTTATATGGAAGTAAATCTTATCCATTAATTAATTGTATTTGTATGTATTTAAAATAAAAAAATTGTGCAATGTAAAAGTTTTTTAAAGCAATGTTATTGCCTTTTAATCGTTAGGCGGATGCTGTTTTGTTGGTAAAATATTTTAAGTCAAAGTTAGTTTTTGAATGTTAAATACTTTATCAGTTATCTATGGTAAAAATCAGTTTACACGTAAATAAACCTACCAGGTAGGCAATCCGACTTCGTCGGATCGCGGACTTTGTGGGCGGAATTGGTGAAATAATAAGAACTTTTCATTAATTCTCATTTCGAAATATATTATGTACAAATATATTTTATACATTTTGTCATGTTCCCTCGGAAGTCGATAGTCGGGTGTTGATATGCTCGTAAAAAAGTCAGAGGTAAATCGTGTGTTGAATTTTGGTAGTCTGCAATCAACAGGGAAAATCAATTATGATACACAACTAAAGTAATCAAGTAAGCAATCCGATTGCGTCGAATCGCGGACAATGTGGGCGGATAGTTGAAATTGTATTGAATTGTATATTATTATGTATTGAATATACAATATTAACAACATTCATAACACGGGAGTTACAATTTGTAATTTATTCTATTAATTTACAGAAAAAGAAACTGTAAATACGGAAGTAAATTTAATCGTGTATTTATTCATAATAAATATAAAACAAAATATTTCTGAAAAAATCGAGAAAAAAAATGCAAAAAATCCGGGCGGCCATGTTACGGCATGCGCCGCCGCTAATTCCGCCGGGGCGGGTTTCGATCTTGGTATACCTGCCTATTCTATTCATGGGGACCTAACGCCTAAACCTATCGACTACAGTTTGAGATGTGAAATTCTGTCAAATCTCGAGCATTTAAACCGTTTCCGATCCGCAACGAATTTTGCGTTAAGCACTGTTTTTCTTGTGTAATTAATATATTTCGTATGTAATGAGAGTTGGATATTTTTATTAATTGTCTTTTACATGCATTTGCGAACAATATCTTTTGACATATTGTAATTTTTTACGTGCATTACATTCATTTGTAATATTAATTTAATAATATAATAATATAATTTTTGGATTAACCAAATTTATTCAGAAATTTAAATCCTCTAAAACTATACTTAAATAGTCTACATTATTAATATAAATACTTCAGGCAATACATTAAAGTCAAATTCAAACTTATTTATTGTTAGTATTAATATAATTTATCAAACATTTTTATTTTAATTTGATGTCATCGTGACTGATTACTACTATTATAGCATATAACCTAGTGCATATTGTATGCATAAACATAATAACAAAGTCGAATGGCAAAATGTAAATTGTACATAACATGCAATATATAGCAATACACAACACCTTGGTTGTGTGTGATGACATATTTAATATATTTATCATACTATAGTGTATACACTAATTTAATGTACCTCAATTCTTATAGGAACCTGATCACTATAATTCCAAATTATATACAAAATGCATGTTACAAATGAAATTTATATAACTACTTTTGTTCTTTTCTAGGCCAATGACCTATGTGGTCGAAGTGTTTATTTATAAATAAAAAAAAATTCAATTTAAAATATTGCTATAGGTATAATTACCATTTATATTTGTATAGTTATATTATTTATGTTTATTATTTTTCATTGTATTTTTTTTATACATATTTTTATTATAAATACATGTATCGTGTTAGATATTATGTAAATAAAAAAATATAATTGAGGTAGGTATTCAATGTTTTAAATTGTATACAATTATGAATTAATGATCAATATAATATTTGTAAAAGCCTTTAAAGTATAGTAAAACTTATTTTTTGTCATGTACCTATTACTATTAATATAATAAATTTATAAATTGTTTATATTCTAATTAAATATGCATATAATAAATGAATAATACTTACAAAAGACATGATAACAACAGTCTTAAAAAAACATTAATGTTTGCAATTTATTAATTATGTTCTCGATTCAAAAATAAAATTTTTATATAAACACATCAATATTTAATTATCAGTTTTTGATTTATTAGGTAGATAAGAATTATACAATAATAGAAAAATTCATTAAATTTAACTAAAGATAAATTATTTTATAGATTGTAAATACCTATACTCAATTGTATAATTTAAAATATTTACTATCAGACTATAGAACTATTTAATTACCTTTCTTCTGTAACTTAAATGGTAGCTATTAAATTAAATTAAAAAATTTAAAATACTTATGGTTGCTAATCAATTCTTTTGAACTTACCAAATGTTTGATATTGCATAAATTATATCATATAAATAAAAAAATTTAATCGAGGTATTCAACGTTTTAAACCCTATAAAATCATGAATCAATGATCAATATGATACTTTTAAAAGTTGAGCCTTTAAAGTATAGTCAAACACATACTTATTTTTAGTAATTAATTATTATTAAAATAATTTATAAACTTTTTATATTCTAATTAAATATGCACAAAATAAATGAATAATACTATTAAATGTCGTTGAACATTGTAAATGGTTAGTATAAGATGTAAAAACAACATTCTTACAAAATTTTAACGTTTTCAATTTATATATTGTGTTCTCGATTCAAAAAATAAAACGTATATAATACCTACACATAAATAATTATCAGTTTTTGTTTTATTAGGTAGAAAACAATTATACAATAAAAGTAAAATTTATAAAATTTATTTTGATAAATATTGTATAGATTGCAAATATACTCAATTGTATAATTTAAAATATTTATAAAACTATTTAATTACTTTTCGTCTGAAACTTATGATGGCTATTAAATTAAAAATACTTATGGTTGCTAATTAATTCTTTTTAACTTACCAAATGCTTCATATTACTTAAATGATATCATACAATACATTATAACGATGTCGATAGTTTAATATTTTATATTTAATTAATAAAATTTATTTTTAGATGTATGCGAAAACATGTAGTACGTATTACACTTTATGCATGCGTTTATGTGTAGCATAAAATTACTTAATTACATAATACTAAATAATATGTAGAGTTGTACAACAATAATTTAAGTATAATATGTAGATTACATTATTTTTTTATTCAGCTTATAAGAATCACACGATACATAGTTAATCAACTACTCTAATTCAACAACTAACTTATGAACTATTAACATTTTCCGTATGTTTTAATCTGTTAATGTTGGTAATATATATAACACCTGAGTAAAAGTAACTATTTAATTATATCAAAAACATAGTGTAGCTTCAATTCACTCTGTTGGAGTACATGCTGACAGTGCTTTGCGAATGAACCTGCATCGTCGATAAACACTTCTGTGCAACAAAGCACTACTTGAGGTAAAACATTGGTCTAATGGTGTTAGGGATGAGTTATAAAGGATAAGACAATGTAAATAAAATGATAAAATGCGATTTATTGAATCCAAAACAGTAATTTAACTATATTATGTAGTATGTGAGTAAATCAACACTGTGCGAACAGTGAACCTGCAACACATATGATAATAGATACTAATGCAGTACACACACATTCGATATTTAAAGAAATACACACCGTCAGGACGTTTGATATCCAAAAAAAATTATCGGCAGTGTTGATTCAAATAATTAAAATAATATCGAGTAGGCAGGACGTACATTTACGTCGTTTGGCGATTCTAATCGTTCCGTCCAATTACACTAACAGATTTCACATACAAACGGTAAAGTACGGCGTTTAAAGGACGCGGGGTACGCGATAAACCATATCACAATGACGAAAGCGTGAATCAGAAAGACGAAAACTGAAAAAGTCGAAATAAAATCGGCGAGAACGTCGGTCGGCGGCCGTCTCGGTTAACGCGACGGCGAACGCAACGAAACAAACACGTAGAAAACGGGCACTCTACCGGGCATAAAAAAACACGGAGTACTCGAAAAACACGACGGCGAGGCCGTAAAACGCCAAAAAAATTACAAAAAAAGTGGTTCAAACGTCGAAAAGTGTTCGAAAACCGATGTATTCAGTAATAACAAAACGTCGACTTCGAGTTAGCGCGATAACGCAAAAAGGTGATAACGGGTCGGGAAAAAAATTCTAATTTTCGATTGGCTTTCTGCTAAAGTACTGGCAGCGCCTCGGCGGACAAAAGGAAAAGTCTTCACGTTTTATTATATTAGATAATAAGACTAGATTTCAGGCTGGTAGAAGCCGCCTACGGCGCCTTCGAGATCCTAGGGTTGTAGAAGCCGCCTTCGGCGCCTTCGAGATCCCAGGGTTGTAGAAGCCGCCTCCGGCGCCTTCGAGGGGGTCCAGTGAAAATCGTTTCAAGGGTAATTTTGTTGGAAATGGTAGTTGGGTGTCTAGAAATCGGTCACCAAAAAATATGCTGAAGGCGATTGCCATCAATCAATTATTATTATAAATATAAAAAATAAGATGGGTTATCAGTCATTATCATTCGGTGTAAAAGTTTGTCTCTAGGCTTGCCCGGTTCTTTTTTGAATGTATACACAAAATAAATAAGTACGAAAAATAGTAATTGAATGTCTGGCTATCGATCCTCAACCGGCGCAATACCGTGTCCCATCGCATGCCCGGTTCTTTTTTGAATGTATATATATAAAAAAAAATACTAACGATTGTAATTAAGTGTCTAGCTATCAATCATCATCTAATGCAAATCGATGCCGTCGCATGCCCGGTTCTGTTGAGTACCTATACCATAATAACAATAAGGAAATACGAAAATGGCAGTTGTGTGTCTAGCTATCAGTCTTAAACCGATATAAATCGATACTGTTGCTGTCATATCTCCTGACGCTGAAAGTGTGATGTTGTATTGTATGAGAATAAAATAGGTAGTTAAGTAGATAGTCGATTTAAATGCAACTAAACCTCCTAGGTAGACAATCCGACTGCGTCGGATCGCAGACGATGTACGCGTAGCAAGTGAAATCAAAGTGTTGCATACAGACATCTGCTGTAGTGTATCACATTATTGTGTATATGTATAAATTATAAATAATACATCTATTTAGTTCATCACATTATAATGTATATATATATCATATATGTATAATATATATATTATGTTGTACACATGTCTTATAGTTTGTTTGGTTTTGAAATTTGTTTGCAATATTGCAAAAAATAATATTAATCATGTGCATAGAAATATAAAAGACCTGCGTACACAAATGTTGTAAAATAAAATGTATATATATTGTAGATAATTAAGATAAGAAAATTAATAAACAATTTATAATATATATTATGTATTATAAATGAAAATTAAACTTAACATCAGTTACCAATTATACAATACATACAATATTAGTAAAATATGTAAAATATATTTAAGTATTTGTATTGTTTGTTTACAATTTTAATTTTTTAATATTGTTCATAGCAGTAATACAATAATAAAAAATAAATAAATATTAACATTGTATATTTGATAGACATTTTTAACATAGGTACACAAAATTATGGCATAGGTAAAGTATAATATTATGTAATTGTAGATTAAGTAAATTAATAAACTAATAATAATACACAAACAAAATGCTGTACATAGCGTACACAGCAACAGGTTGGTCAACAGTTTGCTTTGGATACAAATTAATACAAAGATAATAAATATAATATAGTAAATTTAAATGTATTTACCTATTACCTACTATAGATAATTAAAAGAATTCAACAAACAATAACATTATGATGTTATGTATTATTTAAGTAATTAAACTTGGCATTAGTTACTAATACATTACAATATTTGTAAAATGATAATACGTTTAAGTTTTTATTTTACAATTTTAACTTTTTTTTATTCTTTGTATAATTAAATAAATATGAATATTGTATATTATAATAATACGATTGATAAACATTTTATAATTATTATTATTAAGTAAATTAACAAATTAATGAAAATACATAAATAAAATGCTATACATGGTGTGTAGCGAACAGTTATGGTCAACAGTTTTTACTTTAGTTACTATAAATGTATTTAAATAATTAACCAAGTTGTGCATTGATGCAAAACATAGAAATCAAACATTTTGTACATACATCAAATGACAATCAATTGTAAACATCAGTTACAGTAGGCAAAAGCTTTTACAATGACAATAATAGGTGTATGATACTTACTATATTATAATTATAAGATAAAAAATGAATATAAAAATGTTTAATTAATTAATCAATTAAAATTTAAATGCATGTTTGTCATCAATAATAAATCCACAACAACTAATTAATTATTTAGTAAATATTTAACAAATTAATGAAAACATACAATTAAAATGTTGTACACGGTGTACCAATTATTGTAGTTAACAGTTTTTGGTATAGTTACAAATTGATAGGACAATTATTGTTTTTTATTATTTTTGTTCTAATTTGAATTGATATAAGAGTATCCAACATAAATCATTGCCTCTTGTGTTTCTGAAACAATACAAATAAAAAATATGGTTTAATGATATATTAATTAAATAAATAATTTTAAGTAATTTACCAACTCGTGTGTTTGCAGCATGTTTAAATACATGTTCGACATTAGTTACAAATTCACTACAAAGTGAATTCGCATCCAGAGAGAACCGCGTGGAGGTTGCCGAACTTTCTCTCCGCAAGTTTTAGGTCACACAGACAACTTGGATCACACAGATCAGTATAGCATCACACAGATTACTTTGATCACACAGATCACTTTGATCACACAGATCAGTAGTATCACACAGATTATTTTGATCACACAGATCAGTTTTATCACACAGATTTGATGTTCACCAAGTTCTTGAAGACCTCATTGTACACTTATTGCATTGCTTGTAGTACTTCTCTGTACACAATGTTCTTGGTAACAAATCTTCCACGATCGTCACCGTACATACCAATTCTAATGGATTGCGAGTTCCTCACTCGTGAAAAGGCTACGTACAATTGTCCGTGTGTGAACACCGGTGAAGGCAGAAGCAATCCAACTCTATCGAACGTTTGACCCTGTGACTTGTTGATGGTCATTGCAAATGACAAACGCACGGGAAACTGCACTCGCCGCATTATGATGGGAAGGTCGTCTTCTCCACTCGACGTGAGTGGTATCGCAGGTATGATTATATCGTCCTGTGCACCACCAGACAACATCCTCGCCTTAAAGTTGTATCGTCGCAGTTCAGTGACAACCAATCTCGTTCCGTTGCAGAGACGTCTCTTAGAATCTAGGTTCCTAAGCAACATCACAATCGAACCTACCTTTAGCGTCAAGTTGTACGGCGGCAGTCCGTCCGGTTCCAGGGTGTTCAGGAACTCTGTAGGATAATTGGCCACTTCGTCGGGGTCGTCGACCACCACAGAGTCTATGGCCGTGTAGCTCCGGTGAGCTCCGTCAATGCGCTGTAAAACCGTACGATTGACCTGCCTGCATTCGTCGTTCCTGGGACATAAAACTATTTTCCGAGCAAACTCGTCGACGTTGGCCAATGACATTTGCTGCGGAAAAACAAAATCTATCAAGTTAGCGACATCGCATACCATTTCCCGGGGGATTTCTACGGTGTCTCGAACACCGTCGACCTCTGGCAATTGGCCGTTCCCGAGCTGAAGCAACCAAGTCGCAAAGTCCACGTCGTTGTCGGCACGCATGTTCCGCGTCAGATTGAACTGTTCCAAGTCGCGCCACAAAGAGTTGTATTTGATCGACGACCTGACGATGTCACTCCTCGTCCCTCTGCGCACGACAGGCAGTATCTGTCTGAAGTCGCCGGCGAACAGTACCAGTTTACCGCCGAACGGTAATTCCGATCCCATGATGTCTTTCAACAACCTATTCACCACAGTCAGTTGTAGTCCCGGAGACATGGGCGCTTCGTCCCAGACGATTAGTGCCGCGTCACGTATCCTCTGACCACGCAACGACTGCATGTTGATGGTCGACGTCGAATCGTCGGCCAGCGTACCGAACGGCAATCCGAACGTCGAGTGCACCGTCATGCCGCCGTCCATGAGCGACGCTGCGATACCTGTAAAAGCCACGGACAACACGGATCGCCCTTGGTTGCGAAGCGACCATATGAGGCATCCGTATAGCGTCGTTTTACCTGTTCCACCGGGGCCGTCCACGTAGAAGAGTTTGGCGACGTTTCTGTCGTCGTCTACGGCCGCCATCACACGATCGAACACTGTCCGTTGTTCGTCGTTCAAGTTCTCCAATTGTACGGCCCAGCGTACCGCCGCGTCTATTGCACCGAACATGTCGTCGTCCGGGTCTTCTTCCAGCAGTGCGACGTCGGGTAGTGGCAAACCGTAGTCCGCGAGCGATTTCCCGTGACCACGAAGCAGCCTGTCGATTGCGTCCAGACACGCCGCCCTTGCGCGGTCGACGTCTTGCAATCGGTGATTGAAGTCGTCCATCATGTGTGCTTCGCTTGCTTGAAACAACGCCAGTGGGTTTGCGGTCTCGCAAAACAATAGCATTGTCACGAACAGGTAACGAAGCTGGGTCGGAGTGTCCAATGTTGCCGATTCGGCCATGCACGCCAGCAGAGCTCGGTCGTCTTCCAAAAGTCCCATCGCGACGGCTGCAGCACCGTAGGTTGGATGCTCTACCCCGTCTACCGTCTTCATTTCCCGGAAAGACTGTGGGCCTCTCTTGTGCAGAAGTAGCAGTCGCAAATGGAAACGATCTCGATCAAGTGGGTTGACGACGTACATTCGAGCCAACGTCTCGTACGTCACCAGTCTTTGCCGCCGGGACCACGTTTTGCGCGTCGCGTTCCAAGTGTAGTGTACCGGTATCTCTTGGTACAGGTACTGTCTAGCTTCGACGTCTGTTGTGTTGAGTTCGAAGAAAGCCGTGAGTTTGGTTCGACCCAGGGCGGCGTTTTGCACTCGCTCTAGTACCTGTTCGGGTGCAAAGTATACGTTGTGATAGTCTTCCAGGTGGACCGGAAGTCTGACTATCGTATGACTTTTGTTATGCATTTCGTAAGAAAACAATCTCCAAACAGCTTCTGGTGGACTGACGTACCTTGAATTTATGTAACTGAAATCATAATATATATATAAATTATAGAAATGTGATCAGTTTTATTTAGTTCAATTTCAATAGAACATAATGTTATAAATAAACTATGTCAGGTTGACGTTTTATGAAAATGTATACATCAAAAGTTTAAAGTATAGTTAATTAATAAAATAAAGTGATGTGCAATGTTATTTTAGTTAACAATTGTTGTGGTTCATTTATGAAGTTACTTCAATATCAATTATAAATATAAATAAAATATTATCATGAATAAGAGTTGTTAATTACATCCAAGTACAGTGATAAAACAATTAAAAGTTTATTGAAATTGAATCATTTTAACTTGGTTCATACATCACAAATTGCTATAGTAATGTAATATTATATTAAATTGTGTATATGAATATTAATGAAAATATCAGTTTAAATGAACAACATAAATTAGATATGTAGAGAAATACTTAAGGTAACATTACTAAAGTTAATAAAATAGAAAAAACACAGATGTGTAATAAGTAAATTGCAAAAAAAAATATACATATACAATAACAATTTATGAGGAGTTAATAGTAATTACCATGAGGTTTGGTTGCAATTTGATATAAAAATTGTGCATTACACATGCGTTCAAATGTTATAATAATATGACATAAAAACATTAAAAAATTATGTGTTTTTAAAATATTTGTAACTTATAATGTTAAATATAAAGTCAACCTATGTAATGTATAGTAAATAGTATTGCCAATGTGTATCTAATAATAATTATAACATCTTATAAGTTATACTAAACAATTATAATTTAATAATTATTTAAATTAGTAATGTAATACAAATTCATCAAATTACAAAAATACAGTAGTAGTAGTAGTAAATTTGTTTAGAAGTAAACGTCAATTAATTAAATAAATAATTATGTTTGAAATATTAAAAAATAATAACAAATAATAAATCAAGTCAAAAAAACACAATAATAATAAAATAAATGTAAAAACTATAAGTGTGATTCACTTACTTTTCTATTTCATCTCCATTCCAGACTTCCAAGGTAGCCGCGTCATGTCCCTTGTAGACGTATTTATATAAATACATTACACTCTTTATAGTTGAGCACACCTCAACATTTATGTGTGCATCATACTTGGCCAGCAAGTACGGGTTGTGGGGGACAACAAACTCATTGCCTACAGGGTGACCTCTGACGTTTGCCACAAGTCCGTTGTTCGGTCTGCGATAAGTCGGATAACCACTATCTGAAACGTACACAGTCTCTTCACTGTATTCTTTGGGATACTTCTTCGAACAACTGTTGTCCATCATGCACGGACTGTTGCGGTTGAGTTGTCCACACGGTCCGTGAACCATGTGTGATTTCACACTGTCAAATAAGCGCCTTTCAGTTGCTGGATCAGGCAAGTAGGCGTACACAACACTGTCGACATCCTCAGCGGTAAGCAACTTGCTGTCCTCGTGCAAGATGATAAGTATGTGGGCGTGTGGAAGACCACGTTTCTGAAACTCAATTGTGTACACATAAGCATCTATATTACCAAACACCCTGTTGGTCGTTATGTCACGCATCAGCTCCTTCAGTTTTGCATGAAACACCCTCGCCACCAAATCGGGCCTGTCGTTTGCTTTCAACCAAGTTGGAATGTTGTCTACTATCTCTGGCCACCTGGGGTTACACGTAAACGTTATGAATAGATCTGGCTTTCCATACTTACGCACAATGGCCATCGCGTCATGGTAACATTGTTTCATGTACCGAGGGCCACCTACAAACGTGGATGGTAGAATCGTCCTGCGGCCTACAGGGCCAACTTCGTCAACGTGAAGCTGTTGATTTATGTGGTCCACAAGGCCCTGATACGCATCCGCAAAGAGCGCTCTCTGATTGTCTCGAGTGTAGCGCAGATTGTTCGCTTCCATGCGAACGTACTGATCACACATGTACTGCTGTAATAAAAAACCACCTGCATGTATTAAACTAAATGTATGGCCTTCATTCCCATTGCTATTGGTTCCAGTGTATCTAATGGCCAGACGGTAACACACAAACTCCCTGATAGTGTTCCTTACGCGAACCGCGTTCCGGCGGTTGCCTTCTTGCAGCAGGTTGTAATGCCAACCGGTTTCCCCGTACGGGAAAAAAAGGGGATATAGCATTGGATCTGCGTGAGATGAGCCTGCTGAAATGCTTTGCATCCGGTGATTCGGATCAACTGGGTTTGAGTCGTAGATGACCAGATCGAGGTTCCCTGGTGGCAGTCCATCTTCACCAACAAAGACAACTGCTACCTCATTCACATGAGCAGCTGGTTGATTGTATCTCCGAGGGTCGTTGTTTGGGTCGGCGATGATGTGCATGGTCACCCTCCTCGGTTGCAACATGGGATTTGCAGCAGCAGCATCTTGTTCCCTCTGCCACACTTGTCGCATGTTTCTGTAACAAAACAATATTGTTTTATTATTAAAGCCTATGGTATATTCACATATATGTACAGTGTAAAGGTAAACATTTGTATGTAGTAAATAATGAATGATAGTATTATTGTTATTATGATGTATGCATAGTGGAGGCAAGTCTAACACATTATAGCACAATTTAATATAATATATTAGTTATTATTTGGAAGTGTATTTCTATTGGTGACAATATGTATGTATAAACATATAAATCAGTTTATGTAACACAAAACCAAGGTATTTTTATAGGTAAAAAGTAGCCTGGAATTGTTATATTAAGTTAAAATCTAAAAAGTATAAAAATTTGGAGAGGTAGTATGTATAATATATGTTGCAAAATATAAGTTAAGTAAAATCAATATAACTCTAAGTCTCGTTAGTTCAGTGTTTGCATAATACCTACAGTGTTACTCACACCTATGGGAATATTAGGTACAACCTACTCTTAAAATATAGTTTAAAGCTATGAATATTAATATTGTGTCCAATGTCTCAGTATATAAAAATAAAAATAAATTTGTGTTACCAATAAAAATGTTACTGGTACCTATACCTCAAATAAATAGGTTGGTGTTACATAAAGAAATACCTTAAAGTACTAAACCTATAATGGTAACAATAACACACACAGTAAACCCACAGCGCACTAAAGTGCCATTAAATAATAACAATACAATAAAATCAGTCAATTTGCAAATCCAATTATTTAATTTACCTATACATTCATATTTTATATTGTTTCTTGATAGATAATAAATTTAAATATAATTAAAACATTGTCATAAAGCATAATGTGTGTGGACTGATAAATGTATATATTTGAGTGCATACAGATATGAATATTAATATTATAATTATGGATGTAATAACAAAAATTGTTAATTTCGATAGGCAAGTGCAACACTAAAGTCACGCAACAATATTGTTTTATTATGAAAGCCACATGATGTATTGCTCTTAATGTAACTACATGACATATCACAGTTATCCGTATGCAAGTGTAACCTAATCTATAGTACAGTGTTTGTGTTATTCTGAAGTGTACTGATATTGTTAAAATCATGTTACTTAGAAGAATATAAAATCAAATACAAATAAGGTTAGAGGTGTTAAGTGAAAGTGCCATTAAGTACAATACTTAATAATAAAAGAAAATCAAAAAAACTAACTATTAACTGTACTAAGTGTCATAACAATAGGAAAGGTGAATTTAATATTGTAAGGAGCTGTAGGAGTTTAATCATATTCTTAAAATTTAAAATTGGTTTTTTAATGAGAGGGAGTAGGGATTATTTGTAAACAATGAATATTTGAATATTACAGTAATGGATGAATAATAAAAATTTTAAGTATTCAATAAAATATTCACTGTATGACTCAAGTTGTTTGTTGTATCATATAGTAATCTGAACGTACTACACCTATTGAGGTAACAATAATTCATTCAACATCATGTTTATATTATAATTGTTTTTCTTTTTTAAACAATGATATGTTATGAGTTATGAAGTTATATTTGTATTTGATAGTTAATAAAATTAATAATCTTAAGCATAGTTAATTTGTTAATAAGTGTGATGTGTGTATTTTGCTAAAAATATATATTTTAATTTAATATATTACTCGAAAGCCACTGCGAATGGATTGTTTTGCCGTAACAGATTATCTAAGTCTGCAAGCAAGTCTTCCATTAGTGGTCGTTGGCGTGGCTGTTGTGCCATGCGGATCTGGTTGGCTGCCCCGGATTCAATGAAATACAACTCACAGTATCTTGGTTGCATTAGCTCATTTTTGACAACGTCATTGCTAATCCTGCGGTACACCTGCCCGTGAACGGTGAACACTCTCGGTCCATGACCTGGCAAACGTCTTGGGTTAAGGTCAGTGGAGAACGCAGCAAATGCCAGAGTGTTGTTGTACCGGCGGATTTCTTTCCTAAAATGTTTAGCTACCTGTGAATCATCAACTAACAAACGAATTAATAACTCGGGTGGTTGACCCAACACACGTTCTCCTGTAATGGCCATTTGACCGTTATTACAACATGTTGTAAAATTATGATTCCTGAGTGTGCGCTCGCATGAGAAGTGACGTGCACCACAATGTGTGCAGATTGCATCCAATTGCCCTATGTTATGACGCTCTGGAAGTTCGTGTTGAATGCCAGCCGGACGGTCTCTCATGGGCATTCTCGGAGGAATCGGCATGAACTGAAATTTAAATGATACAGTTGTACAAATAAAAAAAAATCAATAATATTGATTTAAAAGCGACATATTTACTGACCTCCTCATCGACGTCTGGTAGTAAAACGTCGAATATATCCCTAAATTCAAATACTGCCTCTGCGTCAGCAGGCAGTACATCAACAAACTCAATGTCACCTTGTACCACTTCCTCCTGTAGCAATGGTTCTTCATCTATGTCCATCACTACCTCGTCCATCTGGACTTCAACGACTTCAACATTGTCGTCGTCCATTTGGACTTCAACAACTTCCATCTCCATTTCATTGTCATCAGCCATTGCCACGTCCGCTCCTTCTTCGCCACCCGGTGCCACAATCTCATAGAGCGGTTGAACTACCTATATGAACAAAGGAAGTCAGTTTTATTGTGTGCATCATATTATATAAGCTTAACATAGTATGTGATATATATAATGATAATAAAGCATAGCAATAACATTACTTAATAAGCATATACAAATTAACTCGCCGCTAGATAATAAGTACAATTAAAAACAGTTCTATAAACATAAATTATGAATGACCATTTTTTTTTAAATTTTTACTCCATACCAAAGTGAAGTCACCTATAAAACTATAGAATATAGTGTGATAGTAGCATTAATTATAATTGAGTATATTAAAATATATATTATATAAAATAAAATAAGTTATATTCTAAACTATATTATCCTTTTTGATAATGAACACAATGCATTTATAAAACACCTTAAAATGATACAGGAATGAGAATAGCAATTGTACAAAAAACATGTTAACAAAGGCATAATCATTAAATTAATGTACAAATAAATTATTAGTGAAAATGCTTTGGTATATTTGTGTATGGTATTTTGACTTTAAATAATATAATAATGAAATGTGTCTAATAGCTATTTGAAAAATAAAAATTTAAGTAAATTAATTTAGTCATCTGTAATGTAATCTAATGTTATGAATGTTCAATTACAAATTAAGCATGATTTTATGTAATTTTTCTTATTAAAACACAACTTATCACATTTGTTATTACCTACTATCAACACATTGTTAAATTAATAAAAAAAAATAATTTTTAATGTGTAATGTATTAAGAGTCAAGAGAGTATTAAAGTATAACATGAAAATAGTGTCAGTGGAATACTTAATAATAATCATAAAATATATGTACTAATCATAGTAGCAGCTAACAAAATACAGCACATTAATACAAATAAAAATGTTTTAAAATCATGATATACTCACTAAAGACGGCACAGATCCAGGGAATAGCCGACGACGTGCTCCTCCCATATGAACAAAATGTCTTGAGCACAGCTTTGAGGTGGCAAATATCTGTCGTGGATTTACACCGTTGTTCTCGGCGAACAACACCCACAGACGTCTCTGTTCGTCATTTACTGGAAACCTAATAGAACCATCGAGTTGTGAATAGTTTTAGTGTAAGGCCAGAGTAATAGTATAATGAAAATGTGTATAATAAATATATAATAACCTGTGCACAGAAACGCCTTCAACGTCATCGACGTTTCCACAGATCACGCATCGTTTGACCATGGTGATGGTGCTGAAAAGTGAAATTTTAAAAATATATAATAGGATCATATCGAAAACGTAATAAGTGCATTTATTAATTATAAACATCTTTATTATATTATTTATAAGTAAAATGAATAGTGTATATTATTATGTACGTAAAAACACTCGACATCATTATATCGTTATATTGTTATCAGAATGCTATCAGTGGTGATAATACAGCAATACGGGAATTCCAAGAGTTTTGTGTTATTTTTAGAAAAACTGTGTATATTAACAGGTACATAATATTATGGTGTACATGGGAAATTGGAAAATAATGTTTACGAAACGGTACAAATCAAACGCATAATGAAAATTCCTTAATAGCTGAATACAAAAAAAATATGCTCGTGGAAAAAGTGCGAGATGCGCACGCCGTACGTAATGCGAATGTATGTTGATCACACCGAAGAACGACGGTCCCGGGAAAGAGATTGGAAATAATAGAACACATTGAATTGCAAATAATATAAAACGCGAAATTCTCGGAATACCATGTGCGGACATAGGGAGAACGAACACACACGCTCGGGTAAAAATCCGTGTTGTGCGTAAATGAATATACCTATACGCGGGGTAGATGCATCAATTAAGCTTTTAAATAATAAAAAATGTACTCACCGGTGTCAAAAACGTCCAACGAAGTAGAAAAAAAAAAGGTTGAGAAAAAAGTGTGCAAATTTGGGTGTACGTAGATGTGTACGTAATGACAAACGTATTGCACAGACATTAGTCGTAGAAAAGTCAAAAGCTGACTGAAGTAGGAGGACCGGTACCGGACCCAGGTCCGCGACACTTTTCGCTCTCCACTCCGCCACCCCATGGCACCAGTATAACCGCACATATAATTTAATAATATTAATTATTATTAAAACTATTTTTCAATCGTCGCCGATGGATAGAACGATGGACAGACCTGCGTTATTGGTACCAATCATAATTACGTAATATGCAATGCGCGGCCTAGAACAAAATTGTCGTATGGACATTTATTTTACATCAGTCCACTGAAGTGAGTACACGTTCTTTTTCAATATTTTTCATGTGTTTTGTTTTAGATTAACTACTATAATTATTATTATGATATGTCATTAAAATTAAAATGTAATTATTTTTTTATGGAACATATTATAGGTAATGAATATGGATGGTATGTTTCGGCTCCATAACTGCAGGGTGACGGTGAATACTCCCGTCACCCAAAACCGACGCAAGCCGTCGAAGCCTGTCAAAAGTATGCATGATTAATTTGTATAATAATAAATATTAAATGTTATATGCTTTTCTCTTTCAGAATGTTACAACTGTCGAAAGACGGGCCACAAGGCTCGTGATTGTACGTATCTCTGCATGTTGCACCTACATCAAAATTATTATTATTTATTATTATTATTATTATCTAGGCAGGAGGCCCAAAAACCCGGCCGAGCGGTGGTCGGTGGCACGCGAGCGGCGGCGGCGGCATAGCTCGCCTTTAGCACCACCACGACCACGCGAGCGGCGCCAGCGGCATCGGCTCCACCAAGCGAGCGGCGGCGGCATCGGGACCCATCGGCACCACCCCGTGGTGTTCAGCGGCGGGACTCGGCACCACCCCGCGATCGTCAGTGGCGGCGGGACTCGGCACCACCCCGCGATCGTCAGCGGCGGCGGGACTCGACCCCGCGCCAGCAGCGGGGCTCGAGCTCCTCCTCGTCGACGGTGGCGGGGCGTTTGGCTGCCATGCATGTGGACGTAAGTAATATAAAAGAAAATTATTTATACATTATTTGTTATACATTTTTATATAATTTAAATACATTGTAATTTCTAATTTGTTATTATGTCTATTTTTTCAGAGTGTTCAATAAATGTTGAAAAATTAATTTATTTGTGTTTTTCTTTAAGGGTCCTATCCTAATGTGTATATATATTATAACATGTGGCGTAATGCTTAAATGTTTTATTAGTAACCATAAGTTCAATATAATTACTTACGACATTAAATATAAATGTAAGTTAAATGTTAGTATACTAAACATGTATGTTTAAAGAAATTAATTTATTATTTAGCTTTTGGTAATAGTATAATACACTATGTTAACTTATTAGTTATTATATTTCTCACACCAATACACCATTATAATATATTGTTATTTAACATTTAATATTATGATGGGTTTATTGTTTGCAAGCCAATGACAGTGACAAAGGTTATGAAATTAGGACAATCTTTATCAATATGATATTTTTAAGCATAAGTACACCATCCGTGCAAATGCATCATTGCACTTGTACCATGTAAGTAAAAGAAAATGATGTGTATTCTCATGTTTGTGCATTGCAATTTACTCGTGTGTCTGTCTATGTAATAGTAACTTACATTGAACAGTAAGTAAAATGCATAAGTTACTGTGTCTATGTATAGGTAGGTATATGTATAGGTATATAATTTCAATTTTCAAATGTTACCCCCAAGGATCTCCTTTGCTTATTGTCTATTGACAATGATATAGTGCATTTTATTTTATAACATA
This sequence comes from Schizaphis graminum, assembly GCA_020882235.1. Lineage (NCBI taxonomy): Eukaryota > Metazoa > Arthropoda > Insecta > Hemiptera > Aphididae > Schizaphis > Schizaphis graminum. The sequence goes on along the minus strand of CM037035.1, from coordinate 10,509,405 downwards.
TTGTTTAATATGTTTGTCTGCAATCTGCAATAATTATATCTTTTGAAATATATTATGTGTGAAACATACAATACTTGAATTTATCTTCTGAAATGCTTAATACAAAAAAAAAATATACCAACGTTAAAGGATATGCATAGTAACATGAGTACCTATTGTGAGTGTAAAAAGTGAAATAATACACAATATATGTGTTACATGTTGTAAAAGGGTTATATTTTTTGATCTTGAAACTTGAAAGTTATTAGTAATTTTGCATAAAACCCTGATGAAGCTCGTATGTTCTTATTAATTGACTTTTTATGTATGTATACATTATGTCATGCTTTTATTGTATTATATATTATCCTTAAAATAGAAAATAAAACAATAGAATATAAACTGTTTTAATATATCAAATTTATTCAAAGAATTAAATATTAATGAGCTATGAGCATACCTGATCTTTATAACTTAAATAAATGTATCATAGCACAGTCTCTTAAAACATTTTCAATGTACATAAATATTGAAATATTGTTTTTTATTAGTTGAGTAGGTAGGTGGTAGGTGACCAGTAACTATTATACAATAGGAGCATAGGTATTAACCTGAGTAATATAAAAATCCTACCACAGGAAAATGTTTTTATTTAGTTTGGTAGTCTGCAATAATTATTTGTATTGAAATATATTATGAATAAAACAAACAATACTTGAATTTATCTCCTCACATGATGTCAAAATATGTTGCTTTCTACTACCTACATAAATATACCAATGTTAACAGCAAAATAATATGTTCAATACAATTTGCATTATATAGTGTTTACATAGGTACATAAAAAAAAAAAGTTTAATATTTTATTTGTCATTAATTAAGTACAGGTTTTGATTGATTTAATATAAATTATAAAAATCTAACTACAGAATACATTTAGTAGGTATGTTTCTTAAAGATATGTACAATTGACCGTTAGCAATAAATATTAAATGTTATTAACTGACTCGAAAATTCAACAATAAGCCTATCACATACATAGTGTATAATATAGGTATTGTCAGTTTTTTTTTTTGCAAGCCAATGACAGTGACAATAGGAAAATCAATAAGTAAAGGTACACCATTCATGTAAATAATAATAATAGTTAATAATAGGTAACATAACATAATTTATAAAAATATAAATTCATCATTGTACTTTTATTGAAGAGTGTAAGTCACCGTGTCTGTCCAATCTGTATTATGCATTCAAACAGCTTATATTTAATTTAATTTTAATACTACTGCTGACGTACATGTTGAAAGTACATTTGTGCCGTCGCACACTTAGTAATGTCAATGTTAAGTGTAAATGTTTAGCATTAAAACAATATATATGCAATATGCATACACAGTATAATATAATATAATAACACACTTTAATAATAAAACAAAAGTGTGTTGTGTACTCATATGACTGTCTATGTAATTTTAATTACCCACTTACCTATAAGTAAGTGAGCAAGGTATATGTAATAACATAACAACTATAAGTGAGCAAGGAATAACAGCTATTCACTATAAACTCTTATACATATCCATATGTATAATCGTGTCCGCAGAATTTATTCTAATTTTTGAATTATTTTAAATATTAAAACAAATAATTATTAAATATTTTAATATATAATAAATATGAAATTTGCTTCCCATTACATTCAGTTCAAGGTCTGTTTTGGTATATTCCAATAAAATGTATTACATAATATTTGCAAATTGAAATTAAAGTGTATTGTAAAACGGTTCCAAATTGAACAATATTTAAAATCAAATCAATAATGGCAATGTACCTATTAGTGTAATTAATTTTGGCAAGTCAACCTCCTATTTAATATAAAATATATATATGTATATAAAAGTAATATAATATAAGAATAATATCAATATAAAATAATAATTAGAATAACATTGGAAAAAAAAAGTGAAAAAAATATGCAAAAAATGGTTCGGAAGTGTTGATCAAAGCGCCGCCGATATTACCGCCGGAGCGGGATTCGATCTTGATACACCTGCCTAAATCCTATCCTATCATAACGCCTAATCCTATCGACTACAGTTTGAGTTGAAAACTGATGTCAAATCTCGAGCATTTAAACCGTTTCCGAACCGTCACTGAATTTGCGTTATACACCGTTTTACGCGTTTAATTCGTATTTCATAAGTTCATAACAAACACAGACATTCTTTTCAGACATTATCATTTTTCTATTGAATATATTTGTAATCAATATCCGTTTTACGTGTATTTAATTTATATTCATATATTCAATATATATACCTATATATGTATTAAACGACTTTTGTCTTACACCCAAACGCGACAGAACTTTGGTACGTATAATAATAACGTATACAACACGAATACGGAATAACTCGAAAAAAGCTATAAGATCCGTAGAAAAGTGAAAAATTAATAATAAATAATAATAATAATCGTATAGTTGTCCAACGTCGTCGGTTTGATAACCGGGCGGGCGCGATAACGGCGGGCCGCGGCGACCGGAGCGCATTCTTTTTTCCGTTTTAGGAACCGCGGCGAGTACAGCAAGCGCTTCCGGTGGTAAACGGGCGAAGCCTCACGCGTTTTATAATATAAGAAAGAAGATAGCGGCTGGTGTGCCTCGATTCCAGGCTTGTAGAAGCCGCCTCCGGCGCCTTCGAGGGGGTCGAGTGAAAATCGTTTCAAGGGAAATTTGGTTGAAAAAGATAGTCAGGTGTCTAGTGCTACGTGCTCTGATGTCCTATACCCATAATATAATACATAAAGGGGGCGATACAGTGTAAATCTAAGTAATAGGATAGTAATCAACCATATATTATAAAACACGACTCGTAATAAGAATATTACAAAGTGGAAATACTTAGAAATATATAATGGGGAGTAGATACCTGCATACCTGAGAGGTAACTGGTTAGGCCTAAACGAAATATACGAAATAAAGAAAGTAATCAACCTTTAACATTTAAATACTTAAACTAAACAACCTTCGAAAATAGGAGTTCGACGAACTCCACGATACACTGTAAGCCTATACTCGAAATATGATTTTTAATCATATTTATAATTATTAAATATTAATCTCGAGTTCTGAGAATCTCGAGCGAGGCTGACCACCTGCATGTGGGCGGATAGTCGCCGGACGTCACTGTGTACGCACATCCTGAAAGAGCGGATGGTCTTCGGACGTCATCATCGCACGCGCAGCCTCTGAAATGCGTAATAGCGTGAGAAGCGAATGACCTGAATACGAATAGGCCAGAAGGGACATGAGTAGGAGATCAGGGGACACTGACTATATAAGGGGGCCCAGGAGAGGACTCCCGCAGACGTGATTTTCCAGAGCTAGAGCAAGCACCTTCACGTCACCTTACACCAGAAATCGTTCATTTGGACTTAGTCTATTTTTCAATTAGTTTAATTATTTCAACTTAGAATATTTTCGAGCAGTTTTAATAAACACTTAGAAATATTTTGTCTATATTATTTCATCACAACCTATATCATTTTCGACAAGCTGTTGGCACGTTACAAATTTGGCGCAGTCGGTAGGATTCTTTCAAGAAGAATTCTTTGGGCGAATTTATTTATTTTTTTTAAATAAAAAATAATTTTCAACTTCGAAATTTTTTCGAAATATTGGAAAATTTTTTTTCAACGAAGAATTCGAGAGGCAGATCAACACGATCCACTGTTGAAGAGGACAACTGATCACTGTCAACTTCAGCGACTCTGAGAAAGAATCATACGCGTAGCGAGCCAACCGATTCAAAGTCGTCAAGAAAATTCAACAATCAGAAATGGAAGCAGCAACTCAAGCCGTCGTAGTGTGAGTTATAATTTTTTTTTTTAATGTAAAATAATTATTAAGTGCTAGCTCTGATCCGTCTCCTTTGGAATTAATATTCCATCGTAAAATTTTTTATTGTGAAGGTGTATATATATTCTCCCCGTAAAATAAAATAATAAATTTTTAACAATCAATAATAATTTTTCTAATTAAAAATAATTAAATAAATATTTAAATAAAAAATTAATCAAAATAATTTTTTTTTTAAAGTTGGAATTTTTACAATTAAATAAAATAAAATAAATTAAACAATTTAATAAATAATAAGTTATAAAATAATAATTTTTATAATACTTAGGAAATTTTTCAAGCTCCGATTTTTGTGTTTAAATAAATAAATTAAATTAAATTAAATATTAAAGAATAAAATAAAGGAAATTTAAATAAGTAATAATTAATAAATAAAATATTTTATTGAAATAAAATAATTGCAACCAGTTATAAAAATAATTAATAAATAATAGTGACATAGAAAATTTTTCTAACAGTCAAAATAATTAAATTTTTTTTTTATTATAAAAGTATATCAATAATTTAATTTCGATAATTAATTATAAAGGTAATATAGAAATAAATAAATAATAGTTGAAAATCGAAGAAAAAAAATAAAATAATTTTTCGGACTTAGAAAAATAATCGAAGAAAAAAAAATAAAATAATTTTTTTGGACTTAGAACAATAAACGTGAATAAAATAAAATAATTTTTTTCAGATTTAGAAAATAAAAGCGAATTTTTAGAATAGAATTAAAAAATTAATTGAGGATTTAAATAAATATAAGAAAAAAAGAGAGTGAACATAGGAAAATAATTTATTGAGAATTAAGAAGATTTTTTTTTAGGATTTTACGTTGAAATTAACACGTAATAATTATCGTTTTTGAAAAAAAAAGTTTATAAGGGTAACCGTTGAAAATAATACGGAATAAATAATTTGTTGAGAATAAATAAAAATAAAAGTGAATATACGTTGGAAATAATACGTAATAAATAATTTGTTGAGAATAAATAAAAATAAAAGAGAATATACGTTGGAAATAATACGTAATAAATAATTGTTGAGAATAAATAAAAGTGGATAATACGTTGAAAAATACGGAGAAATATTTTATTGAGAATTAAAAGAAGTTGATTTATTAGAGAAATATATGTGTCACAATTGAGAATTTTATTGAGGGAATTTAAATCCTATTATTGAGTTATATTGAGTTATTAGAAGGCAAAGTGGTAAGACCTTATTATATTTTGTGAATTTATAAAAGACAGTGAAGTCTTAAGTTTTTATTGAGTTATATTGAGAATATTTGAGTTTTAGGAGGCAAAGTACCTATTTTATATTGAGAAATAATTGTGAATTTTATTAGGCAGAGAGTCCTATTTTGTGTTGAATAAATAAATGAAAAAATAATTGAGAATTTTAGTTAGGCAGAAATAAGCCCTATTGTGTTGAATAAATAATTGAGGAAAATAATTGTGAATTTTTAGGCAAGAAATAAGACCTATAGTGTTGATTAAAAATAATTGAGAAAATAATTGTGAATTTTAGAGGCAAAGGCCTAGTATTTGAAAAATATATGAGAATAATTTTGAAACAAAAACGATAATAATTAAGTAAAAAAAAAAGGAATAAAAAAAAATAGAATATTATTAAGTTAGCTATTAATATAATAAAAAAAAAAAAAATCAAAAAAAAATATTATATATTAATTTAGCCGTAATTTATTATTAAGGATTAAATTAAGTTAATTTTATTTAAGTATATGAGTAGAATAGACAATTTGTTTTAATTTAAGAATAGTTATTTTTTCGGTGATTAATGAGTAATATAAAAATAAATTTATGAGTAGTGATACGGAAGGTAGTATAACTGACGAATTAAACGATAGATTATCGGGAGAAAAAATTAATAGTGAAACTAAAGAAAAAGGAATTCAAGTGGAATTAAATATAAATAAATCTGATGAAAATAAAACAGACAGTGAATTAAATACAGCGGAAGGTTACGGAAGTCCGCAAGAATTTGATAAAAATAAATATTTAAGTGAAATAGTAGAGAAAAGTTTATTAGATACAAGTATTAAATTTAATACAGTTAACGAAATCGAAAAAAGGGTTATAGGTACGCGCACAAAACAGAATATAGTGCATACGCAATTGCAACCAGTAACTAGAAAACCTAGAGTAAAAATGGCAGAAACTAAACTTTCATTAAAAGATATTTCATCGTTAATACCAAATTGCGCTGACGAAAAAGATGTATACGCGTTTATTAGGGCATGCGATTACGCATGTGAGGCGATAGAAAAAGAACAATTACCATTATTAACCAAATTTATAGCAACTAAATTAACAGGGAAGGCATTAGACGTATGTCGATATAGGGAAACTTCGACTTGGGATAATATAAAATTTATTTTAAAAAGCGCATTTGAACAACCATTATCTCCGCAAACACTCCAGATAAGTCTAAATTCTTTACGCATGCGAAATGACGAAGACGTACAGTCTTATAACGGTCGCGTAGAAAAATTGTATTATAATTTATGCAGCGCAACGGTAGCAAATAAACCCGCGGAGGAAGCGAAAATCCTTAGGCAAGCGATAACGGAACAGGCATTAGCTATATACATTAATGGTTTAAAAATGAATTTACAAACAATAATACGTGCGAGAGATCCAAAAACTCTAGAAGTAGCTATGCAACTAGCCAGACAACTGGAAATCGAACTTAGTCATAATACGGAAATAACGCAGAGTAATGTAAAAAAGGAACAAAACGCGAATAATTATAATAATAATAAACGTTGGCAAAATAATTATCAGGGTAATAATAATAACGCGCAGAAATTTAATAATAATTATAGCAATAATTTTAGACAAAATTATAATCGCGGAAATGACGGGAACTATGGACAAAATAATTTTAACAATAATTATCGCAATAATAACGGCAACAATTTACCTAGGAATAATAATTTTAACAGAGGCGGTAATATTCCAAATAATAACTATAATAATTATCCGCGTAATAATAATAACCAATATAATAATAATCAGAATATCAATAGACAAAATAGTGCAGGATGTTATAATTGCGGTAGAAATAATCATATCGCGCGAGATTGTCGCATTGGCAGACAAAACCAAAGACAAAATAATAATGTTCGTCAACCCATACAAAGTAATAATAATGCGCAACAAAGTAATATTAATAATAATGCAACACCGATAACTTGCACTTACTGTAATAAAATAGGACATGATAGTGTTAGTTGTTATAGTAGGCAACGAGATGAGCGTAACAATACTAATCAGTCGGGAAACGGGCAGGCATCGAACGGCGCCGGCGTCCGTTCGATCAGCCAAATAGTAGCCGCACCAGAGGAGCAAATGTACAACGTTGCTTCAACATCGTCTCAGTAATACACGATAATCATATTTCATTTCAATCACCTAATTTTAATACAGAAAATATTAGTCTTCTTTTAGATACCGGTAGCGAAATAAATTTAATAAAAATAGATAAATTAACTGGCGAAACTTTAGTAAACGAAAAAGAAAAAATATTTTTAAAAGGCATAAATGACAAAATAGTATCTACTATTGGTAAAATTACAATAATATTAATATTAAATAAAAATGAAATAAAAACCGATTTTCATGTAGTGAATAAAGAATTCCCAATACCGAAAGACGGGATTCTAGGTCACCACTTCCTGTTGCAAAATAACGCAGTTATAGATATCGCGAATAATATATTAACGATTAAAAACGATATTAAACGCGAATTAAATAAAATATGTTTTACATTAGAACCGCGAACGGAAACAGTAGTATCTATACCGATAGCAGATCCTAATATGGAAAATAAAAATATTTTAATACACAAACAAGAATTAATACAGGATGTCTATTGCGCTAATATAATAAATACAGTTAAAAATGGAAACACAGTTATAAGTATATTAAATATTTCGGAATCACCACAAAACATTTTCGAGGACGAATTAAATAAAATTTTGTACGAAGATAATGTAGAATATAAATTACACGAAATAAAAATGATTAACGATAATAACGACCGCGTAAATAAAATTAAAAATTTAATACGAAGTGACCATTTAAACAAGGAAGAACGAGATACGATATTAGAAATATGCGAACATTTTTCGGACGTTTTTCATTAAGAAAATGATTATTTAACATTTACAAACGCGGCAGAACATGTAATACGATTACCGGCTAATCAGCCACCGATTTATAAAAGACCATATAGGTTACCACAAGCTCAACAAAAAGAGATTGAGGAACAATTAAGTAAAATGGAAAAAGACGATATAATAGAACGTTCAATGTCACCTTTTAATGCACCATTACTTTTAGTAAAGAAAAAATCAGATTCATCTGGTAAAGATAAATTTCGAATAGTAATAGATTTTAGAGCGCTTAATCAAGTAACATTAAATGAATTTCACCCGTTACCAAATATTACGGAAATATTAGACCAGTTAGGACAATGTCAACTTTTTACTATTTTGGATTTAGCAAGCGGATTTTATCAAATACCTTTAGCAAAAGAATCTCGGGAATTAACAGCGTTTTCGACCGGTCAAGGTCATTATCATTTTAAGCGTATGACTATGGGAATGAAAACAAGTCCCGCGACTTTTCAAAGACTTATGAATAACGTACTTTCAGGGATTATAGGCATTAAATGTTTAGTATACCTGGATGACATAATAATATACGCGAAAAATTTAGCTGATCATAATAGTAAATTGATAGACGTATTCGAACGCCTACGGACGCATAATCTAAAAATACAACCGGATAAATGCGAATTTTTAAAGCGCGAATGTTTGTACTTAGGTCATGTAATCTCAGAACACGGTATTAAACCGGATCCGAAAAAGATAACATCAGTATTAGAATTTCCGACACCAAAGAACGTTAAACAAATAAAATCATTTTTAGGCTTATCGGGATATTACAGAAAATTTATAAAATCATATAGTTTATTAGCTAAACCGATGACACACTTATTAAGAAAAGATGTAAAATTTGATTGGGACGAAAACTGTCAAGCAGCTTTCGATAAATTAAAAAACGCACTTTGTTCAGAACCGATTTTACAATATCCAGATTTTACAAAAGAATTTATACTTACAACCGATGCGAGTGGTAAAGCTTTAGGAGCTATATTATCGCAAGGAAAAATAGGTAGCGATTTACCGATAGCTTACGCATCTAGAACTTTAAATAGAAGTGAAATGAACTATTCAACAACCGAGTTAGAATGTTTAGCAATAGTATTCGGAGTTAAACAATTTAGACCATATCTTTATGGTAGAAAATTCGTAATATTAACAGATCATAGACCGTTATCTTGGCTATTTAATTTAAAAGATCCTTTATCTAAATTAGCGAGATGGCGCATACAACTCGAAGAATATGATTACGAAATAAAATATAAACCGGGAGTACAAAATTCGAATGTAGATGCGTTGAGTAGAATGTATAATATACAGGAAATAAAAAACGAAAGTTATACCAGCTTTTTGGAAAAATCGGAAACAACCGTAATAACAAATAAAAATGTAAAGGAAGTAAATGGAGATTTATTGGAATCGCCAATAGAATACCATATAGTATCAGAAATAGAAAAATATTATAATTTCAAATCGGGAATTAATTATGAATTAAAAAGAAAGTTCGGAAATAATGAAATGTTAAAATCTAATAAAGAGATAGGCGATGTAGTAAAATTTAAACATGAGGAAAGATATATTATATTTATAATAACTAAAAGTAAAGTAAAGCAATTAACTACGTACGAGAATCTTTATTTAGCATTATTAAATTTAAAATACTTTTGTATCAAACATTCTTTGAATAAATTAACTATGAATCAAATAGGTAAAAAGGATGGTTTGGATTGGGCAAAAGTAAGATCAATGATTAGGTATATATTTCGCAATACAGATATAGAAATACTAATTTGCACTAAATTAGAATATACCAAAGAGGAAAAATTAATTATATTTAAACAATTTCATGATTCTTTATTAGGGGGTCATGCTGGATTACATAGAACGGTTAAAAAGATAAAACGGCAATTTAATTGGCCAGGTTTAAAACAAGAAGTGAAAGAGTATATAAAAAATTGTCCTTCATGTCAGGCTAATAAGACGACAAATAGACATCATAGAAGTCCAATGATAATTACAACGACAAGTTCTAGACCGTTTGAAAAAATATTTATGGATATAGTAGGACCTTTAATAACAACTGTCATGGGAAATACATATATATTGACCATGCAGGACGACCTAACAAAATTTTCTTTAGGCGTTCCATTGCCAAATCATACGGCAAATACTATAGCCGAGGCTTTTGTAGTAAATTTCGTATGTGTGCACGGTATACCTGAAACTATTTTGACAGATCAAGGTACAGATTTCCTTAGTAAAATTTTCACAGAAGTGTGCAAGTTACTAAAAATCAATAAAATAAATACAAGTCCTTATCACCCACAAACTAACGGTAGCTTAGAACGATCACATAGAACATTAGCTGAATATTTAAGACATTATGTAGATAAAGATCTAAACAATTGGGACCAATTATTACCATATGCATTATTCGTATATAACTCGACAGAACACACTTCGACCAATTATCAACCATATGCATTGTTATATGGAAGAGAGATAGACATACCAGTTAAATTAAAAAGTAATCCGGAACCGAGATATAATTATGATGACTATATATTTGATTTAAAACAAAAAATGCAGGAATCGCACAAAATAGCGAGAGAAAGGTTAATTAAAAAGAAAATAAAATCTAAAAAACATTATGATAAAAAAGAGCATACTGAAGAGTTAGAAGTAGAAGATTTAATATTACTTAAAGATAAAACGCAAAAGAATAAATTAAGTCCTTTATGGAAGGGTCCATATGAGGTTTTGGAAATATTAGATAGTGAAAACGTAATAATAAAAAGAGGTAGAAAACATGTTACTGTACATAAAAATGATGTGAAAAAATATCACGAAAAATCGGAAGAAGATAAAAGCGAATAAATAAAAAAATTATAAATATAAAATAATTAAGTAAATTAAGAATAGATGGTAATTATAAAATTATAAGAGATAATAAAAATAAGTAAATAAGTAAATTACATTGAAACTGTATAAACTAAATGAGTTACTAACTGAAATATAATTAAAATAAAATAAAATATATAATATAAGAAAAAATAATAATATAATTATATATAGATATTGGTAGATATATGATAAGATAAATATTTTATTTTTAGAAATAAAACAAAACAAGAACAATTTCTGACTGAATTGGGAATTGCAATCGATCATGAAAAACACTGTTTTAAGAGATTAAGAATGTACGAATCGCCTAAATGTCTAGATATACACGTAAAAACGGCAAATGAAAAATTAGAGGAACCATATTCCGAAGTAGAATTAAAACAAATAGCTAAAAACATGACTGATTATATGACCGACATGGCAGGGGGCACGGAATCTTTAAATTACGCTTTCTGTAAAACTTTGGACGATTGGTTAAACTATATACCAGAAGCCGACGAGATAATGAAACATAAGAGAATGCGTACTTACGAGCCTATAATAATCAAAAAGAATACAATATAATAAAATCAAATTATTTCTCTTTTCTAATATAATTAAGTTATAAATAATAAACAATAATATTATAGGTTAATTATGATAATGGTAACAAAAAACTTTGCAATCGAAAATGATGATTATGATGACACTATAGAAATTTACGAAGATTGGACTAAAACTCAGCCACCCGAACTTATTGCAATAAAAACGGATACCAAGGATACCATGGAAATCGAAGAATTAACAACAAACAATATAGAATATAATAATAAAATTAACATTTTAAGAACCCAACGTAATAAAAGAACAAAGCCTAATAATAATACCACAGATCTTATTACACACACTAATACGACAACACAACCAAAATTAGTCACAACAGATAATAAAACAAAAATAGAAAATACAAATACAATAAATAATTTAAGCAATAGCAATAGCATCGTTACACATCCAAGTCATACATTGAAACATGAAAACACGACTATAATAAATAAATTTAACGTTAGTAAAATCATAAATAACAACACGATTAATAGCACAGAAATAAATAATACAACTAACTTCATAGACGAAGCGGAAAGCGTTCAAAATAAAATTAGGTACGATAATTATATTGTTATAGCCATAGGTGTATTGTTAATAATCAGCATGTTGTTAGTAATATATGCGTGTAGATATAGCTATATGAGACAATTTCGTTATACGAATGTAGAGGAACAAGTACAGTCCGAACGGTATGAGATGTATGAAACTACATTATAATGACCAATAAAATAGAATAATTTAGATATTTAATTAAATAGAATATAAGAAAAAAAATAATAAAAAATAATAAAAAGATATATAACATTAGAGAGAGAAGTAATATATACATTACAGCAATAATCAATAAACTAATATAAAATATGTAGTAGTTAGCTAATGTAAGCATTTTAAGTAAGCGACTTATAAACATTATAGGGAAGGAAGAATGGACATTATTTATGTCAGCGAACCGGGCTCGCAGAGGTTCAAGGTGCCACTAATAACAGGTGTAGATATAAATGATATCCCGGAATTCGAATTACAAACGGTTACACTGGGGGAAGGACGCCAGGTGAATCTTAGGTTAAACAAAAATGGTGAATTTATCGGTGAAAAATTAATGGAGTGCCGCAACGATCCGCGGTTCGTCAGGTGGGATCCTCCTTCCGCAGTACTTGATCAACATAATTGTTGGTATGAAGGGTACGAGCATGTTGACGGAGTAAATCGGCCAGGGGGGATAGAAGCAAATTATGCTTGTATTCTAGATACCCTTTTATTTGAATTGAGAGTGGGACGACTGTCGCGGACACCCATTCCATACGTTCCGTACACCGGCCCACCGGTTGAGGTCGGCGAACGCCATCAACCGGAGATCCTTATAGAATTTGAGGAATGGCCGATTCGTCAAGAGTTATTATGTATTTCACTACCACATTTCGGAGGGGGTGGATTTAATGAAAGCCGACGGTTAGATTTTCTAATAAATTTGGGTCGAAAAATAAAACACCAGCGTCACAGTTGCTTCTCGGGGGAATGGGCAGAAATACCCTACTGTTATTATGAACACATTAGATCGGCACTTGACACCATGCGAGTACCGTTAAGGCGAGAAGAGCGCACCAGCACAATAGAATATTTAAGAGGAATAATGACAACTTTAGTGGACAATTTCCACGAGTATAATGAACCGTTGTGTTGGATGTTAAAAAGAGCCATACACTATGACATGGACTATTTGATCACTATTGATGATTTTAATCGCTGGGAATTTTAACCACAAAATGACCACTTGTAAATTAATAAATCGTGCATTAATATTAAGTTTATTTATATGATAATTAGATTGTAAGTTGTTATAAGTAATATAATAAAGTATGATTATATTAACATAAAGTTATAGTACATTCATTATTTAAACATTTGTTTAGTAATACCAATATTATCTAATACACGTATTATGATATAGGTTATTTTTAATAACAGCTGTTCAAGGACAACTACCATATTCTATCGAAGAATTTAAAACCGAGACAAGCATATTTTATGAAAATCAAGGAGATATCAGAATAATAGGAGCTCAATGGGAGCTAATAACTTATGTACCTTTAACAAATTACGATGATAGATATAAGCAATTAGAAGTAGAAATTAATACTATGATAAATCATTGTCAGGATAAAATGTCAAAACATGAAATTTGTTCTAGGTTTGAAAATATATTAAAAACAATGTTTAACGAAATATCTGCTCAAATGGAGCAAATGTATGAGTCAATCGGTAGATATACAAATAGTTTAGAAACAACAACTATGACCATTTATAAAACTATAACTATGGGTAGGCGTAAACGAGGTCTAGTCAATATAATAGGTTCAGCAATGAAAACATTGTTTGGAGTGTGCGACAACGATTGTGCGAAAGAGACCACTGATCAAATAGGAATAATTGAAAAAAGTAACGAACGAATGATACATTTATTAAAAAATCAAACTACAGTAGTTAAATCGGCTGTACAAGGAATAGGGGGCGCATCAGTAGAAATCAATAAGCTTTATAAGGAATTAGAGGAAAAACAAAATGAATTAAAAACTAAAATAAATGAATTAGTAAATCATACTTCAACTTTGGACACTTTGGTGTTAACAAATAGAATACATAGCATTTTTACCGCGTTATTAACACAATATTCTTATGAAACAACGACCCTTAGTTCAATAATAACAGCAGCTAGGACGGGTGTACTACATTCTAGTTTAGTAACGCCTCGGGAATTAGCGAAACAACTAACGCAAATAAAAATTAATTTACCAATAAATTTAAATTTGCCTATGGGCACAGATCCAAGTGAAATTTACGAACTAAGCAAAATAACTAAAATGGCGGTATTTTATAAAAATAATAAAATAGTTTTTCTAATAAAAATACCTTTAGTAACAGAACTGGAGCTGACCCTTTATAAAATAATACCTATACCACACCGTGTGGAAAATAAAAGCGATAATAAGGAACATAGTTTAATTTTAAAACCGGAATACCAATATGTCGGTATAACCAAAAATCGTAGGCAATATACCACTTTCACTGAAACACAATTATTACATTGTACAGAGACAGAGGCATTTACTATTTGCCCAGAATTTCAACCAATACAGCACGAATCGATTAGACAACCATGTGAAGTAGCATTATTTAAAAATCCAGACCTTTTACCACCTACATGTGAAGCAGGAGTGATAGTAATATCGAAAAATATATTTCATAAATTAAAATATGCAAATGCATGGATATTCACCACCACTAGTGACACGTTGACCATAGTATGCCAAGGGAATAAGGAACCGTATATAGTAAAGATTAAAAATCAAGGTTTAATAAAACTAAACCAAGAATGCAGAGCGTATGCGGAGAATATAGTATTGAACCCGACGAGGGAAATAAAATCGAAATATTATATAAATTTCATTCCAAAAATAGGTGTGAGTGGTTTACCAGTAAAACTTAAAAGCGTGAAAAACATAAAAGTACGAAAAACAAAATTTGATTCGCATAAACTAGACAATGTACATGAGATGGCACACTCCCTGGACGAGATAGATAATATGATAGATGAGGAAATATTGAGACAATCGGGAGTAGATAACGATAGTAAAAATTCATACCTAATGTATGCGATTATAGGATTAATAGTATTTTCATTATTCTTATTATTTTTTATATATATATCGTATAGATGCAACTTGACCACTGGTAGAGCGATAAGCCACCATCAAATGGCAGTAATTAATGATAACTTACCGAGAAGTCGAAGTACTTTTTACGTGGAATCCCCACTTAAAGAAAACAAAGCTAAAGAAAAATTGCTAGGTGATACACCTGATAGATTAGGAATGGGCGGATTACCACCAATAATTACAGAATAAAAATATAAAACAAAACGAAAAAAAATGTAAACTATCAGTAATTAGTAAATAAATATGTATAAGAAAAAATAATAAATTATTGGTAATTAGTAAAATAAGTATATATAGAAAAAAAAAAAAAAGAAACCTTTTGTGATTATTAAATGTAAATTTGTGTAAGCTTGTAAGCTTGTGTTGTCGTTGCTTGTAATAAAAACTTTGACAATTATAATTAATGTTGGACTATTTTCATAACAGAGCGGAAACACATAAATTCGTTATAATGGACTTTGAATTTTCAATGGTGGACAGGACAAGCATGGTGGTTATTTCAGGAGCTATCTCAAATAGCCTAGATCGATTCAAAATTCGTAAGTTGGAAGGTAGACCTTTATTGTTACCTGTCAACGAAGAACCAAGACCGATGAAAGACAGAGAGCTACAAGTAGCTATAAAAGAAATTAAGAGAGTATTTAGGTGTAAAACGGAGTTGAGAGATGCTTGTCTAGACCAGTTGAACAAAAGTTTGAATACGACAAGAAACAATTTGACCCCTGGATATATTGAGAGTTACATCTTAAAAGGAAATAAGGAGAACGTAATAGTAGTATGGAACGGGCACTCTGATAAAAGTATTCTACACAGATTAGATTTAACGCAATTTCCAATTTTAAACATAACATGCTATGATAAATTATTTAACAAAAATTTCACGATACAATTTGAAAAATTAAATACCAAAGAAATAATATACGAAGTAGACATAGGGACATTTAACAAGTCGGGGCGCCTACTTAATTTGGTAGAAACGCACGACATGATTTGTAAAAAGAAACATAAAATTACGTATGCACACGATCCTACTGTGGATGTAAAATACACCAAATGTATTTTTGACTTTGTGATACGAAAACAAAGATATGAAAATTTAATAAAACACTTTTAAAATTATAAATTAAAAATTTATATATAAATTTAATTTCAGACATAATAATTGAAAACTATAGTTAAATCAACCACAAAGTAATAAAACAAAATGAATAGATTGGAACAGTTAAGCGTGGAAATTGCACTAAATATTGAAACACAATACCACATAAATCCAGAACAAGGAGATTGGCATAATTTTACCAATTGCTATGACTATCATATAGTCACCGCAAATAATTCGATTTTAGTACCCTACGAGGATGACAAAATTTTGAAAATGATATCTGCAACTAAGAGATTTTATCAGATATGTGCGTCGACAGAGATTTGAGTGAGCCTTATTGTTATGAGTTAAACTATTTTTTAGAAATATTAACTAATCCTGCAGATATTTTGTATTATGATAGATAATTCTTCAAAGAATACTAATCATTTCGGTTTGTGTAGTTAGCAGATAAATTCTTGTGAAATAACAGTGAGAATGTGTCTGCGACTACCTGAACCTACTTGATAATATAACACGTTGGTTCAATCAATATTTTATAATAAATCCGGTTGGATTGTACGGCCCGCCCACTAACAACTTTTGACAAATGATTATGATGGAGCGAGTTCGTCACAATCCAAGTGATGGGGGATGATTGACCAAACAGTTAATAATCAGTTAAAGATAACGTCATTTGCAAAGGACAAACTTAAAATAAATAGTTGGCCATTGCATTTGGGGATAATATTTGATTGAGTAAACGGAAGAGAAAGACAATGTAAAAGAATATGTAAATATTAATACTATAAATAATAATAAATATTACATTAGGAGATAATTATAGAAATATGAATTAAAGTATAAAAAAAAAAAAAAAAAAAAAAAAAACTATTATTCAATATATATACACTTATACTTAACGGAAACGTATCAGAAATACTAGAAATATAAAAAGGTCATAAATAGAAACTACACTTTACAAATATATTTTATTATTATATACCTAACTATCTTTATTCTATAGCAATAAATGCATTATTATTATACACTAACTTTTATATTATATAAAATTATATCATTATACTATTATAACCACTAACGACTTAGCATATACATATTATTCAATTTTATTATATAACTAAATTAAATGATTATATTATTTACTAACCACTTTTATTGTAAAAAAAAAAAAAAAAAAAGAAAAATGGAACTACTAACAATTATATATTAAGTATACTATTGTAATCAATAAATTTGTATTGTATAACTGAAATTTTATGAAAAATATTCAAATAATTGTAATATGATATTGTAAAACATACAAATAATTGTAAAATGTATTGTAATTGAAATTATTGTAAACAAGTTACAAAACTTGTATTGTATTTTGTAAACTTATATAACTATTTTTGTGCTAAGACTTTTGAAAGATTTCTGTCTTGAGGACATAAACCTTTTTTTTCGTGGGGAGGTGCTACGTGCTCTGATGTCCTATACCCATAATATAATACATAAAGGGGGCGATACAGTGTAAATCTAAGTAATAGGATAGTAATCAACCATATATTATAAAACACGACTCGTAATAAGAATATTACAAAGTGGAAATACTTAGAAATATATAATGGGGAGTAGATACCTGCATACCTGAGAGGTAACTGGTTAGGCCTAAACGAAATATACGAAATAAAGAAAGTAATCAACCTTTAACATTTAAATACTTAAACTAAACAACCTTCGAAAATAGGAGTTCGACGAACTCCACGATACACTGTAAGCCTATACTCGAAATATGATTTTTAATCATATTTATAATTATTAAATATTAATCTCGAGTTCTGAGAATCTCGAGCGAGGCTGACCACCTGCATGTGGGCGGATAGTCGCCGGACGTCACTGTGTACGCACATCCTGAAAGAGCGGATGGTCTTCGGACGTCATCATCGCACGCGCAGCCTCTGAAATGCGTAATAGCGTGAGAAGCGAATGACCTGAATACGAATAGGCCAGAAGGGACATGAGTAGGAGATCAGGGGACACTGACTATATAAGGGGGCCCAGGAGAGGACTCCCGCAGACGTGATTTTCCAGAGCTAGAGCAAGCACCTTCACGTCACCTTACACCAGAAATCGTTCATTTGGACTTAGTCTATTTTTCAATTAGTTTAATTATTTCAACTTAGAATATTTTCGAGCAGTTTTAATAAACACTTAGAAATATTTTGTCTATATTATTTCATCACAACCTATATCATTTTCGACAAGCTGTTGGCACGTTACACTAGAAATCGGTCACTAAAATTATTATAGAGTCGATTACTTTTGAGTGTGAGATATCAGTAATCAGTTATCATTCGGTGTAAAAGTTTTTATTGACGCTTGCCCGGTGCTTGTTTGAAATCAATAAGAATAAATGTGTACCGAAAAAGGTAATTGAGTGTCTAGCTATCAGTCATCATTTGGTGTAATATCGCTTCCCGTCGCCTGCCCGGTTCTTTTTTGTATGTAAAAAAAAATAACATATCAAAAATAATTGAGCGTCTAGCTATCAGTCCTCAACCTGGGCAAATATAATATATTATACCTGGCTGAGCAATTATGGATTGGATACATATCGTAACGTTTGCCCGGTGCTTTTTTGTATGAGAATAAAATAAATAAATAAAATAATGGTAATTGAGGGTCTAGCAATTAGTCATCAACCAGTGCGAATCGATAGTTGTGCTGGGCAATCCGCCTACGGCGGATTGTTATACCTCCTGACGTCGTAAGTCTGATGTTGTATTGTAGGAGAAAAAGTTTAAGTCGAACGAAATTTTAACCCCTTATATTTTGGGAAAATCGATTTATTCACAACTAAATCACTTAGGTAGGCAATCCGACTGCGTCGAATTGCAGACTATGTGGGCGCAATTAATGATATCTAAATTTTTTATTTGCTAAAAATTGAATATACTTTGTGTGTTACTAATACCCCTCAGGTAGGCAATCCGACTGCGTCGGATCGCGGACAATGTCAGTATTGTGAGTTTAATAAATGAAATAGTCTACAATACATTTATTACATAATGTTGTTAATGTGTTATATATTTTTATCTTTAAAATTTAAATTTGAAAGTTATTAGTAATTTTGCATAAAACCCTGATGAAGCTTGAATGTTCGTATTAATTGTCTTTTTAATGTATTTATCTACATATATGTTATGCTTTTATTATATTATATATTATATATATATATATATATTGTCCTCAGTATAGAATATACACTACCTATTTTAATATACCAAATTTATTAAATGAGTTAAGTATTAATGTGCATCCTTGATCTATATAACTTTAATAAATACATTATAGCATAGTCTCTTAAAATATTACCCAAGTATTCCATACATACACATATTGTGTGTCATTAGATAGGTACCAATCTTTTTTACAATATAATATATTATTTAGAAATATAATTAAATTTTTTTAAACATTTATTACCTAATTATTAATCTTTATTTGATCATAAGCAACTATGACATATTCAGTGGAAGTTAATAAGTACTATTACAAAAAGCATAATAACAAAGCTGATACCAAAACATATATTTAACATTGTGTTTGATTCCAAAAAGAAAATTAGTACATAAATATTGAAATATTGTTTTTTATTAGTTGAGTAACCAGTATCGATTACACAATAGGAGCATTTAGGTGATTAATCTGAGTAATATAAAAGTCCTACCACAGAAATCATATGTGTAATATATAAATTATATAGTGTTTATTAAATAATATAATAATAAATTATTTTATTTATCATTAATTAAGCACAGGTTTTAATTGATTTAATATAAATTATAAAAATCTAACTACAGAATGTCAGAATACATTTAGTATGTTTCTCAAAGTTATGTACAATTGACCGTTATTAATAAATATTAAATTTTATTAACTGACTCAACAATATGCCTATCTGCTATCACATACATTGCATATAATATAGGTATAGTCAATTTTTTTCTGCAAGCCAATGACAGTGACAATAAGAAAATCAATTAATACAACATATTTAAGCATAGGTACACCATTTATGTAAACAATAATAATAATTAATAATAACATAACATAATATTTATAAAAATATAAATTCATCATTGCACTTTTATTGAACAGTGTAAGTAAAATGCATAAGTCACTGTGTCTGTCCAATCTGTATTATGCACTCAAACAGCTTATATTTTATTTTATTTTAATACTATTGCTGACGTTTATGTTGAAAGTACATTTGTGCCATCCCACACTAAGTAATGTCAATGTTAAGTGTAAATGTTTAGCATTAAAACAATATATTATATGCATACACTATGCATACACTATGCGTACAATATAATATAATAATACATTTTAATAATAAAACAAAAGTGTGTAATGACTGTAATGTACACATAATATATAATAAATATAAAATTTACTTCCCATTACATTCATGTCAAGTTCTGTTTTGGTATATGTATATTGTAAAACGGTGCCAAATTGAACAATATTTAAAATCAAATCAATAATGGCAATGTACCTATTAGTGTAATTAATTTTGCCAAGTCAAACTCCTATTTAATATAATATATGTATATATGATACTTACCATATATAATAATAATAATATAATATAATTATAATATGAAATAATAATTAGAATAAGATGATAAAAAAAGTGAAAAAAAATGCAAAAATTATTCGCAGTGTTAATTAAAGCACCGCCGGAATTACTGCCGAAGCGGGATTCGATCTCGTTACACCTGCCTAAATCCTATCCTATCCTAACGCCTAATCCTATCGACTACTGTTCGAGTTGAAAATTGATGTCAAATCTCGAGCACTTAAACCGTTTCCGAACCGTCACTGAATTTGCATTATACATCGTTTTACTCGTTTAATTCGTATTTCATTACACACACACAGACATTCTTGTTAATTTTCTTTTGAATATATTTGTAATCAATATCCATTTTATGTGTGAATAATATTAAATATAACTAAAATATTTATTATTATTATATATATAAGTACCTAACCAATATGTATTAAACGACTTTTGTCTTACACCCCAAACGCTCTTCGTGATCACACGACAGAAATTTTGATACGTATAATAATTAATAACGTATACTACGCGAATACGGAAAAAGCTATAAAATCCACAGAAAAGTGAAAAATTAATATATAATAATAATAATAATAGTAATAATCGTACAGTAGAACCCCTCTAATCCGTCACCTTTGGGACTGGAGATATGGTCGGAACCCGAAAAAGGTCGGATTATCAGAATATACAGACAATTTTTATTTAGAATTGAATATTAAATTTATTTGTATTCAGAAATAATTACACATATAAATGTACTATTGTATAAATGTATTATTTTAATATAAATTACTTAGAAAAAAAGTCAGTTATAGATTTTTGTTTAGAGAATGTAATTCTAGACTTAGCTGCAATATTTCTCCATTTCTTGATCCACAAAATGTCCATAGGTGTTGAGGTTGAGCTCTGCTCTATGTACTGAAGGGCAATATCAAAAGCATTCTTGGCATCGGTGTGTGAAATCTGGGTAGGGGGTTCGTCAGCATCACCGTCCGAGTCCTCGTTCACAGTTTCTTCACCGTTATTTTCCAAAACGACGGTAATAATCTGATCGTCATTAAGATTTTCACTTGTTTCACAGTTTTTGTCACATTGGACAATCCATTCCTCAACTTCACTGGCAGAGAAATTCGGTTGTACACTTTGTAGATCTTTTATTATTTCTTGCGTGTCGTTGTTTTGTTCATCTTCTATCTGGTCACTTTCAGTCATAACTTCCGGCCAAAGCTTACGCCAAGATTTTTGCAAAGTGTCAGGTTTTAGTTCCTCCCACGAATCAGCAATCGTATAGATAGCATCTTTGATATTAAGGGATTTCATTGATTCAAATATGTTAAAACCTTCTTCGGACTTTTCTAAAATTGAACTGATGTACTTTCTGCGATACCGCCTCTTTAGCCATTCTATAACTCCCTGATCCATTGGTTGGATAAGTGATGTGACATTTGGAGGAAGGAAGATAGCTTTTATGTCCTCTTTCACTAATTCCTCCTCAGATGGATGTGATGGTGCATTATCCAATAGCAATAGAGCACGAACAGGGAGATTTTTTTGTTTCAAGTATTTTTCAACAGATGGAACGAACTCATCGATAAACCAAGATTTGAAAAGATTGGAATCCATCCAAGCAGATTTTTGACTGCGATAATAAACCGGCAAGGAAGATAAATTTATGTTTTTGAATGCCCTTGGCTTCTTAGATTTACCAATAACGAACAAAGGAAGCTTGTGTGTACCATCAGCGTTGCTGCAAGGAGCAATGGTTAGCCTATCTTTTATAAGTTTCGTTCCTGCAACGGTATCATTTGATGAAGCAAGCGTTTTGTTTGGCAGCATTTTATAGTTTAGGCCTGTCTCATCTATATTAAAGACTTGGCAAGGTAACAGTTCATATTCTTCGACAATTTCTTGAAATTTCACAGAAAAATTCTTGGCTGCCTCAGCATCAGCGGATAGTTTTTCACCAGAAATTGAAACAAACCGGACGCCATGACGGGTTTTCCAGCGATCAATCCAGCCTTCACTAGCGGCGAACTCACTTTCGGCTTCTAGTTTTTTGTGCAAAGCTATTGCCTTTTCTTTTATTATGGGCCCAGATATTGGCGTTCCTTTTCTTCTTTCTTGGCAAAACCACATCCACAATGCATTGTCAAGCAGTTCAAGTTTAGGTTTTTTCAATGTTTTGCGTTTTTTAAGAGCGTTTTCACCATCTATAGTCACTGTATATGATTCAATGTCTTTCCGATTTTTTCTCCAATCTTTTATCGTCGTAACGCCTACATTGAGTTCCTTGGCAATTTTTTGAAGTGATTCCCCTTTGTCCAGTCTTTGTAGCACTGCTAATTTTTCATTTAGTGAAAGAGTAACGTGTTTACGTTTCATACCTGACATGTTGAAAATACCCGCAACTGAACACAATGCAAAACAAATATGTATAGTGTATACATACGTAATTTAATAATAATAAAATATAATACACGTTATAAACACAGAACACAGTCGTAACAAAAGGAGTACTAAACTACTAAAGTGGATATGCGATAAGGGAAATATTAAACTGACAATTAATTTTATAAATCTACTATAAATTGGAAAATCCAAATGTATTTTTAAAGTATTAATATCAATAGTACTATGGTCGGATTAACCGGAGTGGCGGACCAACCGAGGGCAGATTAGAGGGGTTCTACTGTATAGTTGTCCAACGTCGTAGGTTTGATAACCGGACGGGCGCGATAACGGCGGGCCGCGGCGACCGGAGCGCATTCTTTTTTCCGTTATCCGAACTGAGGTTAGAACAGCAAGCGAACTCAAGTGGCAACCGGGCGAAGCTCACGCGTTTTATAATATAAGACTAGCGGCCCGTGAAACTCGCTTTGGGTGAAACTCGGTGTAAGTGAATACCCTAGGACGGATGGAAGAGCTTGAAAGTGGTAAGTTTTCAAAAAATGAAGATTTGGCGGTAATAAGTCCGTGGTGTTGGTGCCACTGATTGGTAGTACTGCAAATATTCTATCGGGATGATGATGATAAGGCGGGTGTTGTCGAGAATTGATAAGACGTTCGTGGCGTCGATTGTTTGGCGGTCTCCTTTCAAATGTGAAAAGTTTTTGAAAGTTGAGATTGAGACGTAGACTTTTAAGTGTCTAGCTATCAGCCCTCGACCGGTGTAAATCGATACTTGGCTGGGGAATCCGCCTACGGCGGATTGTCTAACCTCCTGGCGTCGAAAGTAGGAAAAAATGTTAAGGTCGAATGTTGTCGTTTGAGCATTGAATAATCAGCAATCTCTTGTTATAATAAATTTATATGTAACTATACCTACCAGGTAGGCGATCCGACTGCGTCGGATCGCAGACAATGTTAGCGCATGGGTGAAATATTGTATGTACATTGTATATGTATTGACTATTGAGTGTACAATACCTGCACTCTGATAACGGTATACCAATTAATTACTAATTAATGAGTAATTCACATTATTACAAACTTTACATATGGAAGAAAATCTTAACAATGCGTTTATTGTATTTAAAATAAAAAATTGTGCTAAGTAAAAATTTTTAAAATCTATAATATTGACTTTTTAATGTCTAGTTATCAGTCATCACTGGTATAAATCAGTTTACGTGTAATAAAGCCACTTATGTAGACAATCTGATTGTGACCATAATAGTATACACCTAATGTGTATGTAAAAATTAAATATTAAATACTAACATCTGCCAACACACTCATTAATATTATATATTATTATCAAATATAATACACAAACAAAATACATGACTAAATTTGCAATTTATTGTGTTAAAAAAATTAAATAATACATTCAATTACATGTATTTTATTAGGTAGATATTTTTTTAAACATTAGAAACATGATTATTAATTAGGTAGATATTATATAAAACATTAGGAATATAATTAATTTAAATAATATAATTATCTAATTATTTTATGTTCCTTACATAATTTGTGTACAGAGGAGAGTATGAATTTTACATGTATAATATACTTATAACATATTATGTTTATAACGCTTAAGTCCAACACAACAATGTTAATGAACAATTATTGTGATAAAAAAAAATAAATACAAATATTGTTATACATTATAGTAAGTAAAAGCTTTGCATACAATAGGTAGTCAAATAGAAATAAGAAATATTGTTATAATATATACTTGTACATTCTGAATAAATTGAAACCAATAACACCTTGTATTGTACAGATAAATCAATGCACAGTGTATATAAAAAAAAAAAAATAAAGTACAAATAATTCCATGGTGTTTAGATGACAGGCATTATGTTAAATGTACACAAACAAAAAATTTACAAAATTAATTACAATAGTTGAATTGGTGTTGCACATATTAATTGAATTTTATGTGTTACAAACAAATTGACAATTACAATATTACAGATATCTTACAGTATATGTTTAAAAAAAATGAAAAATAGGTATACACTCTAAAAATGTTAAATAATATGTTCGACTATTAGTTACGAATCCGCATTGAAGCAGATTCGCATCCAGAGAGAACCACGTGGAGGTTGTCGAACTATCTCTCCTCAGTGAACAGTCGGGAGCAGCTACATGACTGTAGAAATAACCCAACTGTCCATGAAGTACCTAAGAATGTGCGGATCCCTAAGGATTAGGTACTTCAAGTGGCCAACGCCCGGTGGATCATAAGATCCATGATATGGCCAACGCCCGGTGGATCATTAGACCCATGATCGGTATACAACATTGTTGTATATATATATATGTAAACTATTTTGTAGTCTTCGGTTAGAAAGTCTCAAAAAAAAATATATCAGATGAAAATTTGTTATTGAAATTAAACAATGCCAACAGTTAATGGTAATTAGAAATAGTAAATCTGATATAATTTTTTTGTGAACAATTTCACCGTTGCCTACATACCTGTTAACCCGTTGGTAGTACTTCCCTGTACACAACGTTCTTTGTGACAAACCGCCCATTGCCATCATCGTACATGCCGACTCTGACAGATTGAGCGTTCCTCACTCTTGAAAATGCAACATACAGTTGCCCGTGTGTGAACACGGGCACCGGCAGAAGCAATCCAACTCGGTCAAACGTCTGCCCCTGTGACTTGTTGATTGTCATAGCAAACGATAACCTAACTGGGAATTGAACCCGCCTCATTTCGAAAGGCAGGTCGTCCTCACTACCAGAAGTCATGGGTATCGCTGGTATGACGATGTCCTCCTGTGCATCAACATTACCAGACAACATCCTAGCCTTAAAGTTGTGTCGCCGGAGTTCGGTGACCACTAACCTTGTACCGTTACACAGTCTTCGCTTAGGATCGAGATTCCTTAGCAACATGACTATAGCACCTACCTTGAGTGTCAATCTGAACGGCGGCAGGCCGTTCAGTTCTAGTGAGTTTAGGAACTCGGTCGGGTAATTTGCTACCTCGTCGGGATCGTCCATCACCACAGAGTCTATGCCCGTGTACGTTCTTTCAGCGCCCTCGATGCGTTGGAGCACCGTGCGATTGATTTGCCTGCATTCCTCGTTCCTAGGACACAGAATGATTTTCCGAGCAAAATCGTCGACATTAGCCAACGACATGTGCTGCGGGTAAACAAAATCAATTAAATCAGCAACGTCACATACCATTTCCCGCGGGATTTCGACGGTGTCCGGAACACCGTCGACCGTCGGCAGTTGGCCGCTGCCGAGCCGGAGCAACCAATCCGCGAAGTCCGCGTCGTTGCCGGCGCGCATGTTTCGCGTCAGTTCAAACTTCTCCGAGTTTTGCCACAGGGAGTTGTGTTTGATCGACGACATGACGACGGCACTCCTGTTTCCCCTGCGGACAACGGGCAGTATCTGCCTGAAGTCGCCCGCAAACAGGACCGGTTTACCGCCGAACGGCGATTCCGACCTCATGACGTCCTTGAGCAAGCGATCGACCACCGTGAGTTGCGGTCCCGGTGACATGGGCGCTTCGTCCCAGACGATCAGTGCCGCGTCACGTATCCTCTGAGCGCGTTCAGACTGCATGGTGATGGTAGACGTGTCCTCGTCCGTAAGGGTACCGAACGGCAGCCCGAACGTCGAGTGCACTGTCATACCACCGTCCATGAGCGACGCCGCGATCCCAGTATACGCCACGCACAACACCGACCGTCCTCGGTTGCGAAGCGACCAAATGAGGCATCCGTAGAGCGTCGTCTTTCCAGTGCCACCGGGGCCGTCGACGTAGAACACCTTTTGGATGTCCCGGTTGTCGTCGACGGCCGCCATCACCCGATCGTACACCGTACGCTGTTCGTCGTTCATGTCGACCACTTGTTGCGCCCACCGCGCCGCCGCGTCTATTGCCCCGAACAACTGGTCGTCCTGTTCGGGTTCCAATAGACCGACATCCGGGTAGGGCAATCCGTAGTCGCCGAGCGTTTTTCCGTGTGCACGAAGTAGGTCTCCAATGGCGTCAAGACTTGCCGCTCTGGCACGGTCCAAGTCTTGGAAACGCCGATTGAAGTCCTCCATCATGCTGGCCTCGTTCGCTTGGAACAAGGCCAGCGGTTCCGCCGGATGGCACATCACCAGTATCGTAACGAAGAGATACCGGAGCTGTCGGGGAGTGTCTAACGACGCAGACTCTTCCATGCATGCCAGCCATGCGCGGTCGGACTCCAAGAGTCCCAACGCGATGGCGGCAGCGCCGTAGCTCTCGTGCACCACGCCGTCGACTGTTCTCATGTCCCGGAAAGACTGTGAGCCTCTCCGGTGCAAAAGTAACAGTCGCAGGTGGAACCGGTCACGGTCCAGTGGGTTGACGACATACATCCGAGCCAACGTCTCGTTGGTCATCCGTCTTTGTCGCCGCACCCACCTTCTCTGTGCCTGTTGCCACGTGTAGTGCACCGGTATCTCGTGATACAGGTACTGTCTTGCCTCCACGTCGTTTGCGTTCAACGTGAAGAACTCTGTCAATTTCGTACGGCGTTGGGCATCGTTCTGTACTCGCTCTTGGGCTTGCCCAGGAGCAAAGTAGACGGTCTGTCTGTCTTCCAAGTGCACTGGAAGTCTAACAATCGTGTGACTCCTCTTGTGCATTTCATACGAAAACAACCGCCAGATCCCTTCTGGCGGACTTACGTATCGTGAATTGATGAAACTGAAATAAAAAAAAAAAACAAACATAGGTATAATAAACCATAATAGTAACAAAATTGCACAGTCATAAATCATAATTACATATAATATATACTATAATGTATCAAGTGATATTAAGTTAATTGTATACATGTAATATAATATATCATGTGATATTGAGTTATCTTATTAATACATGTAATACATGTTACTATAAAGTATAAGAGGTTTGGCAACCATAACGTTTAAATAATTAATGATTTGTCTTATGTTTAGATTTATTATTTTTCATTATTAATTATTTGTGGTGTTGTTGCATGTGATATTAATCAATGACATGAGTAAAATAAAATTAGCCATTAAAAAAAAAAAAGTAAAGTATATAGTATATAGTTAATAAAACCCATATTACGACGGGGAAAAGTATATTAATATAGTGTTTAAAGTATGTGATTAATATTTTGTTATATTGTAAATTTTATTTATTTTTATTTTATAATTTAATATAAAAATAACAGTTGTAAACAATTAAAATTCAGTTATAGGTTATAACTATAACAAATAATAACTGTTAACTATATTTGAGCTTTCGAATAAATTAAATTAAATCAACTCAATTAAAGTCATCGTCAATTGTAAGGTGGAGCTTGAAAAGTTTTTAGATAGTAACAATAATATATATAGACAAAATCATAGTTGACACCAAAAGAGTGAAGTTTATATACACATGTATAGTAATGTATGGCCAAGTATTATACATAGTAATCTAACATCCACACAGTTGTGAGTTTAAAATAAATTAAAACAGTAGTATTTCGTTGGTTTGTGCAACGCCATAATGATTTTTATGTTTTATTTCAACAACAATTTGATTGAGATAGACTATGGCCAAGTATAGTGAAAAATAAAATCAAAAGTGCTGGAGTCTAATATAATTTATGTGCAGTGTGTTGTTAGTATCTACAGTCAAAAATCATTATAATGAACCAAATTAATGCAGTTCTTACAACAAACATTGTAGTGTATGGTTCATTAAGTGTTATTAATTTATACAATAGCATAGACTTAGTGGTATATGAAAATAATTAATTTGAATCTGCTTACTTTGATATCTCATCGCCGTCCCAAACTTCCATAGTGGCCGCATCATGGCCTTTGTACACGTATTTATACAAATACATGACACTCTTAACCGTAGAGCACACCTCAACGTTGATGTGTGCATCATATTTTGCCAGTAGGTATGGATTGTGGGGGACCACAAATTCATTGCCTACCTCTTGTTGTCTGACCAAGGCAACAGATCCATTGTTTGGTCGGCGGTACGTCGGGTACCCGTTGTTGGAAGCGTAGACAGTTTCTTCACTGTATTCTTTTGGATACTTCTTTGAACAACTGTTGTCCACCATGCACGGGCTGTTGGGGTTTAGTTGCCCACACGGCCCGTGAATCATGTGTGATGTCACACAGTCAAACAGGCGCCTGTCGGTCGCCGGGTCCGGCAAGGAGGCGCACACAACATTGTCCACATCCTCGGCGGTGAGCAACTTACTTTCCTCACCGAGGATGACCAATATGTGTGCGTGCGGCAATCCACGTTTCTGAAACTCAACAGTGTATACATAAGCGTCTACATTACCAAACACACGATTTACTGTTATGTCCTGCATGAGGGCCTTGAGTTTGGCGTGGAACACCCGGGCTATGAGATCGGGTCTGTCGTTTGGAGCAGACCATCTCCCGAGGTTCTGTGTAATTTCTGGCCACCTAGGATTGCACGTAAAAGTTATAAACAGATCAGGTTTTCCGTACTTACGCACAATAGCCATAGCGTCGTGATAACACCCTTTCATGTAACGTGGACTCCCGACGAATGTCGACGGTAGAATGACTCTACGGCCGACAGCCATCGGGTTGGCCTCGTCCAAGTGGTGCTGTTGGTTGACATGGTCCACCAATCCTTGATAAGCGTCAGCGAGAAGCGCTTGCTGATTTCTACGGGCGTAGTTGAGATTGTTCGATTCCATCCGAACATACTGGTCACACACGTACTGCTGCAATAAAAAACCACCACCATGTATTAAACTTATGCCTTCGTGATCAGTATCGTTGTTTCCTGTATATCGAATTGCCATACGATAACAACAAACTCCCGGATAGTGTTCCGACTGCGAACTTGGTTGTTGCGGTTACCCTCTTGCATCACATTGAAGTGCCAACCGCTCTCCCCGTGCGGGAAGAACAGAGGGTACAACATGGGATCTGCGTGACATGAGCCCGCGGGTATGGTTTGCATTCGATGTCCGGGGTCAACGGGATTCCTGTCAAAAATTACCAGATTGAGGTCTCTCGGTGGTCTTCCATCGTCACCAACGAACACGGCCGCAACTTCGTTTGCGGTCGGTCGTTGGTATCGTCGCTGATCCCTGGCTGCATCTGTAACAAAATGCATACTCACTGACCTAGGTCCCATCACTTCAGGGTTGGCATTGGCTCTTTCTTGTTCCTCTAACCACAACCTGCTCATGTTCCTGTAAACACATATTTACTTATAATATACACATTGTAAAAAGACCAGATAAGTGGGATAATATAAATAAATATAATGTATCGGTATAATAATCGGTAGTCTATGTTATTTACTTTATCCGGTAGTAGCAATTAAAAAATTACCTTTAAGTAGGTATTAAGAACTGTGTGTATAGATAAAAAAAAAAGCTACAGCGTTTAATAACTACTAAAGTGTATGTGTATGAGTTTATCGCTCATCTTACCTAAAAGCCTGAGCGTATGGGTTGATCTCCCGAAGCATTTGGTCCAGGTCTGCAAGCAAACCTGCCAAAAGACGGTCTGCGACATCTTGTTGTCGCATTCGGGCCTGGTTGGCCTCAGCTGAGTTGACAAAGTACAACTCACAGTACCTTGGTGGCCTGTGTTCGTTGCCAACGACGTCATTGTTGACCCTGCGGTACACTTGTCCGTGGACAGTGTACACGCTTGGTCCCCGACCCGGCAACCGTCTGGGGTTGAGGTCGCTGGAGAACGCTGCGAACGCCAGTGAGTTGTTGTACCGGCGAGTCTCCCTTCGAAAGTTTGTACCTTCCTGTGAATCATCAATCAACAAATTAGTTAAACGCATAGGTGCTCGCAGCAGTGCGCGCTGTCCTGTGGCGGTCACTTGACCGTTGTTACAGCACGTGGAGAAGTGACCTCTAGATGCGCGCTCACAATGAAAGTGACGGGCGTTGCATTCTCTGCAAACCACGTCCAAAGCACCTATGTTGTGTTGGTCCGGGAGTGGATGTTGAACACCTGCCGGACGGTCTCTCATTGGCAAACGTTCTGCCACAGGAACACCCAGTGGAATTGGCTCGAACTGCAATGTGAATAATAAAATAGTAATGGTTCTTATATATTTTTATTTTATGAATATGAAATCACTGACCTCTTCGTCGACGTCTGGAGGTAGATAGTCGAAGATGTCTGCGAATTCAAGTTCTGCCTGTGCGTCGGCCGGCAAAACATCAACGACTTCCACTTGTACGTCCATCAGGACGTCATCCATTTGGACCTCGACAACTTCCACATGGTCATCTTCGAGATGGACTTCGACAACTTCCACATTGTCATCTTCCACATGGACTTCGACGACTTCCATGTCATTGACATCCATTTGGACCTCAATGATTTCTGCGCCGCCTTGTTCATTGGCGTTGTCAATTTCTTCGTGAACTGCTTGTTCACCGTCAGGTGCCTCATGCTGCTGTTCGACTGCCTATAAAATCATAGATGATCAGTTTAAATGAATAGTATAGTGATATAAAATGATAACAAAACTTAAACAATTTAGTAACTAATAAATATTGTATGAAGTATCTCAATTCTTTAATTTGCCCATAAATAACAGAACATAATGAGTACCATCAGTTAAACATACAGACATAAATACAATTCCCTGTACACAATGATATGCTTTTGTCTATTATGATTTTGAATTGAAAGATTAATAGGCTCAAAAAAGAAGTGTATGCAAGTAAAAACGTTTATGTTTGGTGTGGTAGAGTATTAATTGTTTTAAAAAAAGATATTTATTTATTTATTTTTAATTATTATATAGAATAATAATTTAATGTCATAGCAAATAAAAGCATGTTATTGTTACAGCGAATAGAAGGTATGCGTATTTAAAATACATCTATCTATACATTATAAAAAAATTTGTTAACAATGGTCGAGTGTGGTGTTGATGAGTGTAATATATAAAAGTTATATATTATTGTGATAGTGAATTAAAAAATTAACTCGTGACTGCACAATGTACTTTGAAATGTTTAATATAGATATATAGATTTAACATACATAAAGTAAAACATACAATGAATGCCACATAGCAGTGAAATGAGTGTATAAATAAGATTTAAGTTATGTCGTAGTGAATAAAAATGACTATAAAATAGGTTAGTTATTAAATTGGTATTGTATTTTATTAAATGTATCTCAAATGTTTAATGTTCCCATAAATAAAAGAACATTATGAGCACCCATCAGCTAAACATATAATATAAATACAAATATTTAGATATATTTGTGTATAAATTTAGTACAATAAATTAATTAAGCTATAGGTATAAGTGAACCTAAAAAAGAAAATTAAGATTAATAGGTTAAAAAAGAAGTTGAAAAAAAATTATATAAATCATAAAAACATTGTAACTAATACATTAAAAGTAAAACTTAAATAATTTAGTAACTAATAAATATTGTTAATAAGATAGGTTAGTTCAGGGGCGTATTTAGGAATTTCTTAAGGGGGGGAGGGCACAAACAAAAAGTTCTAATTTGCGTGGAGCCTAGAGTTGTAAAATTTCTCATATAATAAAAATAAGTATAAAATACGATGAATGGGGGGAGGCACGGGCCCCATGTGCCCCTCCCTTAAATACCGCCCCTGGGTTAGTTATTAAATTGGTATTGTATTTTATTAAATCTATCTCAAATTTTTAATTTTCACATAAATAAAAGAACATAATGAGCACCATCAATGTTTAAACAAACATACAGACATAAATACAAATATATTCAATATATCCATTTGTATGCAAATTAAATACAATAAATTAATTAAGCTATAGGTTTAAGTGAACTTAAAGATAGATATATACCTATATAATATACCTATATATATATTTTAATACACAAACCTTTGATTCCCTGTACACAATGATATGCTTTTATTTATTATGATTTTTAATTTAAAGATTAATAGGGTAAAAAAAAAGTGTATGCAAGTAATAATGTTTATGTAATGTTTAGTAAAATATTTGTTTTAAAAAAAGATATTACTCTATTTTGTTAATCAAATAAAGTATATTAAAAGAAATTATGGAATTAAAAATGTTCGAATGGAATAACTATCAATTAAATGACATATAATTATCAAGAACATATCATAATAAATAAATGCACGTCATTGTGTACTGGGAATGGAAGGTTAGTGTATTAAAATATATCTATCTATGTATTCTATATACATTTGTCAAATGTAGTGTTAATGGAACCATGAGTGTAATATATAAAAGTTATATATTATTGAGATAGTGAATTAAGAAATGACTCGTTACTGCACAACGTACTTTGAAATGTTTAACATGGATACCATTTATAAAGTAAAACATACAATGAATGTCACATAGCAGTGAAATGTGAGTATAATGAGTATAAGATTTAAGTTATGTTGAAGTGAATAAAAATGAAGAAGTAGATATAAAAAACTATATTTAAATAAATTCACATAACAATGTTCAAATGGTTATTTTGTTACACATGTGTACATAATTTATGTTTACTCATACTCATACTCATGATTTAACTGACATCGACAATGAGATAAGTTTAGTGTAATTTAGTAAACAGAAAATGTTATATACACATATTAATGATAATATGTAACATATAAGTGAATATATGTGAAATGTTTCCTTAAAAATTATATTATAGTCTGTTGTACCTACATTGTATTATTTTATTCCTTATATATATATTATATATGTATAAATATTGTAATCATAAAAAATAAATCAGTACCAATTGTTTTTGGAGGTGTGTGATATTGTAGTATTGTAATACTATACGATTAAAACTAAAACTGTATTTCATAATAAACTTACTATTGACGGCACGGCTGTGCTGGTTAAACGGCGTCGATTGGCCCCAGGGAAGAAGTCAACATGTGGAATGAAATGCCTCGAACAGAGCATGGAGTTTGGACGAACGGCAAAACCGTTGGTCTCAACAAATTGCACCCACAGACGTCTACGTGCGGCGTCCGCAGGAAATCTAAAGAGGAAAATGTATCAATATAATAACGATACATAAAAATGTGCTTAGTGCAGTGAAAATGTGAATACTTGTGTGCTGAAACTCCAATAGCACCATCAACGTTTCCACACATGACGCAGTGTCTGACCATTGTAATAAAACTAAAAAGTATATTAAAAACATGTTCAATTTAGTAATTAGCATAATAACATGAACAAACTGAATATTAATAAAAACAAATTATTTGCAAACACTATCAAAATAATGTTCGTTATCAATGGATATGATACTACAACAGTTATTGCGCGTTATTATCGGAAATACGTTAATATTATTTGAATAATTTAAAAAACGCATTCAAATTCATACAAAATAATAGGAAAAATGTGACTCATCACAACAGAATTATGTAAAATGCTAAAATCGTTAACAGAATGCAATATTTCCGTTAACCGTAACATGGAAATACTCTATAACTGCGCGCAGATAATCTTCGAAAGGTACGCAAACAGGTGCAAAGGCATGTCACCGGCGCCGTGTATGCGTTAATTTGCGATGCTCGTGGGTAATGCACAGATACAAAATGACATAACCACATAACCTATGAAAGTCGAGCTATTCGTTATTATTATGTATTCATACATACATTGCGCGTAAAACGTTAATAATAATAGTCGAAAGTTTTGAAAGTATTTTATATCGTACTCGTGTGCGTGATGTAATGAAACTATTGAAACCAATAACATAAACAAATTGTTTACATACACGTGCATGGCTTACGCACAGTTATAGAAGGAAAATAAAATTGTACTCACCGGTCTCCAAAGTTCCAGTTATGAAAAAAAAAAGTGAACGAATAGGTAATAAAAACTGGAGAAATTATAAGTAAATGTACTAATGAGTATAAATGTGCAAGTAAAACAAACAAAAACAAAAAAAAAATGCTACGACAACTGTATTGCACGGATGTTGAACGTAGCCTGCAGAAATCGGCCAACGGCTCGACCGTTGTCGCGTCCTCCCTCCCCACCCATCGTGTTGTACATCACGCCATCCAAAGACCTGCAATAATACAGTAAACACGTTAACCGACATTCAAACACGGTATCGCTCGTAAAGTCATAACCAACATTTTATCTAATATAAGGCGGCTATATACGAAATAACAGACATCGTAAAGTGAAATTGGGAAAGCCGTTCATTTTCAATCGACACACCGAAACGTGAGTACATGATATTTAATTATATTTGCTAATTGTTAAGTTAGGATATAGTGACCACATGTACTGTTTTTCATAAGGCAGTTTTTTTTTTTACTAACAATTTTTTTTTCATTTATATTATTTTATTATGGTTCGAGCTAATGAATATTATCTAAATAATTAAAATATATTCGAATAAAAATGAAATTGAATAATTTTCAAACATAATGCTAATATACAAAATACTAATGTATTCTCTAGTTTCTTCTGTAGATAGTTCTGTGTTTGCTTCAAGTAAAAGAAGATTTGCAATGCTTATTATTTTTTATTTTTTTTTTTAATACGTAAATAATATATTCAAAGTAATGTAATTGAATAATTTTCAAACATAATGCTAATATACAAAATACTAATATATTCTCTAGTTTCTTCTGTAGATATAGTTCTGTGTTTGCTTCAAGTAAAAGAAGATTTGCAATGCTTATTATTATTTATTTTTTTTAATACGTAAATGTTTTAATTACGTTAGGGAGAACGATAATATGTCTTAATTAATTATAATTTATTTCAGTAT
The DNA here is from genome assembly GCA_020882235.1 of Schizaphis graminum. Lineage (NCBI taxonomy): Eukaryota > Metazoa > Arthropoda > Insecta > Hemiptera > Aphididae > Schizaphis > Schizaphis graminum. The sequence goes on along the minus strand of CM037035.1, from coordinate 10,473,174 downwards.
GGAGAACTTAAACATAGGGTCCATTAACAATTGCTCGGGTTTGCAGGTGAATTACTACGGTAATTCACAACCTCAAGTAATCCCTGCAAACCCGAGGCAAAAGAAGGCCGTACGCCGTAAGTTTATCGAAAGTTATAACTGTAGAACTCGTGTAAAAATGTTAATTAGAATTTTTTTCCATAACTTTTCTATTTCAGGTTGCTTCAACTGCAACGGCTACGGCCACATTGCCCGAAAGTGTGAGTGTTTTATATATTTATATTACATTTCACTTGCCATGTGCTTTTCGTAAGCAGGATAATATTCAATTGTATATTCGTGTTACAGGCAAAAAATCAAAGAAGCCGGCAAAAAATGCCGTAAAAAACAATAAGCCGGAGCGAGCGGCCCCGGGTGCGGCGCAGACTCCTGGTGCGGCGGAGACCCTGGGTGCGGCGGAGACCCCGGGTACGTCAGAGACCCCGGGTACGTCAGAGGCCCCGAGTACGTCCGAGGCCCCGGGTACGTCCGAAGCCGCAAGTTCGTCGGAGGCAGCGGCGGACTCTAAAAAAAATGTAAGTAATATTATTTGTGCTTAAAATTATTTTTCTATTAGTGTAATAAATATATTTAATTTTTTTTTTTTACAGCAAAAACAATAAATTAAATTTTTTTTTATATTTGACTTTATACTATTATTTTATACATTTTTTAAATTGAAAATATTTTTTTATACACACACACACACACACATTACATATAATAAATATTTATACAATTTCCCACTTATATATTGTGGACATATTATATATTAAATTAATAAACTATTAAACCTATATATTGCTAAATGTTATTATACACTGTTATGTTTTACATTATGTATAATAATAATTCCAAATTAAAAATTTTTTTTATTAACTTAGGTACCTATTATTTTTACTTAAAATTATTTTATATATATTTTTAAATTTTAAATATTTTATACACACACACACACACTCACAAATATTATATAATAAATATTTATACAAATTCCCACTTATATATTGTGGACATATTATATATTAAATTAATAAATTATATGTAGACTATTAAACCTATTTTGTTAAATGTTATTTATACACTGTTTTGTTTTACATTATGTATAATAATAATTCCCAAAAATAATCTGATAAAATCACTTTCTTTTTAAAAACGTTTTTGTATTTAAATATTTTGTGTTGTGTACATATCACGTGTTTTTAAATATTTTATTATTGTATCTATGTTTGTTAAGTCTCTTAAAATAACATTGCCTCGTACTTATTGCTTATTATTATTATTATATATCATTATATATAAATTTTGTACAATGCCCATTGCCCAATATTGCATATATTTATAATATATTATATTAATACATCAATCGTGTTTGACTATATTTTGCCCTTAATATTTTCGATATGTTATATTATGGTGTTTCCTACATTGGTTTTATATGTAACAGACTTGAATAATGTACAAAAAAAATTAAATACGTGTTGTATATATATAGTCACAGCAAATTTACCAATGAATAAACAATAAATAGATTTACAATATGTTACATCGATAATTTGTCGACGATAAGATAATCTTTTAATCTTTTTGACACCGCTGTCGACAAATTATTGGACTTGCGACGACTGAAATAAATACGTACCTACGTAAAATAAAATCGAAATCAACTTTATTACTTTTTTTTATTTTTCAAAGCGTACGATGATCCATGCATTTTAGATTTTTAAATAAATAATAATAAATTATAATAAACAATAATAATAATAATAATAATAATAAAGGTATATATTTTTATTTATTAAGTTTACAGCGCATATGGTATTGTATAATAATCATTATGTAATGTGAAATGCAACGCGATGTGTGAGATGAGAATTATAGTTCAATAATCTATGAAAAAAAAAATCATTGTTATAATGTTCAGCTATGATTCAATATAAAATAATAATTTTAAAATAAAACATTACGTAAAAAAAAATGCAAAAAATCTGGGCGGCCATGATCAGCACACGCCGCCGCCGAATCGGCCGGAGCGAGATTCGTTCTTGATACCCCTGCCTAACCTATACAATGGGACCTAACGCCTAAACCTATCGACTACAGTTCGAGTTGTAGAAGTCCTCAAAATCTCGAGCATTTAAACCGTTTTCGACCCGCGACGAATTTTGCGTCGAGCACCGTTTTTCCTATGCAATTCGTATATTTCGTGTGGAATGAGGCTCGTATTTATTCATATGAATTGTGTTTGTCCAGAATATTTGTTTGTATTGTCATTATTGTCATATTTATAATACAATATAGGTGTAGATACCAAATTTATTTTGAAAGAATTCAATATTAATGACCTCACCTCTTTAATAATAATCCCATATTATTATCAAAATACATTTAACAAAATAAATGCTTTTTAATGCTCTCTCAATTACAAATACATGTAATATGTTTAATTAGATATGTAACAACAACAACTTATTTTTTATTATTATATTATTAATATATTATATTTGATTAAGTATTTTTTTATAATCTAAAAAATTGAATTTAAAGTTGCTGATTAATACTGTTCTATGATGTTTAGTATTGTACATTTTTTACTAAAAAAAATATAATATACAAATTGTTAGGAAAATGTATATAATAATAATATATTCATGATACATTAGTATAAGTTTTTATTTTATTAGAAAGATAACAATATAAAAGTATAGTTAATTATATTCATTTTAATGTTTTAACACTGAGACTATTAATTATTTATTATGTTATTACCGTATACATATTGTGTAGTACTGTGTGGTATATATTACTCTTTATAAAACTACTTTAACTCAACAAATCACCTAAAAACTATTAGCTAACCTGTAATAAATGTTTATACAGTCAATGTATGTATCTAATGTATTAATCTGGAGCTGCATGAATGTAAATATAGGTACTACCTCAAAAAAAAACCTTTGTAGTTTTAAATCACATATTATATACATAATAATGTGCTATGTGAATCGGCCTCCATCGTCCACAAACACTTCCGTGCCACCGAGCACAACCTGAGGTAAAAAATTAATCTAATGGTGTTAGGGTTGAGTTACAAAGGATAAGACAATGTAAATAAAATGATAAAATGCAATTTATTGAATCAAAAAAACAGTAATTTAACTATATTATGTAGTAAATCAACGATGCGCGGCGGAATGAATGTCTCTGCTCTTACGACGATTGCACATAAACCTGCAACACATATGATAACAGACTAATGTAGTATATACACAAACATTAGTGAGATATATTTAAATAAATACACACCTTGACAGCCTTTGATGCGTTGAAAAAAACAATCTCCGACGTCGACAGTCTGCAACGACGTCTACGAAATGACTTTTTGTATCCGGAACGGGAGGACTGCAAACACGTACAGAGAAATAAAATACACATCGAATTAAACCGCACGATTAATCGAAAAAAAATTTAATATATATACCGAGTACAGACCTCATACGTCGGTCGTCTGAGTGAACGCGAAAAAAAACAAACACGTAAACAACGGGCACACTACCGGCCGTAAAAAGACGCGACGTAGGCGAAAAACACGACCGCGGGGTCGAAAAACGCCTTCAGGTCGGCATAAACGGGCTTAAAAAATATATGAGAGCAATAAATATGAGAGCAATAGAAATTTTCGAAAAAGCGATACATAAACATAACGTATAGTAATATAATATAGTAATAATAACGTCGAGGGAGCGCGATAACGGTCGGCGGCGGTGATAATATAACGTGTCTACAAAACGAAAAACGGCTTCAATATTCGTAAGGCGGTCGGCAGTGACAAACAGAACTAACTGAAGCCGACGGCGATAACGCAAAAAGGTGATAACGGGTCGGGAAAAAAATTCTAATTTTCGATTGGCTTTCTGCTAAAGTACTGGTAGCGCCGGGGCGGACAACGGGCGAACTGCTTCACGTTTTATTATATAAGACTAGCGGCCCGTGAAACTCGGTGTAAGTGAAAACCCTAGGACGGATGGAAGAGCTTGAAAGCAGAAAGTTTTTAAAAAAGGAAGATTTGGTGGTACTGCGAGTCTTCTATCGGGATGATAAGGCGGGTGTTGTGGAGAATTGATAAGACGTTCGCTTGTTTGGCGGTCTTCTTTCGAAAGCGAAAAATATTTGAAAGCTGAGACGTAGAATTTTGAGTGTCTAGCTATCAGCCCTCAACCGGTATATATAGATTCCTGGTTGGGGAATTCACCTACGGCGGATTGTCTAACCTCCTGCCTTCAAAAGTAGAAAAAAATGTTTAAGTCGAATGTTGTCGTTTGAGCGTTGAATAATCGGTAATCACTTGTGAAAATAAATTCAATGCAACTATACCCACCAGGTAGGCAATCCGACTGCGTCGGATCGCAGACTATGTCGGCACATGGATCAAATATTAAATCAATTGACTATTGAGTGTACAACGCATGCACTATGACAATGATATTATTAATTAATCAGTAATTCACAGTAAAGCAAACTGTTTATATGGAAGTAAATCTTATCCATTAATTAATTGTATTTGTATGTATTTAAAATAAAAAAATTGTGCAACGTAAAAGTTTTTTAAAGCAATGTTATTGCCTTTTAATCGTTAGGCAGATGCTGTTTTGTTGGTAAAATATTATAAGTCAAAGCTAGTTTTTGAATATTAAATACTTTATCAGTTATCTATGGTAAAAATCAGTTTACACGCAAATAAAGCTACCAGGTAGGCAATCCGACTTCGTCGGATCGCGGACTTTGTGGGCGGATAGTTGAAATTATATTGAATTGTATATTATGTATTGAATATACAATATTAACAACATTCGTAACACGGGAGTTACATTTTGTAATTTATTCTATTAATTTACAGAAAAAGAAACTGTAAATACGGAAGTAAATTTAATCGTGTATTTATTTTTATTTTTTTTTTTTTTTGTCATTTATTTTTTATTTGTACAATCTGTATAAAATATATTTACAATAAGCACAATAGATGGATGTATATATAAGAAGGTCGAGGTTGGCTTGATAGAAGGAGCTATTCAGTAATAGCACTTCGTGGCATGGATATGTATTTATTAAATACATTATTCATAATAAATATAAAACAAAATATTTCTGAAAAAATCGAGAAAAAAAATGCAAAAAATCCGGGCGGCCATGTTTCGGCATGCGCCGCCGCTAATTTCGCCGGGGCGGGATTCGATGTTGTTACCCCTGCATAATTATTCCTATCCTATCCTAACGCCTAAACCTATCGACTACAGTTTGAGTTGTTAAATTCTGTCAAATCTCGAGCATTTAAACCGTTTCCGATCCGCAACGAATTTTGCGTTAAGCACTGTTTTTCTTGTGTAATTAATATATTTCGTATGTAATGAGAGTTGGATATTTTTATTAATTGTCTTTTACATGCATTTGCAAACAATATCTTTTGACATATTGTAATTTTTTACGTGCATTACATTCATTTCTAATATTAATTTAATAATATAATAATATAATTTTTGGATTAACCAAATTTATTCAGAAATTTAAATCCTCTAAAACTATACTCAAATAGTCTACATTATTAATATAAATACTTCAGGCAATACATTAAAGTCAAACCCAAACTTATTTATTGTTATTATTTATATTATTTATCAAACATTTTTATTCTAATTTTGTCATCGTTACTGATTACTACTATTATAATATAATATTACCTACTGCATATTGTATGCATAAACATAATAACAAAGTCGAATGGCAAAATGTAAATTGTACATAATATGCGATATTTAGCAATAGTTTGCTTGGTTGTGTGTGATGACATTTTTAATATATTTATCATACTAAAGTGTATACACTTATTTAATATACCTATAAATTGTTATAACCTATAGGAACATGATCACTATAATTCCATATTTTATACAAAATGCATGTTACAAATGAAATTTATATCACTACTTTTGTTCTTTTCTAGGCCAATGACCTATGTGGTCTAAGTGTTTATTTATAAATAAAAAAAAAATGCAATTTAAAATATTGCTATAGGTATAATTACCATTTATATTTGTATAGTTATATTATTTATGTTTATTATTTTTCATTGTATTTTTTTTATACATATTTTTATTATAAATACATGTATCGTGTAAGATATTATGTAAATAAAAAAATATAATTGAGGTAGGTATTCAATGTTTTAAATTGTATAAAATTATGAATTAATGATCAATATAATATTTTTAAAAGCCTTTAAAGTATAGTAAAACTTTTTTTTTTGTCATGTACCTATTACTATTAATATAATAAATTTATAAATTGTTTATATTCTAATTAAATATGCATATAATAAATGAATAATACTTACAAAAGACATGATAACAACAGTCTTAACAAAACATTAATGTTTGCAATTTATTAATTGTGTTCTCGATTCAAAAATAAAATTTTTATATAAGCCCATCAATATTTAATTATCAGTTTTTGATTTATTAGGTAGATAAGAATTATACAATAATAGAAAAATTCATTAAATTTAACTAAAGATAAATTATTTTATAGATTGTAAATACCTATACTCAATTGTATAATTTAAAATATTTACTATCAGACTATAGAACTATTTAATTACCTTTCTTCTGTAACTTAAATGGTAGCTATTAAATTAAATTAAAAAATTTAAAATACTTATGGTTGCTAATCAATTCTTTTGAACTTACCAAATGTTTGATATTGCATAAATTATATCATATAAATAAAAAAATTTAATCGAGGTATTCAACGTTTTAAACCCTATAAAATCATGAATCAATGATCAATATGATACTTTTAAAAGTTGAGCCTTTAAAGTATAGTCAAACACATACTTATTTTTAGTAATTAATTATTATTAAAATAATTTATAAACTATTTATATTCTAATTAAATATGCACAAAATAAATGAATAATACTATTAAATGTCGTTGAACATTGTAAATGGTTAGTATAAGATATAAAAACAACATTCTTAACAAAATTTTAACGTTTTCAATTTATACAGGGTGATTCTTTTATCAAACAACACTCATTATTTCAAAAAGTATTAACTTTTTTCAATTTTTTTTTTTTCAAAATTTTTAGTTTTATGCTTTTCTAAAACTATGTAAAATTTTTATTTTTTTCACTTTAATATTTAATAGTGAAATCACTATCAACTTTTGATTTTCAAATGGCAACCTATACTTAAAATGTTATAAAATAGTAGGGATATTTTTTTTATGAATTCTAACGTTTAAATTACTATTTTTCATTTAACCGTTAGCGAGTTATAGCTGCTCAAAGTTGGGCGGTTTGAGGTTTTTAGGTGTTAGTCCCAAAGGTTATTACGGCTGTGAGACATTGATTAGAACACAATTATTAGATTATAATTATAAAGACCAGTAGTTCAAATTATAAAATGTTATCGTTCGACCAAAGGTACTAATATCGTTGTAGTTTAATTTGTACCTCCTACTACCTACACGAACTATACGAACTATGGACTATCGTGGACTATCCGACTATGGCACTGTATCCGTAATATCAAAAATTATGATTAATAATAAATCAGATGAAACAGATCTTATCATTTTAAATTTTTATTATGATAACAATATCATAATATGAAAATACTTCCTAAACCACTACCATGATTAAAGTTATCTTTAATCGTGACCACTACACATGACAAATGATAATATAATACTTTAATCACAGATAAACTCTCATCGAACCAAACCGTTGGGTATTCCCAATAAAAATAGATAATACAATTGTTTACTTTTCAGTTTTCAGTGCTATACTGCTATGGCCTATATTAATAATATGCCAAATAATGGTTTTTAACTTTTAAACAAAAAAATATAAAATTCATGTGACATTTAGTTTAATAAGTTTAATTTAAATCGTCTTTTCTGTGATTGAAAATTCAATTTTATTATTTTATTACTTTCATTGCTAACGTAAAGAGTAAACACGTCATACGCCAACATTCATAATATAATTAAATATTGAAACATTTATTCTCTAATATAATGTTGTTAAATAAATAAAAATTATATTAAATATGATGGGTAATCTAAGTAGTTTTTTTATGACGTATTTTGTTTAACTATTTATTTAAACCTAAGTTTCATTTAAATTGCTATTACACATGTGAATATTATACTACTTGACGACCTATCAGGAACTTGGAATAATTTATTGGTAAGTTTTAATAATTTTGTAAAAAGCTTTAAAAATTATAGTAAATAATAATAATGTATTTAAAAAATTTTAATTTCAGTTTTATCAGTTCTATACAATTTTTATTCAAATGTATATCGATAGACAATATTATAGATCTATTATGTATTACCTATTTATAAGTTGATAATACATAGCTTGTTTTAAAATCAAGTTGCATTGTAACTGTACAACTATTGGCTTTAATTAATCTAGAATGTTTGTTGCATACAAAAATTCTAAGATAATTACAAGCATGTACTAATAAGAATATTCTTGGACATATGACTTGAAGAATATACATATTATACTACAATTGTACTTAGAAAAATTGAGAACAATGTGAAAACTAAAATAATACTATACAACTGTTAAAAATACTATATTGGATTTTAATATTCCAACATATAACAACATCGATCATAGGTATGTATAAATATTTTTTATTTGTAACATTATTCAATTTTAAGAGGAAGTTATTAAGTTTTTATTATCTTTTTTGTAGATAATCTAGTTAATTTCAAAGAAGCGTAAAATAATCAAGTCTGCCCGATTACATCCTAAGGAAAACTGTAACCTATCAATAAATAATATGTAAAGAAAATTGTGAATGATAAAAAAATATTGTAAATGCTAGTATACTAAATTTTAATACTTCATATTATGCAGTTAAATTAAATATGGGGCAGCAACATTAATCATTAAAACTTATGTTTAATAAAAATAAAAATAATTATAATATATTAATATGTATAAATAGAGTAAATTAAATGATTAATGTTTTAAAAAAAAAAAAACTATCACATATGTATATTATGATTATCACTAAGTATATACTTGTTTATATATGTGTATACTCATTACTCAATTGACAATTTAAATATTAAATTAAATATATTTTTAAAATTATATTTAGGTATTACATAGTAGTTAGTAATATACAAAATAAACATTGTTTTAACAATTGTAAATGGTTAATGTTGTTGCCTATTTATTGCTAATTATTAAGTTATTAATTATTACTATTAAATTTACATATCTAAGTTGATATATTATTGGTGCCACTTTTAAATGTTACTATTGTTTTAGGTCTGGGGTTAATGGAGAATTTGTTCTGAATTTCTTGAACACATGTTTATCATTACTCATATTTTGCATAACTGCTTAACGAAAATTTTGATTAATCTGTGTCATCAAATTTGGAATAGATTTTTCATAATCCTGGACTTTAAAATGATATTGACATTTTATAGTGGTTACTAATAATATAAAATAAAATTAATTAGGGATTTATTGTTACTAGGGCCCGGTTTTTAATGTAAACAATTAATTTAAGAATATGAACATATTTATGCATTAACAATATAATATATATTGTTTGTGAATATTATATTAATGTGTATAAATATTTAAAAAAATATATAAAGTATTTAAAAATTTATTTACTATGAAAAAATTGAAATGTCATTAATAAAGAGAATTATAAATTTATATATGTATAACTGAGCTAAGTTAAAATTATTTTACTTAATTTTATAATATTTGAACGTATTAGACTTGTATCAAACACCCAATAGGTATTATAATTATCATTACAATGTTATATTTTATTTAGATATGCATTAAGATAATACTAACTATAGAAATAGAATTTAGAAATTAGGAAATGTTGATCAATATTTAATCAAAATTATTTTAAGTGTAAAAACCTATATTATGTTAAAAATCGGGCCCTAATGACTTAAATTATGATGTTTAAAAAATAACGATTTTATGTATACTTGACTCGTCGTGAATTGCCTAATAATTAAATTTATAAATATGTCTTTTTCTAAAATTAACTGTATAATGCAAAATATGCTAATTGCTAAACAATATAAGGTAACTTGTATTTTTATCATTTAATCAATTTTTTTTTATAATTTTAATGAAAATTGATTTATGTTATACTTATACTTATTATATTAATATTTGTATGCAAATTATAATTACTTAATTATGTGTACAATGTACATGTATGACGTATGTATAATTTTAATTTATTCAATAAATTATTGTGAAATTATTTTTTTTTTCTATACTTACCTTAAAGGGAATTTCAAATAGTATCAATTCATGGTATGAATATAAATCATACATCTTAAAATTTTTGTCAGACAAAAATATTGAACTATTAATTTTAAATTTGTTTTCTGTATAAATAAACAGTCAAGTGCCTTCAACTGACATAAATACATTATGTCTTATTCAAATCAAAAAAAAAAACGGATATGCTTAATTGCTATTATGAAATGGCAAGTAAATAATAAATATCCAATTTTGTAATAATATGATATGAAAATATTAAAAATACATAAAATTTAAACATTTTTTTTTTTGATAAAGGTCCACAAACTTATGAGAAATCTTGTATTACATTTTTTAAGAATCTATAGCTCAAAATAATTTGCAAATTTTTTTCATTTTTACGTATTTTGTTAATATTTTAAATTGAAATGCTTATAAAAAAAATGACTGGATTTTTAATATTATAACAAATCAAAATATTTTGAACAAATTTTAATGTACCTATAGAAAAAGCTAGTATAAACATTTAGTGAAAATTTCTTGTGTTTACGATTCTGAGCTTAACTTATGGACAGCATAGTATTAAATTATCAATTCTTAGCTTTTGATAGTAAAATATTTATAAATTTTTAACTACAAAATAATTAAAAATAATCATAATTTTGACGAATTTTTGTCAATATTTGAATTTCAAATGCTAATAAAAAAAAAATTGTGCCTATGTTTCTTATAATTTTTTTATCGCCATAAGAATATTTTATGAGGGACTTTGTATTAATTTTTCAAATATTTTGACTCCTCCAAAAAAATTTTATCGACACTACAAAAAAAAATTCCTAGGAAAATTTCAGTTGTCTATAAATAGCTCAAAAAAAGTCAAAATATTTTGAAAATCAAATCATGTGAAGAAAATGTCAATTTAAATAATTTTCAAGTTTTACGACTTATACTATTTTAAAAACAACAAATATATTTTAAAATCGTTTGAGGGTAAATCATTGTTGTTACGCTATTTGGTAAAAATTTAAAATTCTAACACACTTAAAATTTTTCCTATAATGCTGCTTCGAGTTTTCTCTATAGCTACTTGAAGGAAAACTTATGGAAAACTTAGTGTTGAATTTTTTATACTTAGATATAAACACAAACAATTTTATAATTATTAAACTTCAAAATTATTTGCAAATTATCACGATTTTGACATATTTTGTAAAATGTTTAACTATAAACGCTTATAAAACAAAATTTTTACTAACGATTTTTAATTTTTTTTTAACTACAATAAGAACAACTCATAAGGAAATTTGTATTAAATTTTCAAGTTTTTTTGGTAATCCACAATTTTTTTATCTACACTTCAAAAATAAATTCTCATAAAAATCGTAAATTTCAGTGGTCTATAAATAACTCAAAAAAAGGCAAAATGTTTTTTTTCAAATTTAACTGTATATAGATAACACTAACATAAACATTTGGTGAAAATTTCAAGTATTTACAGTGATTAGTTTTTGAATTACAACCATATAAAAAATATATTTTTTATTTTAATTTAATTTTTATTTTTAAAGATTCCCGTTTTTCTGTCACTTTTTTTGTTTTTTTTATTTATTTGAAAATTGTTGGAAAATGTTTACTTTTGCCCTGTATAATGCACCAATGATATTCACTCTGCCATCGGAAACCACCCCCAAAGTTTTAAATTGAAGCATTACCTATTTCGACTAGTTATGCTGTACACAAACACAAAAAAAAAAAAAAAACACAAATCATTGTAAAATCACAATACATTCATCACTCCGTTCAGAATCTAAAAAAATTTATTATTTCAAATGCCTATAAATTGAATAAAAATGAGTGAATATTTGAAAATAAAATTATATAAAGAAAAGCTATTATAAACAACTAGGGATTTAAAATTTCATGAAATCTTCATGAAATATTTCATTGCAATGAAAAATAAAATATAAATTATTATATCTTAAAGTTTATAATCACGTCAACTAAATGAAAATTTTCAAAAGTTGGTTTAATGTGTAAAACAAAGAAAATATGTATAAGAAATAATAATAAAAATAACCAATAAGGATCCAATTAATAATACAAGTGATAAATTAAAAAATATCAAAAATTTATAGTGCATATTTTTGTATATTTATCATGAATATTTTCTGCAGTGTTTAATCAATATATTATTTCTTATCAACTATAACCGATCATGTTTAAAAGAAGAAAAAATATTTTTCAATATTTCATTGAAATATTTCAAGTTTAGAACCCTATAAACAACTGATGAAATTTTCAAGTTTCTACAACTTATACTTTTTGGATAAAAACAAATATCAAAAATCGTTTGAGGCTAAACCGTTATTTAATGCGGTTTTGTAAAAATTTAAATTTCAAACACTCCTTAAATTTTTTTGTCTTAGTCCGGTAGAGTTTTATTTACAGATATTTAAAGACAAATTTATGGAGATCCTTGTACCAAATTTTCAAAACTTAATTATAAAAGAAATAAATGTTTACGATTTTTCAACCACAAAATTACTTGCAAATTTTCGCAATTTTAACATATTTCGTATAAATTCGAACTTTAAGCACTTATAAAAAAAAAAATCCAAAATCGTTAGTCACAATTTTCACTTTAAGAACAACTTATAAGAAACCTTGTATTAAATTTTCAAGATTTTCTGGCCAGCCAAAAATTTTTATCGTTATTTAAAAAAAAAAATTGAAAATTTAAATTGTCTATAAATAGCTCAAAAAAAGTCAAAATATTTGTTGAAAATTTCAAGTATTTACATCAATTAGTTTTTGAGTTATAGCAAAATAAAAAAATCGATTTTGTCGAAAACTGATTTTGCGTAAAAAATCCCGTTTTTCCGTTACTTTTTTTAGGGTTTTTTCCGACGCATTTGAAAAATATTGAAATTTTTTAACTTTTGACCCCCCAAAGTACCAACTAGATTCACTTTTGCTTCATAAACGATACTGTTTGAGAAAATCGAAGCAATATTACTGCTCCAAATGTTGTCGTCATACACAAAAAAAAAAAAAAACACGCATCATTGTAAAATCAATACATTCATCACTCTGTTCAGAATCTAAAATAGTCGTGTAAAATCTATCACCAACATAAAATTTTTTAAATGATAATTATATTTTTTTTTGAGTGATAAGCACTTGTCCGAAAAATGTTAACAGTGGTAGACCTTCGGACGACTCACTGTCCCCAAAGGTGGTTACACACGGAGCGATTTGAACGCGATTCGAACGCGATTCGAATCGCGGCAAATAATCGCCCGAAATAGTACACGTGTATTTTTGTTGTTGATATTCAAACGGGAAATAACAGACGCGTTCGGTTGCGAGCGTACGCGATAAATCGCGCATGTTTAATTTTAACGCGTTCGGTCGCGATCAAAATCTAAAATTAAACTGTGTATTTCAAATGTTCATATTCACACGAAACGATTTTAACGCTCCATAGGCGCGTTTTTTCCAATTTTTGTTCATTCAAAAAGTTGACATTGTTCAGAGTTGACACTGACCAGAGCTTGTCATATGCCATTCAACTACATACTCTTCAGTAGTTCAGTATGTTTGACAACGAGGCGTTCATAATCGACGTGCAGAACGAGGAAAGTATTTGGAATATAGGTAAGTGTGTATATTTTAATATTTACATCATCAAAACACTGACCAGTGATCAATCATCAATAATAGTATTGTCATATTCCTTGTTTTTTATTTTTCTATCCAAAATATGTGGTATTCTGTGCGTAAATAGTAAAGGAACTTTCCATTCAAGAATCACAGAAAAAAACAAATGACAAAATTATACAATGTACCTATGAACATTTTTAAAATGTTGAACAAACTTATTAGATTTATTGAACTGAAAATTCTATTTAAGAAAAAAATACTGGTCTCTTTCTGATTTATGTCTCTTGTGTAAAATACATAAATTTGAATTTTAAAAATGGTTGAAAGCATATTAAAAATATTCATATATATTTTACTCCTAGCAGGTGCAACGCTACACTGTGAAGGGTGGGCAAGTCCCCCCAAAATTGATTTTGCCCTTCCACTGACCTCCCTATAATTTAATATTAATAATTAGAAATATGATACTTGTGCATACATTTAATTCAACCATAATAACAAAAAAAATTATTCTAACATAATGCATTTTATTTATTGATTTTTATTTTAATAGGCAATACCAATATGTTAATATGTTGCTATTTAGATACTAAGTCCAAAAAGCCATATCTTTTTTTGTTTAATTGCAATGAACATCAAATATATGAATGTGCAATGTGCATATGATATAACAATACATATTCATATGTCATAAGTCATATAACCTTATGACAAGTTTACATAAAATATATAAGTACTTATTAGGTTATACCTTTACCTGCTTTGGATTTCATAATGTTAAAAACATGTAAATAAATAAATAAATTGTAAATCATTATTTACATATAAAATTGTATTAATAACTTCAAAGAGTTTTAGGCTTAGTTATAGGATATTAATTTTGACTGTTATATTCAAATTAAATATGCTTTTTTTGCACATTTAGATATAAAAATACTCAATTAAGTTAATACTAATTCTGCACACTTTCTAAAATCTCATAAATTAAAAATTAAAATGTTATGTATTATTAAGAAATTTGAAGTTTTAAAGGAATTACATTTGTGAATTTGTGATGATAATATAGAAGGTATATATTTTTGATTATTTATTTAGAAATATACCATAATATTATACCCAAAACATTTTAAACAATACTTTCTGAAAATATGGTATAAACAAATTAATGGGTGATCCAGTAGCCATATATAAATGACCCACCAGCAAAAAATTTGGCCTGGTATCGCCCACCACCCCCTTCCAATAAAAAACATCTGGCACCACTGACTGGTATATTTTACATTTTGGATCTACCTAACATATTTTAATGCATGTGATGTATGTATTTATTGTAAGGTACCTAATTACTTTAAACATTTTTGAGCCCCCCCTGAAAAATTCCACTATTTGAGCCACTGTACCAGACTGCTTTTAATAACGCCTCTCAATTCTAATTAATATTTAAAAAAAACATTTGATAAAACTAACCATTTAGCTATTATAAAAATTACATGATAAGACATTCTGTTATATTTTTCTGTGTGTGCTGTGTCGCTGGTAGGGTGCTGGACAATTTAACTACCTATAATTTTTTGTTTAACATTGTATACAATAATAATTTTTATCTTTTTATATTAAATAAATAAATAATTAATGAATAAATCATTTTTTAGAATCAAAACTATACCACGATAGGGTTGCGAGACACGTGAGTTGGACAAGAGTAGCCAAATCTACTTACAATAACTTTGACAGTCTGGAAGAAAAAGAAAAAAGATCAAAAAGTAACCTAGCCTAAAAATTTTATTTTATTTTTTATTATAATTTTTCTAAATCATTTTATGAGTATCCTGTGTAGATACAAACTTATTTTTCTTATTAAAAATATCCATTTTCTCTTGTAAATTGTTGATTAAATTTGTTAAGAAGATGTGTAGCTGAAATTTATTTTATAAACACTTAGCATAAATTAATATTTTTATAAAACTATAATATTTATTGCATTATCAATTATCATAAATATGTTTTTACAGTTGCTGAATTGCAAAAGAAGTGGAAGTCATTTAGGGACACCTTCCGCAGGAAATGTGTAACAAAGTCAGGTCAAGCAGTTGGAAAATCAAACACATATGTATATACTAAAGTACTTGAGTTTTTAAGACCTACCATGGAAAATAAACTGTGAGTTATAGTAGACTATGGCCCTAATGATACTCCCTAAAAGTGTTTGACTATTAATTTACTGCTGGTTACATACAGTTGTTAACTAAATTAAAATTAATACAAATCAACAAAGATTGACAAAGTAAATAAAAAAAATGTATTTGAGTTTGTTAAAAAAATACAAAATTACAAACGTAAGCCATAAATCAATAGTTAATAAACAATATAATTAATTGATAGCTAATATGGAGAAAAATATTAACTTAACTCTGTTGAATAGAAGTTCTTTCATTTTATTTTCAATTCCCATCTAGTTCACACGTATAGTGATTGTGATACATATTTTCATGTTTATACAATACATTTAAATGTATCCTTTTCTATTTTTTCTGATCACACATTATCTGCAGTGGTTTTGGTATATTTTAACTAACTACCTAAATATTAAATTAAGGTATAGGTATTTATTAAGTTAAATGGTAATTAACTAATTTAGTTAAGTTAAAATGTTAAACACAATTTAACTGTTTAATTTATTTTTATTTTAATTATATAATGTCTTTCTTTGCTAATTAGTCAATATTTTGTCTAGGACTGAAAGTAACATAGAGCATAGTAATGAAAGTGATGAAGATGTAGGTTTTGACGAATTTGATGAAGATATTGTAACAGTTACAGAGAAGTGCCCTAAACCTAAAAGTACAGCCCATAACAACGATGAAGAAACAATCAGTCAACATCAGTTAACTAAAAGAAAAAAAGTGGTTAAAAAACCAGCATTTGAAGACAATCTAATTCAGATTTTAAATAACCGTCAAAAGGTCGATGCCGATACATCATTTGCACTCTCCCTTGTTCCACTCATAAAAAATTTAAGCGATGAGCAAAAAACTCAGGTGTATATAGATATTCTAAAAAGTATTCAGAAAGTTAAAGAACCAAAAAATTCAGACATTCAAACAACATCTAAACCTCCAAACTCTATCCAACCTTATGTAAACATGTATCCACATGCTTATGAACACCATTCAAATGCCACATACCCAAATATACCTCAATCGTTTGTAACTTCACCAGCTCTTCACCCAAACAACTCTATAAATTATAATCACCCACATTTCAATCCCATAACCCCTACATATTACCCAACGACTTCTACACCTAATCCATCCAATACCTCTATACCGTATCCATCAAATACTTCTGAATGTGAAATTCAAAATTTAAACATGTCAAAACCACTTTAGTTTCTCTATATTATATTTTAATAATAATAAAAAATGTACAACATGGAAGGATCAAAGTATAGTTACTATTATTATTTGTTTTTTTATTTTAGTGTATTTTATATTATATCTATGACTGAAGATAAGTTAAAGATAAGTTTTTTATTAAATATTTTAACAATACCTAAAATATTATGTTTATTTTACTATTAATTTAATACCACTAAGGTTCAGTGGACATACTATTATTATAAAGTCTTTAATAAAACTGTTGTTTTACATTATTACATTGTTTTATTTATATCATTTCCAACTTTTGTGCCACATAATTTTGAAAATAGTACTTATTGGTTTATGGATATTTTTCATCAGTGAGTAAGGTACAGAAATAAAGACACAAAAAGTAGTACAATATAGGTACATATAATATAATACATATTCAAATTGTAACAATACAAATAACAAACATGTCCCTATATCATAATAAACATACAATGTACATGAAAAACTACTGACAAATGACATTGGTTTGCCAGTCAAGCGCATGGTTTGTATTATTAACATATTGCACAAAGTACTCTCTGACATCTTTAGCATTGGTTGGAGAGTTTCCCACTCCTCTTCTTTCTGTTATGCTTTCCATGGAACTTTGGGTGTCTTCAGAATTAAACCCATCACGCCGTCGCACAAAATTATGAAGCACACAGCAGGCTTTTGTGATTTTAATCGCAGTTTCTGGTTCTACAAGCATGCTGGTCTGGAAAACCCTCCACTTTTTTGACATAATACCAAAGGAACATTCAATATACTGACGGGCTCTTGATAATCTATAATTAAATATTCTTCTCTGGTCATTTAAACTTCTTCCTGGAAACGGCCTTAATAAATTTTTATGCAGAGCAAATGCTTCATCAGCCACTAACACAAATGGTTGTGGTACACCAAGATTGTCATTTGGTAAGCATTGATTAGCTGGAAAGTTTGTTCTGTTCATATAAAGTTTCTTGCCAAAAGCAGATTTTTTGAAGACATTGCAGTCACTCTCCTTCCCGTAAGAACCCACATCAATTACTCTAAAGCAGTAGTTAGAGTCGCAAATAGCCATCAGAATTAATGAAAAAAAATGCTTATAATTGTAATACAATGATCCACTATTTTTCGGGCACTCAAGTCGTATATGTTTACCATCCACCTGTAATTAAAATTGGTTTAGTTAAAATATAAATATTTATTTTAAATACAACATATCTAATATGAATTAAACAGGCACAACTAGGACTACATTTTTTTTTGTAATAGTAAAATAACAGTTGAACATTTTTATTCTTTACTTATTATATTAATTATTTATACAAATATTAAAAATGTTAATATTTAGGTGTTTTAAATTCTAGCAATACATTTTTGTAAATTTAGATTCTGAACGGAGTGATGATGATTAACGATGATGTGTTTTTTTTGTGTGTCTGTCGCCACCTTTTAGGACAGTAAAAATGCTTGGATTTTCTTCAACAGTACCTTTTCTGATAGGAAAGTGAATCTAGTTGGTACTTCGGGCAGTCAAAAGTAAACATTTTTACTTAGTTAAATACCAGTATTTTTTAAAATTCACCAGTAAAATAACGATTATTAAGAGGGGGCGAGCATGAAATACTTCTATCATACTATAGAATTGACTATTTAAAGAAACTATTTTAAGAAAATATATTTTTGTCACCCAGTGCAGAACATTCCTTAAAAAATTCACTGCCTACACCTTTTTATCAAGTTGATATTGTTGTTATAATCGTTAAGTCCACTTATATTTGACATTATTACTATTATTATTTTATCAACAATATTAAATACATAAATTTATTTTCAAACAGATAAACTTACGGCGCCAACAGTATTTGGAAATTGCGTTTTTTCAAAAAAACCTTTTGCAACATCTTTCCAGTCGTCTGTTGTTGGTTCTGCCATTTCCTTAGGTTGTAATACTTCCCATAAAACTTCACAAGTCTCCCGCACAATCATGGCTATAGTAGACACTCCCGCCAGAAATTCAAAATGTAGAGATGAGAAATGCGTTCCAGTTGCTAAATATCTAAATAAATAAATAAAAAAGTAATGACATAAATATAAAAGACTATATATTGCAAATTTTAAATTTTAGTAAAATAGTTGATTACTTACATGGCTACATTGTATATTATACATTTTATAAAATATTTTTAATAGTCAATCGTAGTTAATATTAATGTTATTATTTCACCGTACCATTGTACAATATACTTACCTTAAAGTTATGGTTAGTCGTTCTTCTTCTGATATTGGACTACGCATATTAGTAACTTTTTTTGTGAGATAAGGCCTGACAAGTGAAATCTAAAAAATATATTTATAAATATTAAATTATATAACAATTAAAATACAAAGACAAAATATAATATTTTTAACATTAAACTACACAAATACTAATGTAGCAGTATATAATATGTATAGTAAATTGTATATGTATAACATTTTTTAATTGAATGTTTATTTTTTCTCTTACTAATTCATCAAAGGTTGTAATAGACATTCTGTAGTACTTGGTAAATTCTTCTGGGTGAGCTCTCAATGACATAAAATTTATTTGAAATTGTCCTTCTTGAGGCCTCTTCAGGTTCATTGGATGCACCCAATAGCGCCTATTGTTGCTTTTCTGCTTTTTTGCTTTTTGATGGCGTTTATAAAAAGCGTAAGCTATGGCTACGGCTTCAACGTCATCTAACTCCATAATTAAATTAAAAAATTAAGTACACTATTCACTTTTAAAAAATAGTACAATTTTGTAAGTGTTCCTCAACCACGTTTTCGGGACAAATGATTCGCTCCAATTTATATAACCTATTATTTTGACTTTTGTTAAGTTTGGCGCCAATAAATTGGGTACCTATGAGAAATTAGTGGGGACGCGATTTTTGAAGCGATTGAAACGCTCGTGTGTAAATACAACGCGTACGCGTTTTTATATTCCTCGCGATTTTCAAATCGCGAACGCACGCGTTCGAATCGCTCCGTGTGTAATAAGCTCAACTCATTTATTTTCTTATCAAAAGTTTAATCAGGTTATTAATTATTATCTAAATTAGTCATAACAATTAATTTGTAACCTACAGGTACGAAGTTCATTGTCATTACTGTGTTGAACGATAGTCGATAACGAGTTTATTACATGTGATATGTGAAAATATGTACCTATTATTATTATTTATTACCCATGTACTGACTACTGGTCTTCAGAAATTAAAACCGAAAACCGCCCAACTTTGAGCAGCTATAACTCGCGAACGGTTAAATAAAAAATAATAATTTAAACGTTAGAATTCATAAAAAAAATATCCCTACTATTTTATAACATTTTAAGTATAGGTTGCCATTTGAAAATCAAAAGTTTATAGTGATTTCACTATTAAATATTAAAGTGAAAAAAATAAAAATTTTACATAGTTTTAGAAAAGCATAAAACTAAAAATTTTGAAAAAAAAAAAATTGAAAAAAGTTAATACTTTTTGAAATAATGAGTGTTGTTTGATAAAAGAATCACCCTGTATATTGTGTTCTCGATTCAAAAAATAAAACGTATATAATACCTACACATAAATAATTATCAGTTTTTGTTTTATTAGGTAGAAAACAATTATACAATAAAAGTAAAATTTATAAAATTTATTTTGATAAGCTAAATATTGTATAGATTGCAAATATACTCAATTGTATAATTTAAAATATTTATAAAACTATTTAATTACTTTTCATCTGAAACTTATGATGGCTATTAAATTAAAAATACTTATGGTTGCTAATTAATTCTTTTGAACTTACCAAATGTTTCATATTGCATAAATGATATCATACAATACATTATAACGATGTCGATAGTTTAATATTTTATATTTAATTAATAAAATTTATTTTTAGATGTATGCGAAAACATGTAGTACGTATTATACTTTATGCATGCGTTTATGTGTAGTATAAAATTACTCAATTACATAATATTAAATAATATGTAGAGTTGTACAACAATAATTTACGTATCATAATATGTAGATTAAATTATTTTTTATTCAGCTTATAAGAATCACACGATACATAGTTAATTAACTACTCTAATTCAACAACTCATTTATGAACTATTAACATTTTCCGTATGTTTTAATCTGTTTATGCTGGTAAAATATATTACACTTGAGTAAAAGTAACTATTTAATTATATCAAAAACATAGTGTAGCTTCAATTCACTTTGTTGGAGTACATGCTGACAGTGCTTTGCGAATGAACCTGCATCGTCGATAAACACTTCTGTGCAACGAAGCACTACTTGAGGTAAAACATTGGACTAATGGTGTTAGGGCTGAGTTATAAAGGATAAGACAATGTAAATAAAATGATAAAATGCGATTTATTGAATCCAAAACAGTAATTTAACTATATTATGTAATATATGAGTAAATCAACACTGTGCGAACATACGAACATCAATGGTCCGCGACATTGACCATACACCTGCAACACATATTATGACAATAGATACTAATGCAGTACACACACATTTGATATTTAAAGAAATACACACCGTCAGGACGTTTGATATCCAAAAAAATAATCTGCAGTGTTGATTCAAATAATTAAAATAATACCGAGTAGGCAGGACGTACATACCTCATACGTCGTTTGGCGATTTTAATCGTTCCGTCCAATCACACTAACAGATATCACGTACAAACGTGGTAAAAGTCCGGCGTTTAAAGGACGCGGGGTACGCGAAAAACCATACCATAATATCGAAGAAAAGCGTGAAAAGAACGACGAAAACTGAAAAAGTCAAAATTAAATCTGCGAGAACGTCGGTCGGCGGCCGTCTCGGTTAACGCGACTGCGAACGCAGCGAAACAAAAACGTAGAAAACGGGCACTCTACCGGGCGTAAAAAAACACGGAGTACTCGAAAAACACGACGTCGGGGCCGTAAAACGCCAAAAAAATTACAAAAAAGGGGTTCAAACGTCGAAAAGTTTTCGAAAACCGATATATACAGTAATAACTAAACGTCGACTTCGAGATAGCGCGATAACGTAAAACGGTGATAACGGGTCGGGAAAAAATCTAATTTACGATTGGCTCTCTGCAATTTGCTGCGTCGCACCTGGAGGCATATAAGCAAACCATACATTGCTAGAGATCCATACGAAATAAAGAGCTCTCATTGGTCCTATTACATTTGTGATAACATGATAAAATTATCAATATTTTCAAATTTGATGCTTTTTCTAATTACAATAGATTTGTTAATTAACATTTTTAATTATTTAATAAAATGATTTATCCACCATCATTTAAATATGAAATTGTCAAAGATGACAATGTAAATATAATGTTGAGATGTGATGTGAAATCTATGGAAGACATCAATGTGTGGGTTGCTGAGTTTGGTAAACTAAACTATTTAAATTGGAACGTTCGAACTAGTGTTCCAAATGGGCAGCGAATTGTGTGTTCGTAAGTATTTTATATTGTATTTACATTACTATTTATCTTAACTAAAAACCATCTTTAAACATTTTTTAGAAAAAAGTTTGTTTGTCAACATAGTGGATTTCAGAAGCCTAGTATATCTGAAAATCAAAAAGGCCTTTCGAAAAATGCTGAATGTCCAGCTAATGTTAAGGCTGTTATTAAACTGGACACAGTATCTACAAGGAAGAAAGATCCATTTATTAAGGTATTTATAAATTCAATTAAACTCATAATTAATTTTTTTGTCTTTTTGTTTAGCTTGTGAATTTGTCCAGATCATGTATGGTAATATATTATTCTGATACTATTTTCATTTTAATTTTTGCAATTAGTTTTTTTTGCAGACTCCAAATATGTGTTAAATTTGTGAAATAAAATTGAATTCTACATTTTTACAGATTGATTGACAAGTCATAGTAAAATAAGGCCATAACATTTCTAAGATTTTAAAATGTAAACAATTTATGTTATGTGTGACTGATAAAAATAAATGTATTAAATAAATTAGTACTTTAAATTTGTGTTCATTATTTACTAACAAATAATACAGACTGTATTATACAGTCTTTATTGTATTACACTGTATATACTTTAATGATTTGATTTAAAAATTAACAACACTTAATATGTACTTAACAATTGGTAATAAACAATAATAATACAAGCTTTACAATAAATAGATATTTAATATTTATATTACAGAAAGGTTTAGTTTGTTACATACAAATATATAAAATCAATTAATTTGTGTTCATTATTTATTAACAAATAATACAGTCTATAATGTATTACACTGTTTCTGGTATAGTATTGTAAACAATACATCCACAATATTTTCCAATTAATGATGTGATTTAAAAATTAACAACACTTAATAATTGGAAATAAATAATAATAATAATAATACAAGCATTACAATAAATATGTAATATTTATATTACAGAAAGGTTTAGTATGTTGTATAGAAATATATAATCATCATACCCATACTATAAAATCAGCTGAAAGTCTCAGATTTATTCCGGCTGGTGATGATGTAAAAAATATGTTTTATGAGTATTTTGATTCTGGAATGGGTATAACTGAATCACAAAAATATCATGAACAATTATTGGAGTTAAAAGAGGATTTCACGTTGGAACATTTTGCTAATGGAGGCATTAATCCATGTTATCGTACGGTTCGTTATTGGCACGATATTTGGAGAAGTTTGAATTTAGGTCCACGTAGTGGTGATGGATTAATTGAGGTAAATATCCAATTATAGCAATAAAGAATAGTATACTTACATAATATTAGATACAGATAATACTAATGAGTAAGGTTAGCATACATATTAATGTAGCTTTATTATTTTAATTTTAATATAGAAACTAAAAGAAAAACAAGAAATATACAGTAAAAATGGCATTACTGTTTTATTCAAAGAAAATCCATTTGCCGTAATTGTTATAACACCCATTATGAGAAGAGCTCATCAAATGAAAGAGGCAAAAGAAATAATATTTGTTGACAGCACAAGTGCATGTGACCCTTTGAATCATTCAATAACATTTGTTATGTGTCCAAGTTCTGCAAGGGCAGTGCCTTTAGCCATCATTTTAACAAAAGGTCAAACGTATGAGTGTTATTGTCAAGGATTTAAATTAATAAATGAAGCTGTTATAGAAAGTTTTTGTGGACAGGGATATCCCAATTTATTTCTTACTGATCAAAGCTCAGCTGAAATTAATGCCATCAATAATGTTTGGCCAAAAAGTAACACGTTACTTTGTACATTCCATGTCTTGCAAGCAGTTTGGCGATGGTTGTGGGATTCAGCTCATAAAATTCCTATTGAAAAACGTAAACCATTAATGAAATTATTTCAAAACATTTTATATGCCGATAATATAATTGATGCAGAAAATGCTTACAAAAAAGGTTGTGAAAATGAAGAGTTTCCTCAATGGACAAAATATTTGTATAATTATTGGACATATAAAGAAAAATGGTGTATATGTTTTAGGGACAGTTATTCTAGAGGTCATGTAACTAACAATTACTGTGAAGTAGCAGTTAGACTTTATAAAGATCATGTTTTAGGTAGAGTAAAAGCGTACAATGTGTTAGCTTTAATAGATTTAACTAGTACAGCTTTAGAAGATTATTATAAAAGAAGACTAAGAGAATTTGCAGACAGTAGAAATTCCTCAATCAGATTAATGTTACAAAAAATGATGAAGAAAGTTACATATTTAAAAAAAGATATGATTGTACAAGAAAATGACTATGAATTTTTAGTGCCAAGTGAACAAGAACAAACATTATTATATTATGTTAATATTAAATGTGGTCTTTGTTCATGTTCTAGTGCCTTGGCTGGAAAGTTTTGTAAACATCAGTATGCTATTTTTCAATTTTTTAATATTAAATCTGATAATTTTCCTTCTATAACTGCTACAGACCGTTTTATTATAGCTAAAATTGCCTTTGGAGAACAAGTCTTGGATAAGTCATTTTATGATCCATTTTTAAAAGTAGAAGCTGTAATAGAACAAAGAAATGAGACAGAAATTAATAATACAAATATCAATAACGATAAAAATGTACAAAAATTAAATTTAATTGAACCCATACCAAGTTCCAGCTCAGAATCAAATGATAGCAGCAAATTTGAAAATGTATTAAACTTGTTAAACCTGTGTAATACTTCATATGGGTCATCGTCTACGGGAATAAAAAAATTAGAACAAAGGCTTAAAAAAATTAAAAGCAAAGGGCAATGGGAAAATTTTTTACATACAGCAGGGAATTGTGTACCATTGAGAAATAGAGATGGTGCAACTATTAAGGTTCAACCTACCACAATAGCTCGACGAAGTGCAGGTATAACAAAAGGTAGCAAACGGTTATTAGCTGGTAGACCTCCATTAGGAGAAAATGTTGCTAAAAAAAGGAAAAGAAATTTGAACCAAAATATTAATTGTAATCAACCTAATGCTAAAAGTCATGGTTCACTTTAAATACCTATTTGTAATTTTAAAATTTATTTTTAATTTTTAGTATTTTAAAACTGACTATAATATGTATCTATACACTAAATTTGAATTTTAATATTAACTTGAGAACTTATATTTTATTATTATTATGAATTGTAGAAATTAACTGGATGTACATATCTATACATGTAATTTGAATTTTAACTTGAGAACTTATATTTTATTATTATTATGAATAATTGTAGAAATTGACTAGATGTACATACCTATACGTCATGTAATTTGAATTTTAACTTGAGAACTTATATTTTATTATTATTATGAATAATTGTAGAAATTGACTAGATGTACATACCTATACGTCATGTAATTTGAATTTTAACTTGAGAACTTATATTTTATTATTATTATGAATTGTAGAAATTGACTAGATGTACATATCTATACATGTAATTTGAATTTTAACTTGAGAACTTATATTTTATTATTATTATGAATTGTAGAAATTGACTAGATGTACATATCTATACACGTGATTTGAATTTATAGAACTAATTAATTAAACTAACCTTGCATAAACTTAACCTAACTTTAAAGTAATGGCAATTAAAATTATGGTAAAATTCACTAAAATTGTTAAATGTTAAATGGTAAATGGTAAAATAACAAAATAAGTAATAACAATTTATAATTTTATCATGTTATCACAAATGTAAAAGGACCAATGAGAGCTCTCTATTTCGTATGGGTCTCTAGCAATGTATGGTTTGCTTATATGCCACCTGGAGGCCTAGAGACGAACTCCTTCACGTTTTATACTATAAGACTAGCGGCCCGTGAAACTCGCTTCTGGTGAAACTCGGTGTATGTGAAAACCCTAGGACGGATGGAAGAGCTGAAAGCAGAAAGTTTTTAAAAAAGGAAGATTTAGTGGTACCTACTGCAAGGTCTTCTATCGGGATGATGAGATGACACAACTGTTACGTACTACTACTGCAACGACGTTATACTACTCCGATATTTCATTATCAATACTACGTATACAACTATTTCGAATGTCAATTGTTACGAATATCAACTACAACGATATTAGATTGTGCGGTGAACTACTGCTACGAATATTATGTTATGACCACAGAATATATAAAAAATTAAATTAAATTTTATGTTTATATTTTATAAAATTAATTCCCATGACTAAATTGTTTTGTCATGTGAATTCCTAGTTCCTACATAGCTATTTGTTCTCGAGTCCTGTCGTTTTAATTTAGTTTAGGTAATCTGGAATGCGTAATGCACCTATTTAAATGGAATTGCTCAATTGCGGTAAAACAATAGGTAATTGTAATTATTAATTTATCTTCAATATTAAATGTTAATCTTTTTTATTAATATTTTTCAATTTTTTAATAAATAGGTGTATTAAAAAACTATAAATAACATATTTTAATTACTAATTAGTATTATGAATTAATCATACAAAAATACATTAAAACTGTATAATAAACATAAACCATTTTTGCACCATATATATTTGAATTATAAAATTTATAATTGTACTGTTCTTGCCAGGTTAAATAGTAATTAATTATACAAAAAAAAAATTATGAAGTATGAAAATGTTATATACATATATTCAACTTTGTATTTTTTTTTTTTGACATTAGATAGATGCCAAATGTAAGATTTTTTTTGTTAATTTTAAATATTTATTAGGTATTAAATTATGATAATTTATTAAACATTTTATGTTAGACACTAAGCCTTATTTTAAATTATATAACATGCTAACGAAGACAAAAACTCACCCTATCACTTGTATTGTACTATAATCCTCATATAACTACATAATTTTTGTTTTGCATCCTTACCGATTATCACTTAAGTGTCTTGTTTACTATTATATCTTACACTCATCGATCACATTATATACCATCTATGTAATACGTTACAAAAACCAAAAACCATTTAGACATATATTCATTCCACATCACTAAACTTTTTTTTCAGCCATGGACTAAGATAAACTTAGTGTAAAAATAAAATAATAAAAAATCTTTTAATTGTATAATAATCTGTAGCACCAGTTTTTAAGATAAATCCACAGATAATAGATATAATTACCTTACACTGTTTACCTATTTAGTGACAATTTTATTGGAAATAGGTAAATTTAAAAAATATTGATTTTCATTTAAATAAATAAAAATACTTTTAAAATAGATTTAGTTAAACTGAAGTCCGAAATATTTAATAATTTAGATTATTAAATATGGAAAGTTTAAATTTAAAATTATTATGTTAAGTTTTTCTCAAATCATATAAATCTAATATTAATAACATTACAATAGGTAGGTAACTTTATTTTTTTGATTAAAATATTTGAATGAAGATATCCATAATGGAAAAAAATGAATTACTTGTACTTATTTTGTAAATATTTTAAATTGACCATTATAGAATTCCTCAGCATTTTTAAAATTATTTACCCCTTAACCTTAAATAAGATTTACACATTTTTAATAAATAAAAAAACATACATAAGCTTAGGTATTCAAACTGTAATTTATTAAATTAATGAATTAATAATAGGTAATTCTTAGTCATACAATGTACATTTGTACTACGCCATCTATATCCTCCCTGCATATTTCGCAATTGGGTGGAGGAGGTATGGCACAATCAACACAAAGCCATCCGTGCCCACAATATAAATATATGTACCTCGAACCATTGGGTACATCCCTCATAAATCGTAGGCATCCAAGGCACTGGCTTCCAGTAGGGTCAGTAAAATTGTGATTGTCTATCTATCCACCTGTAATTTATTATTTAATATACAAAATAAAATATAATTTAAAATACTAATTTATATTTATTTGTTTAATATTTACCAATAGCGTGTACAATATGGATTGGCTGAGTTCTTGGGAAAGGTACTTTACAAACAGGACAACGCTGTATCCGTCCTGCACAACCATCACAGCACCACCCATGGCCACATGGTAGAAAAATATTTTCTCTGCCAACCTCTTCGTGATTTTGTAAGCACACAAAACATCTATTTTGGTCTTCACCTACACAATTAAAGAATAAAAGAAAACAGTAGATTTTTGCTTTATTAATTAATAATTGAAAAAGTTATTTTAGTTAACAAAATTATTTATTATAGGTACCTCCAATCGGTGGAACAGTATCATAAGCTGTATTGACCATAAATAACGCTGGTACTTCTGTAAAAATTGAATAGAATATTAATTTTTATATATTTATCATATAAATAACTATAAATTACCATTTGTTAATAACAATTCATTTTCAGTTACATCACCATTGCCAGTTTGTGCGTGATCATCATTCACTAGAATTGCAGGTTCAACCACATCTTCCACTTCTTCAACTAATATAAAAAATTAAAATACTTTCTTTATTATAAAATACTTATTTAACAATTTGTTTTCTTTTTTAGAATTACCTATTGGTGGATTATTTACTACACGGTGTCCGGCCTGTATACGGCCAATTGGTCTTCCTCTACGCCGTAGAATCTCATTGCCAGTTTGTCCGTGATCATCATTTACTAGAATTGCAGGTTCAATAACATCTTCCACTTCTTCAACTAATACATAAAATTAAAATACTTTCTTCATTATAAAATACTTATTTATTTGTTTTCTTTTTTAGAATTACCTATTGGTGGATTATTTACTACACGGTGTCCGGCCTGTATACGGCCAATTGGTCTTCCTCTACGTCGTGGAATCCTATTAATTGCAACTGGACCAATTACTTGTATATTACCACGACCACGGCCTCTAACCCTACGAGGTATAAGTGGTGGTGGCAGTGGTAGGGGTTCTAAAATAATGGCACCTACTTGTTGGTTGATATCTAGATTAAAAGGAAAATATAATTTTAGCTGGTTGTAAAAACAAAACTTATTTTCAAGTTTACCATTTGGAATGGGGCCTATTTGCTCATTTAAATAATTATTTGCAGAGTATGCTACCCTTCGAAGGTAGGCCATAGTATCATACCGTTCATTTTGTACAAGCCGTAATGCATCAGCCAAGATATTATTGTTAGTGTCCCTCGAAGTAATAATTGATCGCCTGACCTAGAAAAGTATGTTTCAATAAGTGCTACAATTGTATACAATATTGACAATGTATTGATTGTACTGACAGCGTGTATGAAAGAATAATAATTTTTATTAGATAGGTAAATTAAATTCATTACTTGTTGGCCATTAATTATTTGACAAGTTTCTCTTCGTACACGATTTTCTACAGAACGCAGCCTATCTATAATTATAAAATTATAAATGGAATTGTGGTTAATATACATATCTATTATTTAAGTTTAAATAAGTTATAGAATTAATGAAAAAAAAATCACCCCAAAAAGTCCAAACTGGAGGATGTTGGCCAATAGAGGCTTTTAACATACTGTGGAAACTTTCAATAAAATTATTGGTCCGGATATTCAATCCAAAAACAGAAAATCCATCTGGATGAATAATATTCAACCAAAAATTTTGAATATATTCAAAAATATCTGTCAGATGTACAGATACATCCATGCTTCTTGCTAATTCTTGAATGGCCAAAAATCCTCCAACAATGTGAAAATTATTTGGAAGGTCTGGATTTCTTTCTGATGGCAAATGAGGTAATGCTATAACCTGTGAAAATATATATTTATTTATTTATTTTCCAGACTTAAAAATGTTTAAAAAATTTAAATCACCATTCTAATAATAGTAGCAATATTGCTATTATTGCGGACTAATTGAATCATGTTATGATTTTGAATAAATCGTACTATACTCTGTAATCAAGTAAATTAATTAATTTAAAATATAAAACTACACAATAATAGAAGTTTAATTTTACAGAATATAATATACAGACCTGACTAAAATGGAACCAACATCCAATCAGTCTGCATTCAGGTAAAATTCTCCTCACTGCATTACGCATTGCGGTTTCAAAATCGGTAACAATTTGTAAATTTGCCCAATCAAAAATATCAAAAGGCAAATCTCTTCTTAAGAATTGCCATAATCGAATATACACATTTTCTGTTCTGCGGTTTAGAATGGCATATAATACAGGAACTGACTATAAGAATAAATGTATGATATAAATAATATATTATATTATTATAATAATATTCAGCTACTAAACATAACAATATTTACAATGTTGTCTAATATCACATGAATAGTGACAAACTGCTCCATATCAGTTGGATAACGAGGAAGAACTCTAAATGTCCCATCTACTGCTACAACTCGAGCTTGGCGAAAATATGGTGCGTAGTGTTGAAGAAATGCCACATTAGCAAATATTAAACCACCAAAGACTACTGCATTATTATCAAGGTATTCAAGATTACCTTGATAGAATGGGACATTGTTAATATCATCCAATACATTTAAGAGACGTCCTTGCCATCTTAAAGACATAATAGTCTCTCCCATAGCCCTCAAAGTATTCGGTACTTGTGGACTAAATCTACGCTGAACATGGCGTATTGCTCTAAGTGCATGTTCTCTTGACACCTCTATTGCTGCATTGGGATATCTGAAAATGGTTAAATTACATTTTAATATAACTATAATTACACAACATTTTGTAGTAATATATTTACCTTCTAGAGACTTCTTCATAAATAGCTCTTGCTGGTATACCCTCGTTTGAAGCCCTCAGTCTTAATGCTGCTAAAAAATAGCCAATTTCAATATCATGACCTGGCCTATGGTTATGTGGCTGGTACATAATAATTGGATCATTCTCAGGGATCAATGACATGGACGCAGTCGCTCCACAACCTTGTTCGTATCTTGAACATCTTAACTGCCTAGAGCCATAATATTTTTATATATAATTTTTCATGCATATTTATTATTTTATTTAAATTAACCTTCGATTGGTGGATACATGATTTTTAACATAAGTATAATCTTGCGTATCTGCGTATATTAAATTGCCTCTAATACCTGGAACTCTTCTAGATTGCAAGTTATTGTCTTCAACATTTCCCAAAAGATGATCAATATTAAACATAATTGGAGATCGAGATCTAGAACGTGGTGTTGATTCATCTTGTGAATCTAAATTATTTAAATTAATAAAATTGAATAAATATGTTTAATGCCATAAGTGATATTTTATTTTATGTATTTATTGATGTGAATTTTACTGTTTTTTGTTTCTTAAATACATGTACATTTTAACGAGGCTGGGCATTAACGAGTTAAAAGTTAAAATTAAGTTAAAACGTTAAATTAATTTTAATTAAGTGTAACACTCGTTACATTTTTTTTAAATTAACTTTTAACTTAATAATTTACTTTTTTTTAGATTAACGTGTTAACTTCAAGTTAATTTTATTCAAAATTATCAAAATTAAATTCAGTTTTGTCTGAAGTATAATGCAAGAATAATTCAAAATATTCTAGAGTTTATTTTAGAAAAGCAGGGTTTTTGATAGCTATTGGTACTAAGATGTATTATTTTAAATTGCCCTAGTAATTTTCTTGAATTTTGAAAACAATTGAAATTTTTAATTTTTTTTAGTATTTTTTTTTAAAATAACGATAAAAATTTTTTGGCCGGCCAGAAAATCTTGAAAATTTAATGCAAGGTTTCTTATAAGTTTTTCTTAAAGTGATAAAAAAAAATCCGAAATCGTTACTCTACCGGATTCAGACAAAAAATTTTTATGATTGTTTGAAATTTAAATTTTTACAAAACCGCCTTAAATAACGGTTTAGCCTCAAACGATTTATGATATTTGTTGTTATTCAAACAGTATAAGTCGTAAATACTTGAAAATTTTACCAGTTATTTAGATTGCCATTTTCTTTACGTGATTTGATTTTCAAAACATTTTGACTTTTTTTGAGCTATTTATAGGCATTTGAAATAATCAATTTTTTTTAATTTTTTTTTTTATAAATGTTGTTAAAAAAAATTTAGCTGGGACAAATTACTTGAAAATTTAATTGAAGGGTCCACATAACTTGTTCTAACTCTGATTCAAAAATTATAAAAATACATAGGCACAATTTTTTTTTATTAGGATTTGAAGTTCAAATATTGACAAAAATTCGTCAAAATCACAAAAAATTTTCACTATTTGGTAGTTAAAAATTTATAAATATTTTACTATCAAAAGCTAAGAATTGAAAATTTAATGCTATGCTGTCCATAAGTTAAGCTTAGAATAATTATAAAAAAAAATTGAGGATTATTCAATTTAAAAAATTTTACGAGTGTTTAAAGTTTTAATTTTAATTTGAAATCAAAAATACACGTGTAAAATAACGTTTTACTAATAAATAATTTTCGATTTTTGTTATTTTTGAAAAATTACTTGACGAAAGATCTTGAAACTTTTACTTAAATGTTTGAATTAGTTTCAAAATAGAATATATGACAATATTTAAGTATAATATATCCTAGACTGACAAATCCGAGGTCCACCCCACCCCCTAATGTACAGCAGAGCGATACTCACTTACCCGCTTTTTAAACTAGTAATCAGTACAAATGTAAAAATATATTTATGTAATAATAGTCCTACCTGACATGTTGAATTATGTAAAAACTACGTTAATATACGTTAAGGGGATTGGAAACGTTGATTTTCTGTCTTTGTCTTACACACGTGGAATATAGGAAAAATAGCTATACTCGCCTGACAAAAATTAAGGTACTTCTAGTTGTTCGATTTAAAATATGTAAAGATGATTGAATTGGTATACAAGTTTACTTTGCATAGGTCGAAGTATATTTTTAATATTTTCAATATATATTTAATAATAAAAATTGACAAATTTATTAAATTTAAAATATTTATTCTCATCAAAATATTTATCTTAAACAATAAAACAATCGAAAAAGTACTTCGACCGATGCAAAGTAAACTTGTATACCAATTCAATCATCTTTACATATTTTAAATCGAACAACTAGAAGTACCTTCATTTTCGTCAGGCGCGTATAGCTATTTTTCCTATATTCCACGTGTGTACGACAAAGACAGAAAATCAACGCTTCCAATCCCCTTAATATATACGTTCTCATGGACTGAACAAATCTAACTTCAACTAAGACGAATGACTCTAAAATGACGGAGTATAGATGGTTTTAGGTGAGTCTAAATAATAACAAGTTTATTTCTCCCCCTTAATCTACTAATAATCTAAGGGCTAATTGTTCTAGGCTCGACCGGAAATTGAAGTCTACACACGTCTATGGCTGAATTGGCTGATAGTTGATAAATTGGGTCTTGGAGCATATTTCTTGTGAATGTATATAAAAATAAATTTATCTTTATTATATTATTTAATCAATAACACACATTTATTATATAATATAATTTAAAATTATATATTATTATTGTATTATATCACACAATCGTCTACCATCTAGGTATATTTCATCACAGATACTAGGTATTATCTTTATAATTAAGAGGTCGTTACAATAACGTTTTCTCCTAAAATTCAATTAAATTCGTAGTTTTAGATTTCGTAGATTTACTACTATAATAAGACGTTAATACGTTATGTACTTATGTCCTACCTATTATATATAAATTAATTTCTTAATTTTAATTATCTATGAATACAATTAATTATTGTATTTGTGTTCATATGAGTGTGGTTTTTATTACTGCTATACATTTTCCCACGTGAGCAACATATTATCTGGAAAAAAAATTTCATAAAATCTTATAAAAGCTAAGATTTGAAAATTTAATATTTTAATAGGTATAAATTTCGTCATAAGTAGTTCATTCTGGAACCAAAAGATGTAAGAAATACATTCTCACAATTATTTTTTTTATCGATATTTTATTTCAAATTTTGACAAATTTTGCTAAAAACAAAGTTTTGTAATTAATCGTTCAACATTTTAATTAAGTCATACATTTTGAACAATTATATTATCTATAGGTATTCAATAAATTGTTAAAAATCGTTGAATATGCCTCAGTCAATATAGCAAAACAATTAAAAATATAAAATACAATTAAAATATAATTTTATATTTGAATTTTCCATAGGTACTATAAAACGTATTTTTATATCATTATGCTATGTCTTCTTATAACATATTATATGATGTAGGTATATTATGTATAAATTCTTTAAGTGCTGAACCCTGATCATAATCAAACATTGTAGAAATATTATAATAAATGCATTGTTTTTAAAAAAAAAATTATACCAACAATACATATTATACGATATAACATTATAACATACCATCATACTATACTGATTTAGTAAAATATATTTCCATTGATTATTAATACTAATATTAAATTTATAATCAATGATATTACTATTGGTAATATAAATCTATTTATAGTTAATAAAATATTAAAACATCTTTCACTGTCACACTGACTAAAATGAGAATATATATATATATTATATAACCTATATAGGTTATAGGTAATTAATATAATATAATTTCTGAACAGAAACGTTTTTCGTATACATTGATGTTATTTCATTAAATTAAAATAACATTTTGTCAATTATTTACTCTAATATTTAAGCTAACAATACACAATTGGCTCTGCCAAATTCAAATTGCATATTGCGTTTTACAACCTTTGTAAGACGGTAAAAACGCATTCATGCATATAGCATCATCTTAAGAACAAAATATTAAAGATGACAAAAAAATAGAGAGCAAACTATCTGGTTATAATAATAATTATATATAATATAATTATTTATAAATTTAATAACTAAAGATTTAAGCGAATTTTTTTTAATACTATCGTCGTTAATAATATACGTTGGTTCCAAAAAAAATAAAAATAAATGTTGACGTTTTTATCTATATGTTGTACATATATTTTATAATTAAATTAATTCTTTCCAAAAAAACCGCTAACATGTAGATTGGTCAAATATTTGATTATAGAATTCAAAATAGAAATTATAACAAAATATAATTATTTAGGCCTTATAATTAATAATATATTTATACATGGAAACGTATACATTTGTACGTTTTATATAATACTATAATATAATATAGTATATAGGTACAATTGGTACAAATGAGGATTATAATATAAAATAATAAAAGGTGGGATACAAAAGGTTATTTAATTTTTATCTGTGAGCAACAGTATACCACTGCTAACAAAAACGATTCTGAGTGAAGCTCGGTGGATAGCATTACATTCTCAACAATCTATAATTTGCTAATTGTTAAATAGTAAAATAAATAAATAGGTACATCTAAAATACAAATGTAGTTAAAAAATATCATGGTATTATTCAAAATCACATTCTTCGTTCTTAATTAATATAGATTTTCTGGTAGAAAACGGCGTTCGTAATTATTTAATATTATAGAATCGTGAAATCTTACAGTTTTTCTCATTTAACCGTTTTTATTTTGAGTACCGTTTTGAAAATCGAAAAATGACCTGTCTAAAGTTACAGCTCAAGAACATAACCTTTCAGAAAAGATGCTACACCTACACTTCAACACTTGATACTTTTGAGTTTTGAGCAAGTTTAGGAGGAGAAAAAATGTTTCCAGAATAAAAAAAGAAAAAGAAAAAGAAATAAACATCATTGTATAAAACAAAATAAATACATTCCTCGCTTCACTCAGAATCTAAAATTCCCAATAAGTAATAATATATTTATTTAAAACTAAAAACTTTATTTTTGGCATCTAAAATGTGTGAAATTTTCCATTAATATGTCTATTATTATAAATTTATTAATTATTATTAAATATTTCAATTATAAAAAAATATTCATTATAATTTATATATAATATATGCATTAAACAAAATTATTATATTGTAAAGTTGTTAATAGAAGTATTTTTTATATTTTTCATTTGGCATGACCTAATAAAAGTGTCTAGTTTCGCCTATGGAAAACATTCTCTATTTTATAATATTGAAACCTTTGACTTTAAGGGGTTTTGTTTAGGCAATTATACTACAAATTATAATTTTTTTTAAATTTTCCTTGCAAATCATTGCACACTTCAACTATAAAAATATAGAACTCTTACATAACTGTATATAATTATATAGTGGCTAGTATTCACAATTCACATTTTGTTTTACACCCAAGTCTTAGTCTCTTAGGTATCACGTGTGCACATAGGTTCATTTAGTACATTAGAACTTCGAAACTTATATAGAATTTCAACTATAGTGTTAAACTCGATCAAAATACCTACAATGTTTATATTTATAATTTTTTAATTTTTCATTGTTATTTCATGTCAAAATTATTGATTTATAACCTTGGGAAATATTATAGTCTATAGCAGCAAGGGTTGGAATCTGCAGCGCCTTCTATCGCTCCTAGCATGCAATCTGTGGCTCTTTGGGAAATTCCCCAATATCTAGACATTCTAGAGACCTAAACCCATAATGATGATACCTAAATAATATTTATCGTATCATTATGTTTTTAATGCCTATCAATATTCCCAATGAAATTGGATAGCAAAGTACATTTAGTTGTTTTTTCAGTTTTTTGTGCTATGGTATGTTTTTTATTTTTACCATTGCGGCTTTTTGAAAATCATGGTTTTGCAATTTTTTTTAAAAATGACTCATTTACACGAAAAGTTATCTCTGATCTATAGATATAATAGTCTAACATCTAAATATATTCAACATATGTAAGGAAAAACTTTTATAAATAAAAAAACTATATATATATATAATATACACCATATTATTATATTTACTTATACTAAACTAAGTTTTATTTGTTATGGTTGTGCACGGAAAAATGATCACATTATACTCAGATAAGTTAAAAGTCACCAGTGTCTTGATAGATATTATTATATTATAATCAATTTTAATATCCTATAAGATTTCATCACAATACGTTAATAAATAATAGGTAATAAACATTCGTTTTACATTTTAGGACTGTAAGTATTGAAACTACAGGTTTATTCTTCAATTATTATTTCATACGATAAATTTTAATATAGG
This sequence comes from Schizaphis graminum, assembly GCA_020882235.1. Lineage (NCBI taxonomy): Eukaryota > Metazoa > Arthropoda > Insecta > Hemiptera > Aphididae > Schizaphis > Schizaphis graminum. The sequence goes on along the minus strand of CM037035.1, from coordinate 10,435,252 downwards.
TAATATAGGCTCCAAGTTGGCGACGCGGCGCTCTCGTGCTCACTAGAAAACGCAATATTTACGTTTTTTTATACATATTAACATATTATTACAGATAAACGTTATTATTAATATATACTATATTGTAAATAATTTAAATATTATATATGCACCGCATATTATTTAATAAAATATAGATATAATTTTATAACATTATTAATTTATTTATTATTATAGATATAGGACATATAGGTACATTGAATCTTTTACAGAATTAACACAATATTTTTAATGTGAATTGCTTTATTAAAATTTTTTTTTACAATTAATATTATTATTCTAATTCATTATTCATATTATAATACATTAAAAAATTCATTTTTTACGTTTGCATGATGGACCATAAATTATTTCATCCTCATTTGAATTATCTTCGGACTCGTCCTCAATAATTTGCTGTTTACAATATGCAGTTTAAACATGAAAGGCCAGAACATAATATTATTTGCACGCAAATTTTTATTTAAATCCTTGTTTTCTGCAGCCGCATGCATACTGCTTCACAATTTTATACATGCACATGTAATTTATTCTAAAATACATTTTGGCGCTGGTTCATTCCATGAAAATATTGGTTGTAGTCCATTCCTGGTTGTTTGCCATCCCCAATCTTTCGAATTTTTTTATTAATTACCTATATTAATATTAGTTTTTCATTTTGTTTAGCCTATTACGAATTTCGGTTGTAATATAAATCATGAATAGTAAAAACTATAATAATTATCCAAAATATAAATAATTTAATAGTACAAGGACTAATTCACTAGTCGATGCCCGGACAGTATCTATCGTTATCGTGGTTTTAAATGTTTTAATTTTACTTTTGTAATAATATTTATATTTTACTAAATAATATGATGCGGTGCACATATAATATGATTATAGTATTTAAATCATTTATTATATACCTAGTGTATATCAATAATAATGTTTATCTGTAATATTATACTAATATAGTAATATGTTAATATATATATATATAAAAAAAACGTAAATATTGCGTTTTCTAGTGCAGTGTTTCTCAACTTTTTTATTATGGCGACACACTATTTTTTTAAATTGTTCATACTTTGTGACACGCAATAAAAAAAAAATAAGAATAATACCTATTAATTTTTTTAAATATAGTAACAACAAGGTTCGTACATTTTGTGTCATTTAATATTATACTTACTACTTCCCATGACACGTTAAGACTTACCCAGTACCCTGCGCCGACGCCCGACAGGCAGCATAATATTATTATAGCTCGCCGCGTCTAATATTATAACACATGGATAAATTTTGCTCTTAAACTATTCAAGCTACAAAAAAAAATAATGAAACCATATTTGTTCAGAATTTTGTCAGCTACATTTTTGTATAGAAGTATTTTTGAGATAAAATTAATATTTTCAAAGATAATTTAAAAAAAACTGAAAAATGGCACCTAAAATCCAAGATGGCGGAAACTTCCGAAGTTCTGAGGGATTTGGTTAATCAGGAGCCTATAGGCTATAACCAAACTTTTTGCAAAGTTTCAAAACTTTCCTATTTAATTTCTCAAATCACCAATTTTGGAGCTTAAATGACTGGACTAAATATATTGTATAAAAATCATAGGTACCTAATAATAATAATGATTTTAACTTTTAAGTAGGTAGATACTATATTATTTTTTTTTCTTGTACACTACATAAAAATAATGTTTCTTAATGGCCATTGCCCATAACACAGTATACTAAAAAAACTCAGTTTACATGCCTACATTTTTATAGTTTTATACATAATTTTGAAATTTGGAGTCATCTCACGATTCTCACGTCAGATAAATATTTTCGGAGTAGTTGTACATCGTAACAATTTTTAACAAGTAATAATAATTTATATAGAATTTCGGTGTAATAGTATATCGGAGTAGTTTTAGTCGTGGCATTAAATGTTCGTAGTAATAAATTCGGAGTATTATTAAATCGTAGCAGATGATTCTCGAGGTAGTTGTAGCAACCCATGCAATCAGACA